>JAGFBZ010002521.1:0-345000 GCA_018398805.1 Hirundichthys speculiger
ACGAAAGGTAGCCTCTCTCCGCCTTCAGGTGGGGGGACGGGTCCTGACTTTTGTTTGTGCTTACACACCAAATAGCAGTTCAGAGTACCCACCCTTTTTGGAGTCCTTGGATGAAGTACTAGAGAGTGTTCCATCTGGGGACTCCCTCGTTCTGCTGGGGGACTTCAATGCTCACGTGGGCAACGACAGTGAGACCTGGAGGGGTGTGGTTGGGAGGCAGGGCCCCCCTGATCTGAACCAGAGTGGTGTTTCGTTGTTGGACTTCTGTGCTCGTCATGGACTGTCCATAACGAACACCATGTTCAAGCATAAGAGTGTCCACATGTGCACTTGGCACCAGGACACTCTAGGCCGCAGTTCGATGATCGACTTCATAATCGTATCATCGGACTTGCGGCCGCATGTCTTGGACACTCGGGCGAAGAGAGGGGCGGAGCTGTCAACTGATCACTACCTGGTGGTGGATTGGCTCAGATGGTGGGGGAGGATGCCGGTCAGACCTGGTAGGCCCAAATGTGTTGTGAGGGTCTGCTGGGAACGTCTGGCAGAGTCTACTGTCAGAAGGAGCTTTAACTCACACCTCCGGCAGAACTTCGACCATGTTCCGAGGGAGGCGGGGGACATTGAGTCCGAGTGGGCTATGTTCCGGGCCTCCATTGTTGAGGCGGCCTACCGGAGCTGTGGCCGTAAGGTCGTTGGTGCCTGTCGCGGTGGCAATCCCAGAACTCGTTGGTGGACACCAGCAGTGAGGGATGCCGTCAAGCTGAAGAAGGAGTCCTATCAGGCCTTTTTGGCATGTGGGACTCTGAAGGCAGCTGACAGGTATCGGCAGGCTAAGCGGAACGCGGCTTCGGCAGTTGCTGAGGCAAAAACTCGGACATGGGAGGAGTTTGGAGAGGCCATGGAGAACGACTTCCGAACGGCTTCGAAGAAATACTTGTCCACCATCCAGCGTCTCAGGAGGGGGAAGCAGTGCTCCGTCAACACTGTATACAGTGGGGATGGGGAGCTGTTGACCTCGACTCGGGACGTTGTGGATCGGTGGAGGGAATACTTCGAAGACCTCCTCAATCCCACCGACACGTCTTCCAATGAGGAAGCAGAGTCTGGGGACTCTGGGGTGGACTCTCCTATCTCTGGGGCTGAGGTTGCGGAGGTGGTTAAAAAGCTCCTCGGTGGCAGGGCCCCGGGTGTGGATGAGATCCGCCCGGAGTTCCTTAGGGCTCTGGATGCTGAGGGGCTGTCTTGGTTGACACGCCTCTGCAGCATCGCGTGGACGTCGGGGACAGTACCGCTGGATTGGCAGACTGGGGTGGTGGTCCCCTCTTTAAAAAGGGGGACCGGAGGGTGTGTTCCAACTACAGGGGGATCACACTCCTCAGCCTCCCTGGGAAGGTCTATTCAGGGGTCCTGGAGAGGAGGGTCCGTCGGATAGTCGAATCTCGGATTGAGGAGGAGCAGTGTGGTTTTCGTCCCGGCCGTGGAACGGTGGACCAGCTCTACACCCTCTTCAGGGTCTTGGAGGGGGCATGGGAGTTCGCCCAACCAGTCTACATGTGTTTTGTGAAATTGGAGAAGGCGTTCGACCGTGTCCCCCGGGGATTCCTGTGGGGGGTGCTCCGGGAGTATGGGGTGCCGGACTCCCTTGTGAGGGCTGTCCGGTCCCTGTACGACCGGTGCCAGAGTTTGGTCCGCATTGCCGGCTGTAAGTCGGATTTGTTTCCAGTGAGGGTTGGACTCCGCCAAGGCTGCCCTTTGTCACCGATTCTGTTCATTACTTTTATGGACAGAATTTCTAGGCGCAGTCGAGGTGTCGAGTGGATCCGGTTTGGTGGCCTCAGGATTGGGTCTCTGCTATTTGCAGATGATGTGGTTCTGTTGGCTTCATCGAGCCATGATCTACAACTCTCGCTGGAGCGATTCGCAGCCGGTTGTGAAGCGGCTGGGATGAGAATCAGCACCTCCAAATCCGAGACCATGGTCCTCAGCCGGAAAAGGGTGGAGTGCCCTCTCCAGGTTGGGGATGAGGTCCTTCCCCCAAGGGGAGTTTAAGTATCTCGGGATCTTGTTCACGAGTGAGGGAAGAATGGAGCGGGAGATCGACAGACGGATCAGTGCGGCATCTGCAGTGATGCGGGTGCTGCGCCGGTCTGTTGTGGTGAAGAGAGAGCTGAGTCTGAAGGCGAAGCTCTCGATTTACTGGTCGATCTACGTTCCTACCCTCACCTATGGTCATGAGCTTTGGGTAGTGACCGAAAGAACAAGATCGCGGATACAAGCGGCTGAAATGAGCTTCCTTCGCAGGGTGGCCGGGCTCTCCCTTAGAGATAGGGTGAGAAGCTCGGTCATCCGGGAGGGGCTCAGAGTAGAACCGCTGCTCCTCCGCATCGAGAGGAGCCAGATGAGGTGGCTCGGGCATCTGGTTAGGATGCCTCCTGGACGCCTCCTTGGTGAGGTGTTCCGGGCACGTCCCACTGGGAGGAGACCCCGGGTAAGACCCAGGACACGCTGGAGGGACTATGTCTCTCGGCTGGCCTGGGAACGCCTCGGGATCCCCCCAGAGGAGCTGGAGGAAGTGGCCGGGGAGAGGGGGGCCTGGGCTTCCTTACTCCGGCTGATGCCCCCGCGACCCGACCTCGGATAAGCGGAAGAAGTCTACCAACAAAATGCTAACAATCTAGAGGCCACAATCAGAACATTAAAACAGGTAATTTCTGAGGTAACAGCAGAAACTTTTAACTGGGAGTTCAACTTGTCAGTTGTTACAAATAACCTTGTTTCTGTTAAATCCTCCTTATGGGAGAACTTTAAAATAAAAATGTACATGTTAAAGTTCAGTAACTTTATCAATCCGTAATTATCTCTGTATCATTTGTTTATTTTCTATTTTCAATTGTCAATCAAAAATTTAAAAAATTAAAAAGTGACTTTTTTTTTTTTTTCCATTTTTTAATCTAACACAAAAAACAAAAAAAATGCCTGGAAGAACGGTGGAGTCACATCCATCTCAAATCATGAATATTCCTCTGATTAAATATGATCAGAAGTCCTAATATGTGGGGAGAACCCTGATGATTTTTTAAAAATCTATCTCTAACATTGTCTATGTGGTCTGTGTGTGCAAAGACAACATACATCATTGTTGTTTTTCTTATTCCATTAGTATTCCTAACTGTGGTTAGCTGTGGCTCGTCTGACATTCCTGACTGTTTAAACGAGTATAAACTAAACGAGTATGGATGATGGATAGATGGAAGTCCATGTACAGAAATTTGAGGCCACATTTTAATAAATAAATGCTAGAGTAACCAACCTGCCAACATGGTTAGCTCCTGATTCCCTGTCTCAGAACAAATGTAGTGAGTTTGCATCTTTCTTTGATGTAAAAATCAAAAACATCAGACTTGGCATGAAAACATCTACGCCAAACACTCAACCTCTCACAGAACTGCAACCAACCAACCTACCAGTCTGTTAACGACCTGGAAACATCTAAGACATGCAGGTTTGTGGCTCTCGAGGACCAGGGTTGGCCACCGCTGAGCTACACAATCTTAATGCAAGGAAGATACGGGCAGCTACAGTCATACGTTGGACAATAAAATGAAAATCCGCTCTCCACGTGAACATGTTGACAAGCTGGTAAAAAGAACTGGGAAAGATCTGAGGGATCAGTGTTGCCAGATCTAGGCAAGGCAAGGCAAGTTTATTGTATTGCACATTTTGTGTACAAGACAATTCAAGGGGCTTTACATAAGCATTACAGAGCATTACATTAAAACAGGAGGAAATAAAAAGTTAAAATAATAAAAATGCAAAAAGTTAATCAACAGTTGTTTTTGATTAAAAAAAGGAATTAAAAATGTAGATAAAATGCAGGAAATAAAAGTTAATTGTTATAATAAAATGTGGCAATTAGAAACGTTTTTAACCTTGATTTAAAACTGCTGAGAGTTTCAGCAGACCTGCAGGTTTCTGGAATGTTTCCAGAATGTTTTTTGGCTCTAAACCATTCAGTGCTTTGTAAACTAGCAGCAGGATTTTGAAGTCAGTTCTTTGACAAACATGGAGTCAGTGTAAAGATCTGAGGACTGGAGTTATATGATCCAGTTTCCTGGTGTTAGTGAGGACTGGAGTTATGTGATCCAGTTTCCTGGTGTTGGTGAGGACTGGAGTTATGTGATCCAGTTTCCTGGTGTTAGCAAGGACTGGAGTTATATGATCCAGTTTCCTGGTGTTGGTGAGGACTGGAGTTATGTGATCCAGTTTCCTGGTGTTAGCGAGGACTGGAGTTATGGATCCAGTTTGGAGTTATGTGATCCAGTTTCCTGGTGTTAGTGAGGACTGGAGTTATGTGATCCAGTTTCCTGGTGTTAGTGAGGACTGGAGTTATGTGATCCAGTTTCCTGGTGTTAGTGAGGACTGGAGTTATGTGATCCAGTTTCCTGGTGTTAGTGAGGACTGGAGTTATGTGATCCAGTTTCCTGGTGTTAGTGAGGACTGGAGTTATGTGATCCAGTTTCCTGGTGTTAGTGAGGACTGGAGTTATGTGATCCAGTTTCCTGGTGTTAGTGAGGACTGGAGTTATGTGATCCAGTTTCCTGGTGTTAGTGAGGACTGGAGTTATGTGATCCAGTTTCCTGGTGTTAGTGAGGACTGGAGTTATGTGATCCAGTTTCCTGGTGTTAGTGAGGACTGGAGTTATGTGATCCAGTTTCCTGGTGTTAGTGAGGACTGGAGATATGTGATCCAGTTTCCTGGTGTTAGTGAGGACTGGAGTTATGTGATCCAGTTTCCTGGTGTTAGTGAGGACTGGAGTTATGTGATCCAGTTTCCTGGTGTTAGTGAGGACTGGAGTTATGTGATCCAGTTTCCTGGTGTTAGTGAGGACTGGAGTTATGTGATCCAGTTTCCTGGTGTTAGTGAGGACTGGAGTTATGTGATCCAGTTTCCTGGTGTTAGTGAGGACTGGAGTTATGTGATCCAGTTTCCTGGTGTTAGTGAGGACTGGAGTTATGTGATCCAGTTTCCTGGTCTTAGTGAGGACTGGAGCAGCAGGTTCTGGACTAACTGCAGCTGGACAATGTTTGCGTTAAAATAGAACTGGATATTAACCCAAGAAAACATTTAATTTGATCAAAATATAATAATTCTGTTTAACACCACTATTTTTTTTTAATGCAAGATTAACGCACACACATTTCTCCAAATATGACCCTCGGCCAATAAGTGTATTTACAGTCAACGTGTGGGACAAACATGGCGACAGAAAAGGGTCTTTTGAACGGTAAGTTAAGCTTTAAGGTGCTGTCAGATGGGTCTGTTGACCAGAAAAAGGTCATTTGTATTTACTGTCACTGTGAATTGAGTTACCACAGCAGGACGGTAAATTTAGTTTCACATCCGACAGTCGCTTGTTTTTTTTCTCTTAAACTTTAATAGCATCATGAAAACAGAACCGATTTCATCCAGGTTGGTATCATTTTGTAGATAGCAGTATGCCAGACATTTCACAAGTGTCATCAACCCTCCAAGCTCAGTGAGTGTGGCTAAAACTCTAAGGAACAGTGCTGATTGTCAGCTCCGCTGCTGCCGTGGAGTTTAGGGACCATCAGCAAATTACTGCGGTCAAGCAGCAGCCCCGACAAAAATACCAAAGAAGCATGATGCACTAAAGGCTAAAGGCTTAAAAAAAAACTAAAGCAGATCCCTGTGACCCTGCATGACAAAATGGAAATAGATGATGCATAAATAAATAGAACACTAAAAAATGTGATTAATCGCGAGTTAACTTCTTGTAATATGTATATATATATATGTATACATATATATATTATATATATATATATATATACATATATATATATATATATATGTATATTCCATTTTGTTGACACAGTTACAGGAAACTAAAACTCATTTATTGTAAATGAAACTATTCTTTAAAACAGTTTGTTTGTGGAGCCTTCATTTCTTTTCTTCAAATGCAATTACGGGAGATTTTACTGTTTTTTGGAATTTAGACCACACTGGACATTGAATCTTGTCAATTTGTCAACTGATAATGGTCAACCTGACTCACGGCCAAAATGAGCAAAATCAGTTTTTGAAGATTTTTGAAGAGCCATGTCACCCTTCAGTCTTATACATCACAAGGTTGTACAAGTTCAGCTTCTTTTTCGTTACATCTTTGAATATAAATTGCTAACATAGCCCAGGGAGTAAATTAGCTTAAAAAGCTAAGGAGCAACTCAAGGCTTTCCAGTCTCTTACAGGCAGTTTTTTGGGGGAATCAATTTGCATGCATGTGCCAGACATAGGCTTAAATTTACATAAATGCTCAACAGTGCAGCAGCTGTAGCCATACACATACTGGACATACTTAATTGAAAAAAAAAATAGAAATGATATTATAAAACCAGTAAAATAATAAATATGGCAAAGTAAATTGTCTGTTGTTGAACATTCATTGTGTGGAAGGTAAAAGTCAGGGAGATGATCTCAATAATAATTAATAATAACACAAAAGACCTTGAGTTTTGGAGTTATCATAATGGAGTTATCCTTCCATCCATCCATTATCTATACCCGTTTAATCTTTGAAGGGTCACGGGGATCTGCCGGAGCCTATCCCAGCCGTCTACGGGCGAAAGGCAGGGGTCCACCTGGACAGGTCGTCAGTTAATGGAGTTATCATAATGGATTATTGTATCAAAGTCATCAAAAAGACACTGATGTTCCAGGAGACATAACTGCAGAAGACATATGATTGCAATGAAGCACTTCTCAGAAATGTGCAACTGTTAGAATTCAGCTGTATTCTGGCATGGAATCCAATATTTAAGTACTGTTTAAATCTATCATTCGGGATATATTATGAATAGTGGATTACAGTACTTTATTTTCATTACCAATATCTGCATCATGAAATAAGGTAAATAAGGCCAAAAGAGTTCAATCTTTTGGTTTTTAATAGCTCTTAAGTGGTTTACAGTTCCTCTGTGCCTTCTGACAGTGGAAATACTCCAGATATTTACTTTCTATTTTTTCACAATACACCGTTTTGTAGCATTTGGTACGATTTATTTAAGGCATTATATAATCACTTTATCAGTGACAGTCAAACATCTGACTATACAAAGCAATCTAAAACATTATCTGATATATAGCTGTGACACTTTTTTGAAAAGTGAAATCTGTGTTAAAATCTATGTTACACACCTATTTACAGAAACATGAATTATAAGGACATTGTAAGAATTAGCAGGACCTTCCTGCACACAGCCAATCAGAAACTCAGAATCATACACAACTGTGAATTATTCATGAGGTCCTGCTATTGCATCACCCAACTATAAGGGGCACTGTGATGATACACAGATTATACACAAAGTCAGGTCTTTGTGTACTAACAGGTCATCTCCGTTTTTTTTATATTTGGGGTTTACAGACCAATAGAAACACTTCTACGCTTTCAAAATTTTTTCCAAATTAGCAGGACACCAACCCTGTCCTGCTAATTCTAAAACTGACAGAAAAGAAAACACTGAATGCATAAAAGCAGTGTTTTTGGCAGTACGACGCCATAGCTATTGATGTAAAAACTTAAGTGATTTAGGCTATAATCAAGAAAACCATGGAAAATGGTATCACAGCTCTGACAGCGACATAATTGATGCTGATATATTTAAAAAAAGAAACTTGTGGGAGTTCAGAAAATGTTAAAATGTGCAGAGGTTTCCTTTGTGTTTGTGTGCATGTGTTACTTCTTGATTTTTCTGTTTAACTCGCTTTATTTTTTGTTTTTTACATTTCTTCTTATCCATTAGACACACTGGTCAGTGCCAACAGCTGAGGCCTTGTATCAGTGTACCAAAGTCAAGGTTTTTAGCTCATCTGGCTCATCTGTGTGCGTTACAGTTGCTCTCCTCTTTGTCAATATTAGTTTCATACATTTAAATTATTAAATCGGAGGATCTTGATTTGTAAATTTATTTTTATGTTGACCTGCTGTGGTGAGGGAGAAATGCACCAACAGTCATCCTTGACATAGAATTATCTAACCGTACCCTCCTTTTATGATGCTTTATAAATGAACAGGACTGTTTATAGGTGACTGATTAGATGGAGGCACATTCACAAGCATTAGCTCTTTAACTGTCTTTAATTCTGGAAGATTTCCGCCCACTATGATCACTGGAGAATAATTCATCAAATACGGACAAAATATAATTTTTTTTTGTTTCATTCGCTGAGAACATTTGGCACACCTGACTCAGAAGGGTAAATTTAATCCACGTTAACGGCTCATCTCCTGTTAACTGATCCGGGTTCAGTTCCTGCTGTCGCAGTCAAATAAAAGGATGAGAATTAAAAATGGGTCACTGTCGTGTTTTTAAAGCATTTCTTCCTTGATTAAAAAAACAGAATCTTAATTTTAATATTCACTTTATCATGTCCAAGTATTTAGAAATAGTTGTTGCTGAGGTTAAAGAGAAAAGTCACAAACACATCAATCATCGCGTCATTTAAAACCGTCCAGAACTTTCTTCAGCTCACATTGTGTCTTTCTGTCTTTGCCCTTTTATTATTTATTTAACTGCTTAAATAATTTGGGACTTATATTTCCAGAATATTCTTTTCTTTTCATCTTTTTTCAACATCAGCATTTGCTGAAATTATTCAAAGTGACCTTAAAGATGTTTAAATAAACGTCTAAATAATTTACGTCTTTGTGCCCAAACACCATTACGACCACCAGACTATCTTTTTTTTTCTTTTTTTTTTTTTGTGAGTTTTGGTCCAAAAATTGATGCGTTTTAACAAAGAAGAATGAAGTTGTAAAAATAAATTTATAAATATCTATTTTCCATATCATCATATTAAGTTATTCTTGTTTGTTTGAAGCAACCGGTTGCTTATTTAAACTTTTTACGTAATTAAAGTTATAAACTAAATTATTTAAAGAGTAAAAAATAAAAAGACTGAGAAATAATTAATTAAATAAAAAAAAACCCTCAGTTCAAGCAACGTCAAACTAAAGGTGAAATGAAATAAAGGATGCTCAGCTTCATTGGTTTGGCTTTTATTTTTAACTGGATGAACTTGAACGTTCCTTCTTTACATGAAGGCCGCCGTTTGTGTTTTACGCCGTTTTTCTCTAAACTTTAATCGCTTTATTCCAGTTGTGACAACTCAAAGTCTGGCTGTGCTTCTCTGTTCATTCTGGAAACTTCTTTAAATCTGAGCCTTCATGCTAACAACGTCTCAGCTGGCCCATAATCCATTTATTCCTTACATTTTGGTTCAGTTTAAGAAAAAAATCCTGTTATGTGGTTTTGTGTTTGTCCTGGAGCAGATACAGTTGAAACCAGAAGTTTACAAACTGTAGAAAAAGACAATTTTTTTCTTTTCACTGTTGACATTAAAGAGTAAACATTTCCTGTTTTACGTCAGTTAGAAAACCACCAACATGATTTCTAAAACAATGAGAGTGTAAAAAACTGTGGCTCCGTGTTCTTTTATCTGGTGCCTAAATGACAAATCTAGAAGCAAAGATCAATCAAGAATTTAATACAATCATGTATACAAAGAATTATTATGCCATGCAGAATATTTTAATCGGCCGATGGTACACTTCTTGACACCACCAAGGATGTCAGGAAATGCACCCAGAAATCAAATTCTGTCCCTCCTTTAAGGATCCCAAGAAGGCGGGTTCTGCTATCCCGGGTTGTATGATCCTTTGTCTCCGAAAATCCAGATGGTCCAGTCCAAACAAAGGTGGTGTTTTGCTCCAGGAAAGGGGGTGTGTAACTAAATACGTTGACCTATGCCATCGCATAGTCCTTTGAAGACAACAGGTCAGAAGGTCAAGCAACAACTCTGAGCAATCACCCTCATACTGCCAACCCCCAGGCAATAAAGTTTAGCTCTACAGTTAAAGTTAAGAATTCTAAATCCTAATAAGAGTTTCCCTCCATCTCCTCAGTATCTGCTATCGTTGTCTCTAAACTGTCTGACTTGGGTCCAATGTTCTGGGTTTCCTTTCAGAAGCTTCTCTCAGTAGTTTTTAGGGATTCTGGTCCAGTCCTCCTGACTGGACTGGAGGAACTGGTTCAGGTTTGTAGGTCATTTTCCTCACACATTTTTATAATGGAGTTGAATCAGGAACTTTAGTTTAAAAAAAAAACAAACTTGTAGCTGAAAAACTAAAATAAGAAACTGAAAGTTGAATTTTTCATACTGAACTTTGTAATGATTAACTTTAGAGCTGAGCGATTTTATCAATTCTGCGATATATATCAATATTTTATTTCCCCAGAGAGTATCGATTTTTCAGCCGCGGATATCGATATTCTAAGCTTCTTTCTAAACCCCCGTGTCCCACCTTTAAAAGTTTGCAAGCAACAATTTGCACTGTTTTTAAATAAACTAGGGCTGGGCAAGTTAACGCGTTATTATCACATTAACGCATCAATTTATTAACGCCGACATTTATTCTATCGCGTGTAAATGCATGTTGCTCACATGCTTTTGTTTTGAAAAGTCTGTTTCTGGCTGCTGCAGAACCGGAAGATAATTGGCAGGTAAACAAGCGGAAAAGCTAAAACTGACATGGAGAACAGTAAAAATCTGTGAACTTTACAGTTCAGGTAGCAACTCAGGTAGCAATATTAACAATTCTGTCTGGAAAAAAAATTCTGGACTGCAACAAAACTTTGTGGTCATTCCTCCATGTTCCATCAGATCTGCTCCATGTGTTCACTGTCCTGCTGTTCTCTAGCTGGTTACTGCAGTGCGGCTCCATCTAGTGGCACAGATGTGTAATGACAACAGAAAGTCCAGTCCTCCATTATAAAACTAATTCAGTTCTGTGGCCCGTTTTTTTTTTATTTTGTATTTTTGATCCAGGTCTAAAATTGAAATATCTAAAAAAATGAATGATACATGGATTGGTTAAGTTACAGAACTTTAACATGGACATTTTTATTTTAAAGTTCTCCCAGACGGAGGATTTAACAGAAACAAGGTTATTTGTAACAACTGACAAGTTGTACTCCACGTTAAAAGTTTCTGCTGTTACCTCAGAAATTACCTGTTTTAATGTTCTGATTGTCCTGAGACATAATCATTTTGTTGGAATTTGTTTGCAAACTTTTTTTTATTTTTTTATAAAAAACAGGATGACTTGGTAGTGGCAATAAGCTTTATTTTATTTTACATTTTTTAAGATGAGATTTACACTAAATATGTGTTACTGACAAGTGCTGATGTTAAAAGTGTTTGAACAACAAATGTTGTTCAAACATGTCTTTTATTCATTTTGTCCAGCATTTGCAAGCTGCCTGTCAGCCATATAATGTGTAATTAATTTAAACAAAGCCATTAGAACACTCACAAGATGTCACCAAAATCACGTTGTCTCTTTAAAATCTAACGGAAAATGATGTAAATGTATTGTAAGATTAATATTGATATATATCGTATCGTGAATATCGTGTATTGTATCGCATCTCGAGATAAGTGTATCGCTACAGCCATAATTAACTTTTACTTTAACTTTTCCGTACATTTTGAAATATTGAGCTCGTGTTTTTTTTATTTTTTCAGAATTCAGAGTTCAGAAGCCACTTCTGAACTCAAGACAACGGAAGAAGCGTCTGACTTGGGCTATGGAAAAGAAGCACTGGACAGGTGCAGAGTGGTCCAAAGTCCTCTTTTCAGGTGAAAGCAAGTTTTGTATTTCATTTGGAAGTCAAAGCGCCAGAGTCTGGAGAAAGGCTGGAGAGGCACAAAATCCAAGTTGCTTGAAATCCAGTGTGAAGTTCCCACAGTCAGCGATGGTTTGGGGAGCCATGTCAGCTGCTGGTGTTGGTCCACTGTGTTTCATCAAGTCCAGAGTAAATGCAGCTGTGTACCAAGAGATTTTAGAGCACTACATGTTTCCATCTGCTTAAAAGCTCTATGGAGATGATGATTTCATTTTCCAGCATGATCTGGCACCTGCCCACAGTGCCAAAACCACCAGTAAATGGTGTACTGATCATGGCATTACTGTCCTCGATTGGCCTGCCAATTCCCCTGACCTGAACCCCATAGAGAATTTGTGGGGTATTGTGAAGAAGAAGCTGAAAGACACCAGACCCAACAATGCAAATGAGCTAAAGGCTGCTATTGAAGCATCGTGGGCATCCATAACACCTCAGCAATCCCACAGGCTGATTGCCTCCATGCCACGCCGCATTGATGCAGTAATCCATGCAAAAGGATTCCCGCCAAGTACTGAGTGCATTAATGGACATTTTCAAATGTTTGATTTTGTTTTGCTGTTATAATTTTTTATTTTTTTTTAACTTGGTCTGAGGAAATATTCTAATATTTTGAGATAGGATTTTTGAGTTTTCCTAAGCTGTAGGCCATAATCAGCGATATTAAAACAATAAAAGGCTTGCAATATTTCAGTTGATTTGTAATGAATCCAGAATGTATGACATTTCATGTTTTTTAATTGCATTACAGAAAATAAAGAACTTTATCACAATATTCTAATTTTCTGAGACAGTCCTGTAAACAGCAACACATGAGGAGGGTGAAAAAAAACGGGAAAACACAGGAAGTCACAATATATGAGTGAGACAAGCTCATTCAGGCTCAGCTTGTCTGCAGGATTGAAAAGAGAGCGAGACTGACATCTAGTGGCCAAACATCAGCAGAGAAAGTATCCTATTTTACATCTTTCACTCTCCACTTTTATGTTATAAGATTTTATTTTATGTGTGTTAGATGACCTGTCCAACAACGTGGGAGACTTGAACACTGTAATTTTGGATGGTCAGTAATTAGTGACACCGTAGTGAACTGTTTAAACGATTATTATAATTAAGTATTTAAGACTATTTTCAGTGGAGAGTTAATCTGGTGACACCAAAAAGAAACTACAGCGTGTGTTCATGGTCATGAGATAACATCTCCATCTGTGTAACAACGTGTGTAACTAATGCAACTCCATATTGCAGTGCTTTTTAGCAGTGTGGGGTAATTACTTATCAGGTCTCATCAGGTCCTTAAAACTGGAGGATTGCACATGCTCAGATAAAAGACAACATACTGCATGCTGTGATGTAATTTATTAAATAAAATAATGTAGCACAAATGCTAGCAGGGTGTGAAAAACAAAGTATAGCTCACGATTCTGCTGCTGGTGGAGGAGCTTCGGTCCACTTTACTTTATAACGATGCTTCAGTTGAAAAAAGCTCGTAGTCCTGAAGGTCCCACCGTAGCGTCTGAATCAGGTTGAGGTCTGAACTTTGACCCTGCAACGCCCTGACTGGTGTTGGCGTGTCTGGGACCATCGTCCTGTTTTATGACCATGAATGACTCTGTGACAACCCTTACAAATAATATGTCTTCTGATTTTTCTAGAAACTTTTTGTCCTTTTTTCCTTTCTTTAATTGTACCCACAATTTTAACCAATAATACAAAAGCATTTCTTGAACTGATCGCTTATTTCATTATTAAAGTAACTTTTAATAGAATTGATTTGAACTAAACTAAATTTCTCTCACACACAGACACACTCAGCCTAGCATGTGCCATCCTCTGGAATGAGTCCGATCTCTTTCAGCGCGGTATTAACCGCCGGGATGAGGCGGGGCCTGTAGCTCAGGAGTCTGCTGTTATAGATCAGCTGGTTTGGTTTCAGCTTGAGTTGTCGTTGAGCTCTGCACAGACAGAAAGGAGACACAAGGATCGACAGCACATTTTAAAATTGATCCTACTCGAGTACTGAAAAACTGTGCTATTTTTTTATCCACTAGGTGGCAGCAGTGCCGTGCATTTGGGACTTTTTGCAGACATGACGACTTCCAGCAAAGCAAGCAACAACCCAAAACAAGCAATACAAATCATTTATTTTACATCATTTTCTACCTCCAAGCAACCACGGTGCACGTCGCATAGCTCCAAAGCAAAGAAGCTACACATCTACTCCTTCCTGGCTGATGTGACGTGGGTAAAAGTGGCTAAAAGATCTCTCTGTTCAGAGAAGAAGGAAGGCACCGATTCATCGCAGAAGGAAGGACAAAATGGGAAAATGTTATGACGTGATGAACCTCACAAGAAATTCCAGGGAATCCAGGCTGCTAAACTCCGGATGACTGGGGGCAAGAACTAACATTCATCCTGGAGTTGGAGACACCTGGTTTATAAGATTTAATTTACATCAATGCCCAAAATGCAGCCAAGCCACCACCCAGCTCGGCCTGGACCCATCCAGAGTGACTAACTTTGCCTGGATCTCTCCGGGGACCGAGCCACAATGGAGCCCTGTTGACCTCCAGGCAAGTCGAGGGTCCTGGTGGAGCTTTACTGGAGCTCTGGCTGACCTTGTTTCAGTTCTGGTGAAATTACGCCAAATGTTGTTTCAGTTGTGACATCAGAGACAGAATTGATCAGAAGGGACGTAAGGTAAAGCTAGTTAGCACTAGCATTGGCTAACTCGGACATCTTTACAATGATTGCGTCTCCAATTGACTTATGATTTCATTGTCATGTGATGCCACCACAGGTGCTGAGGCCAACTGTGAAAAAACATTGTGTAGGTTTTCATATTATTGCGTTGATACTGATGCTGTAAGTAGCAGTTGGGTGAAAAAAAAAGATATAGCTAAATAATAAAAAGTTATAGCTAAAAACCCACTTGTGATTTGAATCTGCAAGCATGCGCAGAAGATGTTAGAACAATATTTGGAATTTTAGGGGTCAAAATAACATCATGTCCGGGGCATTTAAATGCAAAAGAAATAGTAAAGTAACATTTATTTTGTTAGGATTAAAATTAACTGATAACTGTTTAACTGTTAAAATAAACTTTATTACATGTAGGAATGCTGTCTCCTTTTATGACCGTGAGTTACTCAGCTGGATGCTTTAGGTTTTATGACTCGAACGACTGTAACATCCTCCCCGACCCCCCCAACAGTTTGTGACTCCCAGATAAACAGCTCGTATATTATTTTGGACTGTAACACTGGAGAGCTGGTGACCATGTGGATTTTCGAAGACAAAGGGCCATAAAACTTAGGAGTACAAGAGGATACGCCTTTTTCTGTGACTATAAGAACTGAGAAGAATTTGACATCGGGGTGCATTTCCCTGGCATCTCTTTGTGGTGTTTAAGACAATGCACCATTGGCCGATTTAAAATATTCTGCATGGCATATTGAATCTTTGTATTCATGATTGTATTAAACTCTTTAATAGACCTTTGTTTCTAGTCTCATCAATGGCACCAGATAAAAGAACACGGAGAATTATTTTCAATTTATAGAGCACCTCTCACAGACAACAGCCCCAAAGTGCTTTACAATAGCTAGCATACGGTCACTGGGATTATGTGGGTCTGTTCACACCAGTTGCCAGGGGTTCATTGTGCCTATTTTTGGATTTACGGAGGTTGGGCGGAGTCAGCTCATGTCAATAAAGCGCCGTACAGAGACCTCAAACCAACTCTTGGGTTCTTTGGTGCAACTTCCATAACACGACTGAATCTCCACATAGCAGATCGTTTCTGCTACCTTATAAAGGCTCAAAATAAGCTATATGAAATAGTAAAGCATCTTAGAGTATATAGTGAAGCAGCTAAGACAGGATTTGAATGAGAAGAAGAGAGGCATCAGTCTACCTGATGTGGTATATCCGTGCAATGTTCCTGTAAACCCACGTGCAGCCCTTCTTTGAATTCAACACTCCATGGACACTTGTGCTGTACACAGCTCGGGGGTTGACCATGATCTTATAGTTCTTGTAACGAGTGACAGGGATGACAGGTTCCTGGTAGAGATGAGCCAGGATGTTCACCCCAGATACTTTCTCCCAGCGATCCTGTCGTACAGGCGCCTTTTCAGGGTTCGGAGGAGGCAGCATAATGTTGTTGGGGAAGATGTTGTTCTCAAATTCGTAGCACTTATCAGATCCAAATTTCTTCTCCAGGAGGCGCAACATTTCTGACCAGCTGGTGAAAGAAGGATTTAACAGTTACCTATATAAAAAGTTACCTGTTGACCGACTGACAATAACACAAATGAGTTAATTGAATACAAAGTGTACCTGTTGACTGACTGTGGCAGAATGAGTTCGTCCATGTCGTGCAGGGCCACATATTTAGACCGGTACATGTTTCTGTAAAGGCAGTCGTTGAGCGCAGGAATCTGACCAAAGTAGTGGATTTCACCAGGACCTTGTTTGGGCAACCAGCCGCGAGATACGTGCAGGAATTTTGACAAAGACCAAGGAACAACTTCTACTAAACCTGAGAAGACAATCAAATAACACGTGGTTTTTAGTTTATTTTTGTCACACAAATCAGAAGTTATGCTAATTTAAATTCACTGGGCCTCATTCATGAAATCTTTGTAAATCTGCGATTCATCCTCTCCTGATTCATGAACGGTGCACAAACAGTTTGTCCTAAAAACGTACGTGTACGTTGAAGAGGGGCTAAACAAGTATCATGAAAGTGGCGTCCACTAGGTGGCAGCACCAGTTGAAGCCAATTAATACTTCTGCATTTGGAGCTTTTGGAAGATGTGAAAATTTCCAGTTTTTAATCAAAACAAAGACGTGAGGGGAAGGACAAAATGGGGAAGATTGTTGATGTGCTGAACCTCACAAGAAATTCCAGGTTATGTTCCCGTCATTTCCACGAGGAACACATCAGCACTGTATCCATTATTATTAAATGTCTGCCATTATTATGAAATACATGTTTATTATTATTATTATTATTAGCAGCGGGCCGTGGTGTCATCAAGGTGCGCTTCTAGTCCGATTGTAGCTATGGCAGCTTGGACTGAGCAACGGGAAACCTTGACGTTCTTAGTCGATGTCAACTTTTAACCATAAACTGAGGTGCATTCTGCCACCTACTGGCCTGGAGTATATACATTGCACCTCTCGCCCACTATCGATATTCACTGTTCTGTTGCTTATGCCTGAATGAAAGAGCAGCCAATCACATAAATGGCTCCGCCCTCTCTGCTGTGATTGACACACAAATCATTCTTATGAAAAACAAAGCCATTATTATGTAAAAGTTAATTCTTATGAAAAACGAAACCATTATCATAATAATGGAATATATTTTATAATAATAAACACCTGTATTTCATAATAATAGACTCATTTATTCATTGAATTATGACCCAAACGGGGCTCCTTAGAATCCTGGCATTGTCATCTTGGAATATGGCCGGTGCCATCAGGGAAGAACAAATCCATAGATGTAATAACCTGGTCATTCAGTGTCTTCAGGTAGTCAGCTGACCTCATTCTTTGAGCTCATACTGTTGCTGAACCTGGACCTGACCAACTGCAGCAACCCCAGATCAGAACACTGCCCCCACAGGCTGGTACAGTAGGCACTAGGCATGATGGGAGCATCCTTTCTCACCCTGATGCTCCCATCACTCTGGAACAGGGTCAATCTGGACTTATCAGACCACATGACCTTCTTCTATTGCTCCAGAGTCCGATCTTTACGCTCCCTAGCAAATTGAAGACTTTTTCCAGTTAGCCTCACTGATTAGTGGTTTTCTTAAGGCTACACAGCTGTTCAGTCCCAATCTCTGGAGTTCCCTTAGCATTGTGGGTGTGGAAATGCTCTTACTATCACTATTAAACAGCCTCATCTCACCAAACATTTTCCCTCAAAGACGATGGGTCCCCACTATCCTTTCAGTTTTTAATGAAGCGTTGGACAGTTCTTAACCCAGTTTTGGTAGTTTCTCCAATCTCCTTAGATGTCGACAAAAAAAATAGCATTACATCCAGTGAAAATATATTTTTTCTGAAGCAGACACATATAGAACAAGAAGCCCCACCATACTTGACCTTTGTCTGAGTAGTAGTCCAGTACACGCTGCACGTCAACGCTACAGTTGGTCTTATAGATGACAATTCTGTTCACTCCCAGTAACTGGAGCATCTCCAGGCTCTGGACAAGCTGCAACACAACACACATATTTAAACAATACGCTCTGTGAAAAAGACGCTTTTTAAAAAAACCCTAAAGATGAGAAAAGTCTCGGTTTCGTTATTGTAATATTTCCTTCGATCCACATTTCCTGTATTAATTTCTCACATCACCGGTTTTCACCAAATATGGAGCTTAAACCTCGCAGATTATGGGTCTGACATTTTATATGGAAAGTTAGGAAAGAAAAATGTGACGTGATGTTACCTGGAGGACGTTGGTAAAGTTATACATGGTGGATATACAGACGGTGAAGTTGTAAGGGAAGGAGTCAAACTTCGCCTCTTGGTTCCTTACTTCCAGAAACCCACGGTCAAGTTTCTCTACAAAACCACACAGACGTGAATGTTCAGACTGATCTTTGTCATTTGTTCAGTTGGAACAAACAAACACCTCATTCATTATTCAAAGCTGATTTCTGTACCAGTTGAAGCTTATGGAGGGAAGGAAGTTTGAGATGAACCAGGATTTTGTTTCAGATAGCCAGTGGGTGAGGGAGGAAAGTAAGAGTGAGGAACTTGGTTTACTGGACAGGTAGCTGGGTGTCAACTGGGAAGCAGTGGAAAAGGATATTACATTTGCAGAATATATTGCCAAGAGGAAGGAGGTAGGTGATGAGAAGAAAGGGCCCCAGTCCAGATCCCTGGGGGACACCTGCAGTGACGGGGAGCACTGAAGGATTTAAGATGGATGAACTGAGTGCAGCCTGAAAGATACGAGTGAAACCAGTCAAGGGGATGTGACTAATGCAAATGGAAGATAATCTGCAGAGGAGGATGGAGAGAGAAATAATGTCATTTATTTGACATTTTATTATGTTTTTTAATCTAACACAAAAAAACAAAAACAAAAAATGCCATTTTTTTTTTTTTTAGATATTTCAATTTTAGACCTGGATCAAAAATACAAAATTAAAAAAAACGGGCCACAGAACTGAATTTGTTTTATAATGGAGGACTGGATTTTCTGTTGTCATTACACATCTGTGCCACTAGATGGAGCCGCACTGCAGTAACCAGCTAGAGAACAGCAGGACAGTGAACACATGGAGCAGATCTGATGGAACATGGAGGAAGGACCACAAAGTTTTGTTGCAGTCCAGAATATTTTTTTAGACAGAATTGTTAATATTGCTACCTGAGTTATAAAGTTCATGGATTTTACCGTTCTCCATGTCTGTTTTAGCTTAGGTTTACTGTTTTCCAGTTCTGCAGCAGCCAGTAACAGACTTTTCAAAACAAAACCATGTGAGCAACATGTGTTAACGCACGATAAAATAAACATCGGCATTAATAAATTAATGCATTAATGCCCAGCCCCAATAATATATATTTTTATATATATATATATATAGATATATATATATATATATATATATATATATATATATATATATATATATCTATATATATATATATATATATATATATATATATATATATATATACATATAGCTTGTGTTAATAAATTTTATAATACTGAGAAAAAACCTAAACATTTTATGGGCACCAACAGATGCTCTGTGCACTTTAGCCTGGATAAAAAAAAAAACAAGAGTTGGCCCAGACAACCATCAGATTGTCTTTTCCCACATAAAACACTTCAGTACCTTTAAATTGTCCTACATCAGAGGTCAGAGCGATATGAGACGGCGTCTCACAGCCTTTGGGGATGGGACACATGATCCCGCCAGTCCCGTATGGAAAGCCAAAGTGTTGTCTGAGAGTGAAGGGGACGCCCTTGGAGACGTGCAGGTCACTCTGACAACGTAGGTAGCAGCGATAGGCTACTTCCTCCCTCCGAAGCACGATCGCAACAACCCGAACCTGCCAGAGAAGAAGAACATGGATGCTCAGGTGATCATTGTTGAGCAGAGATCTGAACAGTACCAGGGACTGGTTGTACTGGGAAGTGGATCCTTACCAGCAGGTAACTGGATGATTCCCTGTTCTATGTCCAGCAGCAGTGTTTTAAACTTTTTGTTGCTGGAAACACATCTCACTTCTGTATTTGATATGAAGCCAGGTGAAGAGCCTTGCAAATGACTGAGCTTTAGGTAATTTCGTGGGTAGGATTTAGCTTTGACCATTTAGAGACAATAAAGTAATTTCCATTACTGGTATGTTACATCCTCCAAGTGTCAGGATTGAAAGTTTTTTCACGGTTCTTGTTTTACATCACTGAAACATTTTGCTTGTGAATGAACTGGCTCAGATAAACCAAAACGATGTCAGGAATAGATATTAAACTAGGAACAATAACACCTGATGCAGCAAAAGATTCAGATAACAATAAGTAAAGTCGGTAAAACAGTGTTTGGATGATAAAAATCCAGACAATTTGCTCAACTGGGACTAAAAGCCAAAGAAAAAGCACGGCTGCTGCATTTAGTTCAGCCTGTAAAGGTTGCAGCGATGACTGGTCAAGACCAATCTACAAGAAATTAAATGATCTAAACGTGATGTAATAAAAGCATGGTTGACCCTCTCAAAGTCCTATGAAGGGAGGTGGACCTTCCCCTTACTGAGGACTCTTAATTGAAAAAAGCTGGTCTTGACCAGGGAACTGATCTGTTTGTCAAATTTAAATGCACACAAAAATCACACCAATGTTCCTCCAGATGAGTGACAGTAAGAATCTAACCAGCCAATAACACTGTTGTCCAGCAGGTTAAGTTTCCAGATCAAATCATTTCTGTTTTCTTTTTGTTGAGGCTCAAAGTTTGACCACCGTCCATCACTAGAACATCTCTGAGACAGTTCAGCAGAGTCTGAAGGTGATCACAAGATCTGATTTTACAGGCAGAAAGAGCTGACGATCTTTAGATGAACAGCAATGTTGTGCCTTTTAAATACATATTCCTCCTTTGGGATCTGTTAAGAGAAAAGAACAGGGGCCAATATAGAGCCTTGAGGAATGCCGTAACAGAGCAGGGACACAGCTGAGGAATACTGGCCGATATTACCAGGAGAGTTGCTGTCTGACAGGTGAGACTGGAACCAATTCAGGACTATACCTTTAATACCAACACACAGCTCCAGACGGGGCAGCAGAACGTTGAGATCTACTGTATCATTCACAGCTGAGCTTGCATTTTCTAGTTTTAGCCATTTTTTTTTATTGTTAAAAATCAAACAGAAGAACCTGCACTGACACTACTCTCTACTTTTAACCAAGCTGAGCAGAAATGAAATGTTGCTGACCATTTTTCCTCCAGTTCGATGCTCCAGAAAAGCTGATATCAACAGCGTTTCGTCCCATTGACCCTCACCAGAGACGCAGACTGTCCCGGAAACACTGCAAAAAATTTAAATAAGACAGCAAACTCAAATTGTAATTAACATTCAGTTCAGTTCAATTTTGTTTGTAAAGCATCTATTACAATGCAAGTTGTCTCGCTGAACAGGGACCCGGACGATGACCCCGAGGTAATATTAACTAAAATCATATTAAATCTAGAGCTGGGCAATGATTAAAAATTTTAATTGCAATTAATCGCATGATTTTCCTGATTAATCACGATTGATTGCATTTTATACGTAAAATCAAATGATGAAATTTAATAGTAGTGTAAAATGCATTTTTATTTAAATGTTCTGCTGCCATATGAACTAAAGTGTCGTGACATTTGCTGTTCAAACACTTTTAACATCAGCACTTGTCAGTAACACATATTTAGTGTAAATCTCATCTTAAAAAATGTCAAATAAAATAAAGCTTATTGCCACTGCCAGGGCATTAATGTCATCCTGTTTTTATGAAAAAAAAGCCTACCAACAAAATTCTGAGCCACAATTATAACATTAAAACAAGCAATTTCTGAGGTAACAGCAGAAACTTTTAACAGGGAGTTTAACTTGTCAGTTGTTACAAATAACCTTGTTTCTGTTGAATCCTCCGTCTGGGAGAACTTTAAAATGAAAATGTCCATGTTAAAGTTCTGTAACTTTATCAATCTGCGTATCATTCATTCTTTACATTTTCAACTGTCAATCAAAAATTGAAAAGGGACAATGGGGCGTTTTATTTCGTTTTTCATTTTTGAATCCAAAACAACAAACAAAAAAATGCCCGGTTTTTCTTATTTCAATTTTAGACTTGGATCAAAAATACGAAATTAAAAAACGGGCCATTCATTTTTTGTTTTTTAATCTAACACAAAAAACAGAAAAAAAAGCCTGTTTTTTTATTTTATTTTTCAATTTTAGACTTGGATCAAAGATACAAAATGAAAAAACGGGTCACAGGACTAAATTTGTTTTATACTAGAGGACTGGACTTTCTGTTGTCATTACACATCTGTGCCACTAGATGGAGCCGCACTGCAGTAACCAGCTAGAGAACAGCAGGACAGTGAACACATGGAGCAGATCTGATGGAACATGGAGGAATGACCACAAAGTTTTGTTGCAGTCCAGAATTTATTTTCCAGACAGAATTGTTAATATTGCTACCTGAGTTGCTACCTGAACTGTAAAGTTCACAGATTTTTACCGTTCTCCATGTCAGTTTTAGCTTTTCCGCTTGTTTACCTGCCAATTATCTTCCAGTTCTGCAGCAGCCAGAAACAGACTTTTCAAAACAAAAGCATGTGAGCAACATGCGTTAACGCGCGATAAAATAATGTCGGCGTTAATGAATTAATGAATTAACGCGATAATAATGTGTTAACTTGCCCAGCCCTAATTAAATCCTGATAAAAGAAAAAGGGTTAGGGTTAGAAAAAAAAAAAAAAAAACCTTTCTACCAACTACTAAGAAGTTTATTTCTTCAACAGGCAACAAACAGAAAGTCAGGTAAATGTTTACTTCGGGGTGAACCCTGTTAAAGACATTTTCTTTTAACACAACAGCAACAAGTAACCTACCAACATTTCCCAGAGTGCATTTCTGGGACACATTTTGTTGCACTGAGATTTGTGACGCAGCAGTGGTTCGGGTGTACTGGGTCCAGAACTGGAGGGGCCTCCTGCTCCTGCAGAACCACCGCAAAGAATCTGGGTTAAAAATTCAAGACATTTCCTATTTAAGCGCTAATGAAGCCTAATCTTTTTAATTTCTTTGTCATTCGGTCCTTTTTGGAAGAGACAAAGATCTTCATAAAGAAAAAGTTCATCCAGAGGTGTGCCTCCAGTTAACCTATCAGAAGCTTCCAAAGCCATGACATCATCATTTGGGCTTTCTCAAATATTTTACAGGGACAGTGATCTAAAAAGACGTGGACGTGTCTTTTTATTGGGTGAATGTAAGCGTGTGGTTTTCCACTCACCTGTAGGCCCAGAGCAGCAGCGTGAAAGAGAGGACGCTGATGACAAGACTGATGTACATCAACCGTCTCAGCTTCCTCAGCGCAGGCAGCTGCTGCTCAGTCCTGACCACGGTCCCATGGGCCATCGTAGAGACACCGGTGCTGCTGTGGTCCAGATACAGATGCAGGTGAAGGGACCTACTGGAGAGGAAGAAAGTTACACCTGCATCCTTTCAAGGAGCTCACAAAAAGTGGTTTTGTGCTCTTTTCTTCCTTTTCAAACCCCTCTTTCTGTTAATTACGATGAGATCGACTTTGTCACGATGCTCTGTGATAACCTCAACTGACAGGAAATGTTTCAGCATCACCTCTGGAGTCAGGCAAAGAGTAAACCAAGCAGAGCTGCTTCCTGTAAATGATCCAAGATGCAGAAGGATGTCACAGCCACTAGAGGGCACCGAAGAGACGCCATCAGCCTCCACAAACGGTATCTGGGAACTAAAACGACCACTAGAGGGCACCGAGGAGACGCCATCAACCTCCACAAACGGTATCTGGGAACTAAAACGGCCACTAGAGGGCACCGAGGAGACGCCATCAGCCTCAACAGACAGTATCTGGGAACTAAAACGGCCACTAGAGGGCACCGAGGAGACGCCATCAACCTCCACAAACGGTATCTGGGAACTAAAACGACCACTAGAGGGCACCGAGGAGACGCCATCAACCTCCACAAACGGTATCTGGGAACTAAAACGGCCACTAGAGGGCACCGAGGAGACGCCATCAGCCTCCACAAACAGTATCTGGGAACTAAAACGGCCACTAGAGGGCACCGAGGAGACGCCATCAACCTCCACAAACGGTATCTGGGAACTAAAACGACCACTAGAGGGCACCGAGGAGACACCATCAGCCTCCACAAACAGTATCTGGGAACTAAAACGGCCACTAGAGGGCACCGAGGAGACGCCATCAGCCTCAACAGACAGTATCTGGGAACTAAAACCGCCACTAGAGGGCACCGAGGAGACGCCATCAGCCTCCACATACGGTATCTGGGAACTAAAACCGCCACTAGAGGGCACCGAGGAGACGCCATCAACCTCCACATACGGTATCTGGGAACTAAAACGGCCACTAGAGGGCACCGAGGAGACGCCATCAACCTCCACATACGGTATCTGGGAACTAAAACGGCCACTAGAGGGCACCGAGGAGACGCCATCAGCCTCCACAAACGGTATGTGAACTAAAACGACCACTAGAGGGCACCGAGGAGACGCCATCAGCCTCCACAACCAGGATCTGGAAATTAAAACAGCCACTAGAGGGCACCGAGGAGACGCCATCAGCCTCCACAAACAGTATCTGGGAACTAAAACGACCACTAGAGGGCACCGAGGAGACGCCATCAGCCTCCACAAACAGTATCTGGGAACTAAAACGGCCACTAGAGGGCACCGAGGAGACGCCATCAGCCTCAATAAACAGTATCTGGGAACTAAAACGGCCACTAGAGGGCACCGAGGAGACGCCATCAGCCTCCACAAACAGTATCTGGGAACTAAACGGCCACTAGAGGGCACCGAGGAGACGCCATCAGCCTCACAAACAGTATCTGGGAACTAAAAACGGCCACTAGAGGGCACCGAGGAGACGCCATCAGCCTCAACAAACAGTATCTGGGAACTAAAACGGCCACTAGAGGGCACCGAGGAGACGCCATCAGCCTCCACAAACAGTATCTGGGAACTAAAACGGCCACTAGAGGGCACCGAGGAGACGCCATCAGCCTCCACAAACAGTATCTGGAACTAAAAGGGCCACTAGAGGGCACCGAGGAGACGCCCATCAGCCTCAACAAACAGTATCTGGGAACTAAAACGGCCACTAGAGGGCACCGAGGAGACGCCATCAGCCTCCACAAACAGTATCTGGGAACTAAAACGGCCACTAGAGGGCACCGAGGAGACGCCATCAGCCTCAACAAACAGTATCTGGGAACTAAAACCGGCCACTAGAGGGCACCGAGGAGACGCCATCAACCTCCACAAACGGTATCTGGGAACTAAAACGGCCCACTAGAGGGCACCGAGGAGACGCCATCAGCCTCCACAAACGGTATGGGAACTAAAACGGCCACTAGAGGGCACCGAGGAGACGCCATCAGCCTCAACAAACAGTATCTGGGAACTAAAACGGCCACTAGAGGGCACCGAGGAGACGCCATCAGCCTCCACAAACAGTATCTGGGAACTAAAACGACCACTAGAGGGCACCGAGGAGACGCCATCAGCCTCCACAAACAGTATCTGGGAACTAAAACGGCCACTAGAGGGCACCGAGGAGACGCCATCAACCTCCACAAACGGTATCTGGGAACTAAAACGGCCACTAGAGGGCACCGAGGAGACGCCATCAGCCTCCACAAACGGTATCTGGAACTAAAACGACCACTAGAGGGCACCGAGGAGACGCCATCAGCCTCCACAAACCAGGATCTGGGAACTAAAACGCCACTAGAGGGCACCGAGGAGACGCCATCAGCCTCCCTCCACAAAACAGTATCTGGGAACTAAAACGGCCACTAGAGGGCACCGAGGAGACGCCATCAGCCTCCACAAACAGTATCTGGGAACTAAAACGGCCACTAGAGGGCACCGAGGAGACGCCATCAGCCTCAATAAACAGTATCTGGGAACTAAAACGGCCACTAGAGGGCACCGAGGAGACGCCATCAGCCTCAATAAACAGTATCTGGGAACTAAAACGACCACTAGAGGGCACCGAGGAGACGCCATCAGCCTCAACAAACAGTATCTGGGAACTAAAACGGCCACTAGAGGGCACCGAGGAGACGCCATCAGCCTCCACAAACAGTATCTGGGAACTAAAACGGCCACTAGAGGGCACCGAGGAGACGCCATCAGCCTCCACAAACAGTATCTGGGAACTAAAACGGCCACTAGAGGGCACCGAGGAGACGCCATCAGCCTCAATAAACAGTATCTGGGAACTAAAAGGGCCACTAGAGGGCACCGAGGAGACGCCATCAGCCTCAACAAACGGTATCTGGGAACTAAAACGGCCACTAGAGGGCACCGAGGAGACACCATCAGCCTCCACAAACAGTATCTGGGAACTAAAACGGCCACTAGAGGGCACCGAGGAGACGCCATCAGCCTCAACAGACAGTATCTGGGAACTAAAACCGCCACTAGAGGGCACCGAGGAGACGCCATCAACCTCCACATACGGTATCTGGGAACTAAAACGGCCACTAGAGGGCACCGAGGAGACGCCATCAGCCTCCACAAACGGTATGTGAACTAAAACGGCCACTAGAGGGCACCGAGGAGACGCCATCAGCCTCAATAAACAGTATCTGGGAACTAAAACGGCCACTAGAGGGCACCGAGGAGACGCCATCAGCCTCCACAAACAGTATCTGGGAACTAAAACGGCCACTAGAGGGCACCGAGGAGACGCCATCAGCCTCCACAAACAGTATCTGGGAACTAAAACGGCCACTAGAGGGCACCGAGGAGACGCCATCAACCCTCCACAACGGTATCTGGGAACTAAAACGGCCACTAGAGGGCACCGAGGAGACGCCATCAGCCTCCACAAACGGTATCTGGGAACTAAAACGGCCACTAGAGGGCACCGAGGAGACGCCATCAGCCTCCACAACCAGGATCTGGAAATTAAAACAGCCACTAGAGGGCACCGAGGAGACGCCATCAGCCTCCACAAACAGTATCTGGGAACTAAAACGACCACTAGAGGGCACCGAGGAGACGCCATCAGCCTCCACAAACAGTATCTGGGAACTAAAACGGCCACTAGAGGGCACCGAGGAGACGCCATCAGCCTCAACAAACAGTATCTGGGAACTAAAACGGCCACTAGAGGGCACCGAGGAGACGCCATCAGCCTCCACAAACAGTATCTGGGAACTAAAACGACCACTAGAGGGCACCGAGGAGACGCCATCAGCCTCAATAAACAGTATCTGGGAACTAAAACGGCCACTAGAGGGCACCGAGGAGACGCCATCAGCCTCCACAAACAGTATCTGGGAACTAAAACGGCCACTAGAGGGCACCGAGGAGACGCCATCAGCCTCCACAAACAGTATCTGGGAACTAAAACGGCCACTAGAGGGCACCGAGGAGACGCCATCAGCCTCCACAAAACAGTATCTGGGAACTAAAAGGGCCACTAGAGGGCACCGAGGAGACGCCATCAGCCTCAACAAACGGTATCTGGGAACTAAAACGGCCACTAGAGGGCACCGAGGAGACACCATCAGCCTCCACAAACAGTATCTGGGAACTAAAACGGCCACTAGAGGGCACCGAGGAGACGCCATCAGCCTCAACAGACAGTATCTGGGAACTAAAACCGCCACTAGAGGGCACCGAGGAGACGCCATCAACCTCCACATACGGTATCTGGGAACTAAAACGGCCACTAGAGGGCACCGAGGAGACGCCATCAGCCTCCACAAACGGTATGGGAACTAAAACGGCCACTAGAGGGCACCGAGGAGACGCCATCAGCCTCAACAAACAGTATCTGGGAACTAAAACGGCCACTAGAGGGCACCGAGGAGACGCCATCAGCCTCCACAAACAGTATCTGGGAACTAAAACGACCACTAGAGGGCACCGAGGAGACGCCATCAGCCTCCACAAACAGTATCTGGGAACTAAAACGGCCACTAGAGGGCACCGAGGAGACGCCATCAGCCTCAATAAACAGTATCTGGGAACTAAAACGGCCACTAGAGGGCACCGAGGAGACGCCATCAGCCTCCACAAACAGTATCTGGGAACTAAAACGACCACTAGAGGGCACCGAGGAGACGCCATCAGCCTCAATAAACAGTATCTGGGAACTAAAACGGCCACTAGAGGGCACCGAGGAGACGCCATCAGCCTCCACAAACAGTATCTAGGAACTAAAACGGCCACTAGAGGGCACCGAGGAGACGCCATCAGCCTCCACAAACAGTATCTGGGAACTAAAACGGCCACTAGAGGGCACCGAGGAGACGGCATCAGCCTCAATAAACAGTATCTGGGAACTAAAAGGGCCACTAGAGGGCACCGAGGAGACGCCATCAGCCTCCACAAACAGTATCTGGGAACTAAAAGGGCCACTAGAGGGCACCAAGAGATGCCATCAGCCTCCACAAACAGGATCTGGGAACTAAAACGGCCACTAGAGGGCACCAAGGAGACGCCATCAGCCTCAACAAACAGTATCTGGGAACTAAAACGGCCACTAGAGGGCACCGAGGAGACGCCATCAGCCTCCACAAACAGTATCTGAACTAAAACGGCCACTAGAGGGCACCGAGGAGACACCATCAGCCTCCACAAACAGTATCTGAACTAAAACGGCCACTAGAGGGCACCGAGTAGACGCCATCAGCCTCCACAAACGGCATCTGGGAACTAAAACAGCCTCTAGAGGGCACCGAGGAGACGCCATTAACCTCCACAAACGGCATCTGGGAACTAAAACGGCCTCTAGAGGGCACCGAGGAGACGCCATCAACCTCCACACACAGGATCTGGGAACTAAAACGGCCACTAGAGGGCACCAAGGAGACGCCATCAGCCTCCACACAAGGTATCTGGGAACTAAAACGGCCACTAGAGGGCACCGAGGAGACGCCATCAACCTCCACACACAGTATCTGAACTAAAACAGCCACTAGAGGGCACGAGGAGACGCCATCAGCCTCCACAAACGGTATCTGGGAACTAAAACGGCCACTAGAGGGCACCAAGGAGACGCCATCAGCCTCAACAAACAGTAACTGGGAACTAAAACGACCACTAGAAGGCACCGAGGAGATGCCATCAGCCTCAACAAACAGTATCTGGGAACTAAAACGGCCACTAGAAGGCACCGAGGAGACGCCATCAGCCTCAACAAACAGTAACTGGGAACTAAAACGACCACTAGAGGGCACCGAGGAGACGCCATCAACCTCCACACACAGTATCTGGGAACTAAAACGGCCACTAGAGGGCACCGAGGAGATGCCATCAGCCTCAACAAACAGGATCAGAACTAAAACGGCCACTAGAGGGCACCGAGGAGACGCCATCAGCCTCAACAAACAGTATCTGGGAACTAAAACGGCCACTAGAGGGCACCGAGGAGACGCCATCAACCTCCACAAACGGTATCTGGAACTAAAACGGCCACTAGAGGGCACCGAGGAGACACCATCAGCCTCCACAAACGGTATCTGGGAACTAAAACGGCCACTAGAGGGCACCGAGGAGACGCCATCAACCTACACAAACGGTATCTGGGAAGTAAAACGGCCACTAGAGGGCACCGAGGAGACGCCATCAGCCTCCACAAACAGGATCTGGGCTAAAACAGCCACTAGAGGGCACCGAGGAGACGCCATCAGCCTCCACAAACGGTATCTGGGAACTAAAACTGCCACTAGAGGGCACCGAGGAGACGCCATCAGCCTCCACACACGGTATCTGGGAACTAAAACGGCCACTAGAGGGCACCGAGGAGACGCCATCAGCCTCCACAAACGGTATCTGGGAACTAAAACTGCCACTAGAGGGCACCGAGGAGACGCCATCAGCCTCCACACACGGTATCTGGGAACTAAAACGGCCACTAGAGGGCACCGAGGAGACGCCATCAGCCTCCACAAACGGTATCTGGGAACTAAAACTGCCACTAGAGGGCACCGAGGAGACGCCATCAGCCTCAACAAACGGTATCTGGGAACTAAAACTGCCACTAGAGGGCACCGAGGAGACGCCATCAGCCTCAACAAACAGTATCTGGGAACTAAAAGGGCCACTAGAGGGCACCGACGAGATGCCATCAGCCTCCACAAACAGGATCTGGGAACTAAAACGGCCACTAGAGGGCACCAAGGAGACGCCATCAGCCTCAACAAACAGTATCTGGGAACTAAAACGGCCACTAGAGGGCACCGAGGAGACGCCATCAGCCTCCACAAACAGGTATCTGAACTAAAACGGCCACTAGAGGGCACCGAGGAGACGCCATCAGCCTCCACAAACGGCATCTGGGAACTAAAACAGCCTCTAGAGGGCACCGAGGAGACGCCATTAACCTCCACAAACGGCATCTGGGAACTAAAACGGCCTCTATAGGGCACCGAGGAGACGCCATCAACCTCCACAAACAGGATCTGGGAACTAAAACGGCCACTAGAGGGCACCAAGGAGACGCCATCAGCCTCCACACACGGTATCTGGGAACTAAAACGGCCACTAGAGGGCACCGAGGAGACGCCATCAACCTCCACACACAGTATCTGAACTAAAACAGCCACTAGAGGGCACGGAGGAGACGCCATCAGCCTCCACACACAGTATCTGGGAACTAAAACGGCCACTAGTGGGCACCGAGGAGACGCCGTCAGCCTCCACAAACAGGATCTGGGAACTAAAACGGCCACTAGTGGGCACCGAGGAGACGCCATCAGCCTCCACAAACAGGATCTGGGAACTAAAACGGCCACTAGTGGGCACCGAGGAGACGCCGTCAGCCTCCACAAACAGGATCTGGGAACTAAAACGGCCACTAGTGGGCACCGAGGAGACGCCATCAGCCTCCACAAACAGTATCTGGGAACTAAAATGGCCACTAGAGGGCACCGAGGAGACGCCATCAGCCTCCACAAACAGTATCTGAACTAAAACGGCCACTAGAGGGCACCGAGGAGATGCCATCAGCCTCAACAAACAGGATCAGAACTAAAACGGCCACTAGAGGGCACCGAGGAGACGCCATCAGCCTCAACAAACAGTATCTGGGAACTAAAACGGCCACTAGAGGGCACCGAGGAGACGCCATCAACCTCCACAAACGGTATCTGGAACTAAAACGGCCACTAGAGGGCACCGAGGAGACGCCATCAACCTCAATAAACAGTATCTGGGAACTAAAACGGCCACTAGAGGGCACCGAGGAGACGCCATCAGCCTCCACAAACGGTATCTGGGAACTAAAACGGCCACTAGAGGGCACCGAGGAGACGCCATCAACCTACACAAACGGTATCTGGGAAGTAAAACGGCCACTAGAGGGCACCGAGGAGACGCCATCAGCCTCCACACACGGTATCTGAACTAAAACGGCCACTAGAGGGCACCGAGGAGATGCCATCAGCCTCCACAAACGTATCTGGGAACTAAAACGGCCACTAGAGGGCATCGAGGAGACGCCATCAGCCTCCACAAACGGTATCTGGGAACTAAAACGGCCACTAGAGGGCACCGAGGAGACGCCATCAGCCTTCACAAACAGTATCTGAACTAAAACAACCACTAGAGGGCACGGAGGAGACGCCATCAGCCTTAACAGACAGTATCTGGGAACTAAAACGGCCACTAGAGGGCACCGAGGAGACGCCATCAACCTCCAAAAAAAGTATCTGGGAACTAAAATGGCCACTAGAGGGCACCGAGGAGACGCCATCAGCCTCCACACACAGTATCTGAACTAAAACGACCACTAGAGGGCACCGAGGAGACGCCAGCAGCCTCCACAAACAGTATCTGAACTAAAACAGCCACTAAAGGGCACCGAGGAGACGCCATCAGCCTCCACACACAGTATCTGAACTAAAACGACCACTAGAGGGCACCGAGGAGACGCCATCAGCCTCCACAAACAGTATCTGAACTAAAACGGCCACTAGAGGGCACCGAGGAGACGCCATCAGCCTCCACAAACAGCATCTTGGAACTAAAACGGCCACTAGATGGCACCGAGGAGACGCCATCAGCCTCCACAAACAGTATCTGGGAACTAAAACGGCCACTAGAGGGCACCGAGGAGACGCCATCAGCCTCCACAAACAGGATCTGGGAACTAAAACGGCCACTAGAGGGCACCGAGGAGACGCCATCAGCCTCCACAAACAGTATCTGGGAACTAAAACGGCTGATCTTCATCAGCAGTCAACTAGATAAACACGAGTACTTCCCTTTCTCCTGAATCACTGCTCTGATATTCTCCGTCTGTATTGTGGATCAAAAGGATTTCATCAGTTTCAGAAAGAAAGTTACAAAGAAATAATTTTTTGGTTTCTGTTTTCTTAAATCTGACAATTTAATTTGCAGCTTCTGAGTTTTCTCTTTTAAATGTGAAAGTTTCTATAGAGAGATTCATAATTTTAAAATTAATTTGTAAGTTTTCTCCTGCCGGTTTGCTTGTCAAAAGGTTTTTCTTGTAAATGAGCAAGTTTATGAAGCTGAAATTATTTATCTGTTTTAAAATCTTCATTTTTGAGTTTATAAAATCAGAATGTTTGATTCAAATGTTGAGTTTTCTTTATTTGTGATCCCATGAAATCTTTATTTTAATATATTGGAAATGACCTACGAAAAATGTCTGATAAGTTTTTATTCATTTTTATTTTAAGCTCAACTTGAATTTGAACTTAAGCTCCAAAGTGTAATATTCATTTCATTGATTCGCTTCTTTTCACAGCTGCTGTGTACCTGAGCTCTAATACTCCTGTGCAGTAACACATTTAAACCCTACTGACGTCTGATCATCTCTGATGTCATCTGTGATGTCATCTCTGATGTCATCTCTCTCCTTCAGGATTCATCTCTGCAGGACAACCCTTCCAGAAGCAGCAGCTGTTCCTCTTATCAGCCAACGCAGACAGAAAACAACGTGAATCTGTCACAAGGACACGTGTTATCTTTTCTCAGGAACTCTATTCAGCTTTTAAATCCTGCATGACTGCAAACGTCGTTTCTGTACGAGTCTCTGCTGCTCTGTGAACGTCCTGGAGTCAGAGGATACGAGCTCACACATTCTTAATTACGTTCTTAATTACTGTAAACTCAGAGCTCCAGATGATCCAGATGGATTCTTCACATTAGTTATTGTTGCTTCACTCTTTAATAAACCAAAATAAAATCAGGGTTTTAATTGTCACTGATTTCTTTTCCTGCTGTTTCCCTCCTCGTCTCCTCGGCTCTAAAGTCTCATTTCAGCCAGTCGGTCACAGATTCGTTCATCTCTGGCTCATCTAAGCAGGTTTTGGGAAAATCACCACCTGGCAGCTCATCACTGGAGGACACCTGAGGACACCTGAGGACACCTGAGGACACCTGAGGAACCTCTTCATGGATCAAACCTGTCTGTTCTCATCTTTAAATTCACCTCTTCAGATTTTAGGTCACATTTCTGTTAAATATCTCAGACCAGTCCAACAAACGTCTCGATGCTCAGTCGGTCCTTCACCCACAAATATTCAGCACCGTGAAAAAGTATTCGCCTCCTTTGTGATTTCTTTTTTTTTTGCATCCTTGACATTTCCCTGCAGGTCTGAAAGATTTCCCTGCAGGTCCGAGATGTGTCCCTACAGGTCTGAGACGTGTCCCTGCAGGTCCGAGACGTGTCCCTGTAGATCTGAGGCATGTCCCTACAGGTCTGAGACGTGTCCCTGCAGGTCTGAAAGGTTTCCCTGCAGGTCTGAGGCGTGTCCCTACACGTCTGAGGCGTGTCCCTGCAGGTCCGAGACATTTCCCTGCAGGTCCAAGGCGTGTCCCTGCAGGTCCGAGGCGTGTCCCTGCAGGTCCGAGGCGTGTCCCTGCAGGTCCGAGGCGTGTCCCTGCAGGTCCGAGGGTTGTCCCTGCAGGTCCGAGGCGTGTCCCTGCAGGTCCGAGGCGTGTCCCTGCAGGTCCGAGACGTGTCCCCGCTTCAGTGCACCTGACTCACATGAATGGGTCGTCAGACTTGTGCAGACCTGGATTCTTTGAATCAGGTGTGCTTCAGCAGGGAAACATCTAAAGACAAGCAGGGTTGTGGCTCTGGAGGAGCTGAAGACCCCTGGACTCAAATATCCCAAACATCATCATCATCATCATCATCTTCATCATCAAGAGATGAGGAACAAAGTCATTGACATCCATCAGTCTGGAAAAGGCTGCAAACCCATTTCTAAAGCTTTGGGACTCCAGAACCACAGAGAGAGCTGTTATCCACGAATAAAGAAACCATGGACCAGTAGTGGACCAGTACTGGATCAGTACTGAATCAGTGCTGGACCAGTAGTGGACCAGTGGACCAGTAGTGGACCAGTAGTGGACCAGTACTGGTCCAGTAGTGGACCAGTAGTGGACCAGTAGTGGACCAGTACTGGACCAGTAGTGGACCAGTACTGGACCAGTAGTGGACCAGTACTGGACCAGTAGTGGACCTGTACTGGACCAGTAGTGGACCTGTACTGGACCAGTAGTGGACCAGTACTAGACCAGTAGTGGACCAGTAGTGGACCTGTACTGGACCAGTAGTGGACCAGTACTAGACCAGTAGTGGACCAGTAGTGGAGCATTACTGGACCTTCCCAGGAACGGCCGGTCTATGAAAATGACCCCAGGAGCACAACATGGACTCATCCAACGGGTCACAGAGGAACCGTTGTGCGTTTTAAAGGCTCCACTAAAGTTTGTTTTTCCTCTTTTGGACCTTATTTTACTTTTTGTACTAGCGTTTCTTTTATTTCTTTCTCTAAACTTTTCAGTTTTTGAGTTGGTCTCCTATTTACATTCTTTGTCTTAAAAACAAAGACAGCGAGACAGAGACAGACATCATGAACAGTCAAATATCCTGTTCGGCTGCGGGAGTCGGTGGTGAAAATAAAAACAGAAACTCTTACTAAAGAAAAAAAAGAAGAAGTTTCCAGAACACGAGATCTCACAACCGGTCCAGTTATGACATTAGCAGTCCCAGAATCCACTTCACCACCTTTCCTCTCCTTTATCACGAACATCTGACAACCACGTTTGACTTGATAAGACTGAACTTTTAACACTCACCTGCTCGTCGGCGTCACCTTGTTACGGACGCGTTTGTGCCGCCGGGACAGTCAGGAAACACAGGAGACGTGAAATGACCCGGACAGGATCTGAGGGACGCCAGCTTGTGAAGGTCCAACCTTGGACAGACTTGTATCCAGTCTGACTGGCTGATTTACAGGCGCGACTCCTCTGAGCTACAGCCTCAGATTAGATGTTCTGTCGAGCTGACCCGCTGAGATAGAGACAGATCTGAGACGGACGTGGCGTCTCCAGATCTGAGACAGATGTGGCGTCTCCACCGGATCTGAGACGGACGTGGCGTCTCCACCGGATCTGAGTCGGACGTGGCGTCTCCAGATCTGAGTCGGACGTGGCGTCTCCAGATCTGAGACAGATGTGGCGTCTCCACCGGATCTGAGACGGACGTGGCGTCTCCACCGGATCTGAGACGGACGTGGCGTCTCCACCGGATCTGAGACGGACGTGGCGTCTCCAGATCGGAGACAGACGTGGCGTCTCCGGATCTGAGACAGACGTGGCGTCTCCAGATCGGAGACAGATGTGGCGTCTCCGGATCTGAGACAGACGTGGCGTCTCCAGATCGGAGACAGATGTGGCGTCTCCGGATCTGAGACAGACGTGGCGTCTCCAGATCGGAGACAGACATGGCGTCTCCAGATCTGAGACCTGGACATCCAGACGCAGGCCTTCAGCTCAGTTTAGTGTCTCCAAAAAGGTCCCAAATCGAACTTGATCCCAGCTGGATAAATGATTAGCAGAACAATGCTGATGATCCAACACCGATTTTAGCTCAGAGGTAATTAGGACGTCACCAGAACCAGCGGTACGGTCCGCTGACGGTGGACAGTCTCGTCATTATAAACCATTAACGAGATGCATCCTTTTAAAGTTTTTAGTTAGATGAGACCCTACGGAGACAACGGACGAACACGCGTCAGGACGTCGCCACACCAGAACGGTACCAGTGAAGAGCCGTTTCTCCGTTCCAGGTCTACCAGGTCCAGACGTGGTGGACCTGGAAGTCAAGTCAAAGAAATATACGATTAACTGAAGATAAAATAAACCACGGACTCCTCTGACAAAACACCAGATAAAATAATGATTATAGACGACGGGTTTTAAAATGGGTTTCATGCTTTTGTGTTTCAGCTGTTACCTTCACAGCCTCTGGTCTCTGAACCGTAGTTAACAAACTGCTGGTATTGTGCTATTTTTGGCTCATAGTTAGCGGCTAACAAGCTAACAACAACAAAAGAAAAAGTCTGGTTTTCTCTGCATGGAACGAGCACTTTATTTTTTTTATACAGAGAATGTAAATCTATTTATGCTCACTCCCCTTTTCATCTAACCCCGTTTTCTTCTGCCATCCCAAGACACACACGCACTACATTACCCATAAGGCCACACCATTACCCATAAGGCCACCTTCTTAAAGGGGCCAGGCTGGCTCACAGCATTTCTTCACTGTGAGAGAACGCGCACAACATCCTGTGATGTTTCCACGATTTTTTCTTGAAAATCTGCGAATAACTAAAACCGCGGGAACTTAAACCGCGAATTGGCGAGGGATCACTATATAGCTTGGTGGAGGTGAAAAGAAAGAAATGTTCATATAAGACCTATCTTGATTAATTAACCGCAAAGTTGAAGTTAGAGGAACTACACTCTCTCATGACGATATATTTAAAAAACAACAACAAAGTTATAATTCTGTCATTTACTCGGAGAACGTTGCAGGTATAAACCCAACTGTCACCTGGAGACAGCTGGGATGAACTCCAACGGGAAGACCCTGAGCCAGGTGAAGCTCATATAGGAAATGAATGGATGGAGGGACAGGAAGCAAACATACGATTCCTTTTTTTGTCACATCTTCTCTCTTGTCATAAACACAGCAGAGGAACCAAGTCTGACTTCCATCAGAACACATTGTACTTCTGAGCTCCTTTCAGAGCCAGTTAAATGCACACATCATCATCCAGGTGAGTAGCCCCATCAGTCCTCATCACACCTTTATAATGTTCCTGATGAGGACTGGAACATGCAGCAGGTAGAAGTCCACTCTCTCTCAGGACGGCGCTGACAGCTGGTGTGAGCTGGCCGCTGTAGTTCAGCAGTCCGCCGTCGTAAATCAGCTGATGTGGCTTCAAGCCCAGTAGAACTTTGGGTCTGCAGGGGCGGAAAGCAGAGACACAACAGCGCATCCTTTGGTTTTGTTTTTTAACCAGCAGGACGCAGCAGCAAACCATTACAGGTCTACAATAAATGATAGGGATGCACGATAACTGTTTTTTAAAACCAATACCGATAACCGATAACACCTAAGATCAAAACATCAATACTATGAACAAAATCAAAAATAGTTTTGACTTTTTAAATGAACTGATCATACCTTAGCGTGAGCTATGCTATGATGCTAGTTGTTGTTATTAAAATTCAGCTTTCAGGCTGGTAAAAGTTTTACTCTTGTATTTAAAGTGCATACAGAAGGAAAAAATCATGCCACCCTTGTTTTGTTTAGTTACTAGAGCCTTATTCTGAATCTACGAGGAAACACGTTGTCATATAAGTCCATCCTGTAGACGTATGAACAGGCCTCTTTAGTCCGACTGTCTCCATCTCAGGAATATACAGATGAATTAAGCAGATTTGGGAGTGAAATAAGGATGCAGTTGTTTCTGTCAGAGCAAGGAGAAATGCTTTTCTAGAGCAGTGATTCCTAAAGTGTGGGCCGCGGCCCCCTGGTGGGCCGTCGAGGTACTGCAGGTGGGCCGTGAGAGGTCATTACATTTAAACAAAATTTTAAATCCTCCATCTTTTTTAAATATGTTTTTAATTACTGTAAAATATTCATGACATTATTAAAAAAAACATTAAGAAGTAATAAAACAAACGTTTTAAGTGTTATTCTACTGTCATCTTAACTTAATATGACAAGTGTCACCTTATTTGTTGACCCCTTACATTCATTTCGGATCATGGTTCCTGGTCCTGTATGTTGATCACAGTTGTGATTAAAGGTTTCGGTGGGACAAGGAGATTTGATCACATTTCAAATTGGGCCTTGGTATTCTGAAGTTTGGGAACGGCTGTTCTAGAGGGTCTCCGTGTATTTTCCACCACCAGACTTGGCACAGCATCAGTCAGATACTGTATGTAATTGGCTCACAAACCACATCCTCCCTCTAAATCTGCTCTGAATGAAGTGGAAACAGTAGTTCTTGGAAAACTAGATCCTTCCAGATATTCTGAAGACTCCATATCTTCTTTATTGCTGTCCCAGTTCAAGAGTTCACAAGAAGGCAGGTTCTGGTGGGTTTTGCTCACAAGGTCCAATTGTATCACAGTTTGTGTGCTGGAAAAGTGTTGCTAAAAAGTGTTGTTACTAGTGACTTGGTTTTGGTCCCAGGATAATAGGCTCATTTCCTCGACACTCATGTTGACAAAGATATTATAAAGTGAATAAATGGAATGAAACGGTGTTTCAAATGCAGATTTTATTGTCACTTAAACTCAAACAGCTGCTGGTTCATCATCTATTAAATCCATTTCCCTGCAGCGTCGCCTCTGATCCTCTGTTTTTGTTCGGTCACTGCGGAATATTCACCATTTTGTGAAATTTAATATGATTTGCTCGTTTGCACTGGGAATGTAGCATCCAATACCTGCAAAAAGACATCCAAAAAAAGTGTTATAATTAGATTTCTAGTCAGCTCAGTAGAAAAGGGCTTGTGGGGGTTTTCATAGTGGACTTACCAACATCTGGTCTGATGATCTCTCCGTCTGGTTTTTTGACCAGCAGCTCCCAGTAAGTTCGGTCCTCCACTTTTCCCGCCAGGCCGTTCACACTCTCCAAGTATGGGCCGTAGTTTGGATCCTCTGAGTAGGTGAACCTGCAGGATCAACCAGAATCATGAAGGATGTCATTTTATAAGGACATTTGTGAACAGCGGTAAATCAGTGTGACCGGCGAGTGTTGCTTCAGACCAAGACGTCTTCCAGACTCGGCTCAGGTTAGAGAATCTGCTTTTCACAACTGTGTAAAAATCAGAGCGACTATCAGAGGACCTTTTGGTTTCCTTTTCTGAAACCGTTTTAAATGACTAAAGTTCACTGAAGATGGAATGAGATCAGGTAAAATTAAAGGTTGGAAAGGTGAACTTTTGCTTTGTTAGTTTTCTTATATCCGAAATGAAATGGAGGGAGTTTAATTTTAAAATTTCTGAGTTGAATTCAGGAAAAAAAAAAAAAAAACTATCCAACAAGTAGTCAGCTTCTGCTCTGACATGCAAATTGAAGGTATTTTATCGAGGTTCGTCCAGCCCTGTGACTAACCCTAACCCCATTTTCACACAAATAGCTGCTCACATCAGCAAAAATGCTCTCATTTCAATTTCTCTGAATTCTGTTTCACTTGCACTGTTTTCCTTTTAATGCAGGACTTAAATCCATAACAGAGTTGCCTACAAGTGCAAACTCACCTTGGTAACATCTGGATGCTTCCTCCACCCTCAACAATAAAATAATCAATGCAGGACCTGAATTTATGGTTCCTCTTTATCTTAATTGCCTCACCTGCAAGATGACACGATGCCATCAGCAAGAAGAGCAACAGCTGACAGAATAAACCAAATAAACAGAATAAACAGTGAAAGTTGAAACTCTTGAGAGGGTTTCTTTTTATTGTTACTGGATGAACTTGTCCAGGCTGTTACTGGATGCTGGCACAAGCGTATTTGAAATATTTCAACGCACGCATGGCAGAGCAACGCTGAAACACCAGAAGGATGAGCTCTACAGCGATGTCAGAGACAAGAGATCTCCTGGAGGAATGAATGGACCGACAGACGCATCCAATGACTGCACAGAAGCTCATGGAAATGAGACGTAAGCACTTGATAAGAAGGCTGAGATCAAACCATCACATCAGCTCCCTTTTTAAACTCTTGTCAAATTCATGTCCTCTATTAATTACAGTCAGTAAAGTCAGTGAATGTTCTTTTTGGGGAGGATTTTAAATCATTTTTGACTTCCTGACTCTTTGGCAGGAAGTTCACTTTGCTGACCGACCACCGACCTCTATTTTTGTCCCCCGACTCCAGAGTCCCCTCCTTGGCTGCCAGTCGCATGCAGCGCTGGGCACGACCACGACCGTAACTATGACCAGGACCCCTGTCTTCTCTTTAGCAGCTTCATTTTTAAAGCATTCTCAGCATCAAAGTTACGACACAGTTAGGGATTGACCGATTATCGGCCGGACCGATTATCGGCGCCGATATTTGGCATTTTTACGTATATCGGCATCGGCCTTTTTTAATCCAACGGGCCGATTTAAAACTAAATTATTTTGGCTCGGATGCAGCTGCGCTTCTCTGTCTCCAGCACTGCCCCGCTCACAGCGCCATCTTGATTACGCAATCCAAGCACATAGACACAAATCCAATCAGAAGCTGAAACTGTTTGCAAGGTCCTCAAACACGGCGGAGAGATAAATCTTCTCGTGTGGAGAAGCTCCTGTGTGGACGAATGTGTCAAAGGTACGTTGGAAACTCCTGAAATTGTAATAAACATCCCAGTCCTCTGCATGTCACAACTACTAGTAACGTTACTATGAGCAGAATACCGTAAAAATGTAATAAACATCAGCGGCAGCTCTGCTGGCTCGTAGTAGCTCCCGACGCGTCTGAATGATTTGAGACAAAGCTGCTGAAAAAAAATCGATATGAGAACAGTCCGTTATAGTCGAAGCGTATGTGTGTGAGAAAAAAACTCAAACTAAATTCAGTCTAGTTTTATTGCATGAAAGCGTGACGAAGATAGAGAATAGTGTGTTACCACGGGAGTAACTGCAGAGCAGCAAAGCACCGTCCGTCTGACAGAAAACAGTCGGACAATAATAACTGCTGAACTACCGAGTTATTTAACTTTATCTCTTTGTGTTGATTGAGAGATCCCAAAAATGTTAGGTGAAGTTGTCTTTGATAGTTTATTTTAGAGGCGGACCGCGAACTTTATAGCACCCCGTCGAAGCGCTGCAGCCGTCTCTCAGACCGCCAGATATGATGTAATTGTTTTCGCACAACAATCAGTTCTTGAAGTGGAATTTTTTCAGTTACACTTATTCATATTTTGTTTGCATGTCTCTGCCTATGTGTGCGTGTGTGAGGCGGGGTGGGGGGGGGACTGAAGTAATCGTGAATAACTGTGTAGTATTGTACATGATGGTAGTCTGCAGGACGGCTGTGGCGGTCTGAGGAACAAGTGACTAGAACTCCTATGTATTTTATTTTAATATGTTAAAGACTTCAGAAAATATAAAACATACATATTTAGGAAAAGTAATGTAATGGCAGACCTGTAAATTTTGTTTGGAGAAAGTTATTCACAAATAACATCCCTAACCATCTGTGAGACTGCTTTGGTGGTTCTAGTGTTAAAATATAACATTTAATAAAAAATTGATGAATATCGGCTCAAAATATCGGCTATCGGCCTTCCTGACTACTAATGATCGGTATCGGCCCTGAAAAAACCATATCGGTCGATCACTAGACACAGCAGTTCATTTCCACATGTTGTTTGTTCACTGTCAGCGCGTAGCGGCGATGTACTGTATTTTCTTGACTATAAAGCGCACCTGAATATAATTAACCCACACCCAACAAACTGACTGGACAAACTGATAAATCCAGGTGTGTCTGAGTAGCTACAATGGTCAGACACACCTGGATTAATCAGTTTGTCCAATAATAACAGGTATTGATGCTCACAAAATGAATGTAGAGTAGCATAGCCAACATAGGCTACTGAACAAAAACAGAGTAGCCTTTAACTACTTGATTTTTTTTTTTTGTTTTTTTGCACTTCCTGCTAGAGCGCCCCCCTGAGGGCTGAAGAAAAATTCATAGAAAAGCTGCATCTCTGTATAAACCTCATGGTTTAAAGCATGGGACAAAAGTAGCGGCTTATAGTCTGGAAAACACGGTAACTCTACATCTGTTCACATCTCTGCATCAGTCGTAGCCTACGATTCAAGACGACTCATCATCACACAGTCTGTGCAGACAACGTACTCAAGATTAAGCAAATGCAAATCATACAGAATGAGAAGTTTATAATCTTATACGACTGCAGAAATTGTGTGAATGCTTTTAGTTACTTTAATACAATTCAAATACCACATTTTTAAAATTCTGATTTATCTGATTACCTCAAAGTTACGACAAACTGGCAGCCCTGTCTCCTAGATATTCATTTTACCACCTAATCACTGATTGGATTGTCATATTTGTCCTGAAGATATGAGTCAGTAAAGCAGCCTGAACTTGTAGGTTGTCAATCCAGATCACACTCTTACTTAAAGTCTTGATCTGAGTCCATGAGTCTCCTCAGTGCTCCAATCAGGATCCCTCTGTAAACCACATGAGTGCTGTAGGTCAGCGGCTCTTTGTTTTGTAAGGTGTTCTTCACCACCACCTCTATGGGAGTCCTGTCTCTGTCTAAAGCATGGAAGATATCAAAACAGAGGAAAAAGCAGATAGAAATCATGTCAATCAGTTCGTCTGCAGTTTACTGAGCGGTCTTGAAACGTACGTTCTGTCAGAGTCGCAGGGAGCAGCAGCAGAGCTGCTGTGAGTAGAGCAGGTAGCATCATGTCAGGTGTTCACCAGCGTAGGATGAAGAGACTTCAGTCGTACCTGTGAAGACTGAACAAAGCAGCTCGGCTCCAGTCTTTTATGCCCGTCATCGCTGCTTAACTTCAGGGTGTGGACTGAACTCTGCTGATCAAATATGCCCTGGTGGTTTTATCATGAAACCATATTTGTTCTGATTAAATGTTGTAAATTACACAATAACATGCCGGTAAACTGCAGAATGTGAAAGACCGGCACACAACAGCTTGATAAACTGTGGATAAACTGTGAAACAACGCTGATGGCACGTCAGGCCGGTTGTGTTATAACTGCCGGTTCAAGCCTGCACGTCAGCATGAAATGGCAAAAATCAAAAATGCTGTTTTGCAGGTTTTTTTTTTTTAAATGTTGATTTAACAATCATGTCATTAAAATGTAGCAACCAAGTGCAACAGTTTCATTATTTCTTATCTCTATGTTTAAATTCCAGACTGGAGCATTAACAGGACGTCTATCTCTGCATCAGTTCAGACATTTCCTGAAGTATGAGTTATTGTTAATGGGAGTATGAGTTATCATTTTAGACTTTGGGGTGTGGTTTATTTTAATCATTATTATTATTTTATTTTTTTCATGTAAAGCACTTTGTGTTGCCTGAGGGCATGAAAAGCGCTCTATAAATAAAGTTTGATTTGATTTGATTTGATTTGTGAGTTACTGAGTTAGTGTGAGTTGCTGTGAGTTACTATAAGTTAGTATGAGTTACTATGAGTTACTGTGAGTAAGTATGAGTTATTGTGAGTTACTGTAGGTTAGTTTTTACTTTTTATTTTTATTATATTTTATCTTATTCTATTTTTTTTTATCTTATTCTGTGCATGCACAGTATTTTTACTCTATGTTGAATGTTGCAGCGTTACACCGAGACAAATTCCTTGTTTGTGTAATACTGTGTACTACATGGACAATGGCAATAAACCCCATTCTGATTCTGATTCTGATTCTAGTGTGAGTTGCTGTGAGTTAGTGTGAGTTACTATAAGATAGTGTGAGTTACTGTGAGTTAGTGTAAGTAAGTACAAGTTATTGTGAGTTACTGTGAGTTAGTGTGAGTTGCTGTGAGTTAGTGTGAGTTACTATAAGATAGTGTGAGTTACTGTGAGTTAGTCTAAGTAAGTACAAGTTATTGTGAGTTACTGTGAGTTAGTGTGAGGTGCTGTGAGTAACTGTGGGTTACCGTGAGTTACTCTGAGTTAGTGTGAATAGCTGTGAGTTAGTGTGAGCTAGTGTGAATTACTATGAGTTACTGTGTATTACTGAGTTGCTGTAAGTTACTGTGTATTACTGTGAATGACACAGTTACTGTGAGTTACTGTAGGTTACTGTGAATTACTATGAGTTACTGTGAGTAACTATGAGTTAGTGTGAGTTACTGTGAGTTAGTGTGAATAACTGAGTTACTGTCAGTTAGTGTGAGTTACTATAAGTTACTGTGAGTTACTATAAGTTAGTGTGAGTTACTGTGAATTACTGTGAGTTACCATGGGTTACTATGAGTTAGTGTTAGTTACTGTGAGTTAGTGTGAATAACTGAGTTATTGTGAGTTAGTGTGAATAACTGTGAGTTAGTGTGAATAACTGTGAGTTAGTGTGAGTTACTATGAAATACTGTGAGTTAGTATGATTTACCGTGAGTTACGATGAGTAAGGTTCTTGTAGATTATGTGGTCTTTGACTGGTAAAACTTAATGTCAATTATCGTGAGTTACCCTGAATTACTGAGCGTTACTGTGAGTTAGTGTGAGTTACTATAAGTTACTGTGAGTTACTATGAGTTAGTGTGAGTTACTGTGAATTAGTGTGAATAACTAAGTTACGGTAAGTTAGTGTGAGTTACCATAAGTTAGTGTGAGTTACTGTGAATTACTGTGAGTTACCGTGTGTTACTGTGAGGTACTGTGAATTACTGTAAGTTACTGTGAGTTCATATGAGTTAGTGTGAGTTACTGTGAGTTAGTGTGAATAACTGAGTTACTGTGAGTTAGTGTGAATGACTGTGAGTTACTATGAGTTAGTGTGAGTTACTGTAAGTTAGTTTGAATAACTGAGTTACTGTGAGTTAGTGTGAATTAGTGTGAGTTACCATGAATTACTGAGAGTTACTATGAGTTACTATTAAAAACTGTAAGTTAGGGTCTTGTAGATCATGTGGTCCTTGACCGATGAAACTTTATATTTCAGTTTGACTTTATCTGACTTTAACTGTATAATATTTTTTTAAATCAAATATTCTCCTCAAAATTTCATAATTGCTTCCACTAAACATTTATTTTTTGAGTGGATTTTAACTTTAGCTATCCATCTACAAACTGTACAAAGGTTTTAGGGACAACTAGTCCCATTGTTTTATCAACACTTTATCAGCCCATTAAGATTATATATCCTGGTGGTTTAATCATGAAACCATATTTGTTCTGATTAAATGTTGTAAATTACACAATAACATGCCAGTAAGCTGCAGAATGTGAAAGACCGGCACACAGCAGCTTAATAAACTGTGGATAAACTGTGAAACAAACCTGATGGCACGTCAGGCCGGTTGTGTTATAACTGCTGGTTCAGACCTGCATGTCAGCATGAAATGGCAAAAATCAAAAATGCTGTTTTGCAGGGTTTTTTTTTAAAAATGTTGATTTAACAATCGTCATTAAAATGTAGCAACCAAGTGCAACAGTTTCATTACTTCTTATCTCTATGTCCAGACTGGAGCATTAACAGGACATCTATCTCTGCAATAGTTCAGACTTTTCCTGGTGGACTGAGTTATTCATCTACAACTTATCTAGTTATTTAGTTCTTCCATTCCAGTGTTTACTGCGACCGAGGCCGGACAGGAGGAATAGACTGATGTTAAACATGAAAGCAGCAGTGTTGTCAGGACATCTCTGATCCCACACAACACACCGTACTGACCGGGTGACTCGGATGCTGAAAACTATAGAGAGGTTTTAGATCAATAATCAGTAAAGACATACAATCATTATTGTTTGTGTGTTACTGATGAAAATAGGATTAATTTTATGGCAAACTGAATCAGAAAACCAGTCAATTCCAAGGGGTTCATATACTTTTTCTTGCCACTGTAGGTAGTTATTTAATGTCATACAGGATGCAGAATCAGCACCTTTGGGAATGAATTTAATGGGAGATTGAACACGTTAATCTGATCATATAAATACATTAGAGGTCAGGATCATAGTGGTGTCATGGTAAGCTGTCCTGTATTTTCTCTGGGTTACGTCTGAAATCAAACATGCATTTATTTATTTCCAGTTTTTACTGTTGGAATTAGATTCCAGGGGGACAGTCGTCAAACATCCTTATTCTGTTTAACACCTTCTCATTCTAGGTCTATTTCACTTTTGTCACACTTTATTTTAAAATGATTACTTTACTGTTGGAATTAGATTCCAGGGGGACAGTCGTCAAACATCCTTTATTTGCTAAGTTACACCCTCTCGCTTATGTCTATTTAGTTTTCTTTTTCACCTGTATTATAAAATGAACTACAGAAAACAATGGACAGAAAGACGCAGAGATTGGCTGAGGAAGATGGAGGAGGAACAGGTGAATAGATGTGAGAGATGAACAAATAGGTGCTTCAAAAAAGACAGATCCTGAGGCAGATGGAGAGAAAAGAGGAGGTTCAAAAAATGACAGGATGAGATGGAGAGAAAGATTCATCCAGACTTTCATCCTGCTGACTGGAGAGAACGGAGATGAAAAAACTACAAAAGAAAAGTAATATACAAAGGAGGAAAGAAATGAAAGAGATGAATTTACTAACAGAAGTGAGAATAATAATAAAAGGCAAAGTAAGAAAAATAAATAATACAAATGTGAATTTGTGCCGTCACACTTCTAGTGTGAGTTAGTGTGAGTTACTATGAGTTAATGTGAGTTACTGTGAGTTAGCGTAAGTTACTATAAATTAGTGTGAGTTTTTGTGAGTTAGTGTGAGTAAGAATGAATTATTGTGAGTTACTATAAGTTACTGTGAGTTACTATACGTTAGTGTGAGTTACTATAAGTTAGAGTGAGTTACTGTGAGTTAGTGTGAGTAAGTATGAATTATTGTGAGTTACTATAAGTTACTGTGAGTTACTATACGTTAGTGTGAGTTACTATAAGTTAGTGTGAGTTACTGTGAGTTAGTGTGAGTAAGTATGAATTATTGTGAGTTACTATAAGTTACTGAGAGTTACTATACGTTAGTGTGAATTACTGTGAGTTAGTGCGAGTAGGTATGAGTTATTGTGAGTAACTGTAAGTTAGTGTGAGTTACTATAAGTTAGTGTGAGTAAGTATAAGTTGCTGTGAGTTACTGTGAGTTACTACAAGTTAGTGTGAGTTACTATGTTAGTGTGAGTTACTGTGAGTTAGTGTGAGTAAGTATGAGTTATTGTGAGTAACTGTAAGTTAGTGTGAGTAACTATAAGTTAGTGTGAGTTACCGTGAGTTACTGTGAGTTACTATACGTTAGTGTGAGTTACTATGTTAGTGTGAGTTACTGTGAGTTAGTGTGAGTAAGTATGAAGTATTGTGAGTTACTATAAGTTACTGTGAGTTACTATACGTTAGTGTGAGTTACTGTGAGTTAGTGCAAGTAAGTATGAGTTATTGTGAGTAACTGTAAGTTAGTGTGAGTTACTATATGTTAGTGTGAGTAAGTATGAGTTATTGTGAGTTACTATAAGTTAGTGTGAGTTACTGTGAGTTAGTGTAAGTATGAAGTATTGTGAGTTACTATAAGTTACTGTGAAGTTACTATACGTTAGTGTGAGTTACTGTGAGTTAGTGCAAGTAAGTATGAGTTATTGTGAGTAACTGTAAGTTAGTGTGAGTTACTATACGTTAGTGTGAGTAAGTATGAGTTGCTGTGAGTTACTGAGTTACTATAAGTTAGTGTGAGTTACTGTGAGTTAGTGTGAGTAAGTATGAGTTATTGTGAGTAACTATGAGTTACCATAAGTTACTGTGAGTAAGTCTGAGTTATTGTGAGTTACTGTGAGTTAGTGTGAGTAAGTAATGAGTTATTGCGAGTTACTGTAAGTTAGTGTGAGTTGCTGTGAGTTACTGTGAGTTACTATAAGTTAGTGTGAGTTACTGCAAGTAGTATGAGTTACTGTGAGTTAGTGTGAGTTGCTGTGAGTTACTATACGTTAGTGTGAGTTACTGTGAATTACTGTGAGTTACCGTGAGTTACTGTGAGTTACTGTGAATAGCTGTGAGTTAGTGTGAATTACTATGAGTTACTGTGTATTACTGAGTTGCTGTACGTTACTGTGAATTACTGTTAATGACTGAGTTACTGTAAGTTAGTGTGAGTTGCTGTGAGTTACTGTGAGTTACTATAAGTTAGTGTGAGTTACTGCGAGTAAGTATGAGTTACTGTGAATTAGTGTGAGTTGCTGTGAGTTACTATAAGTTAGTGTGAGTTACTGTGAATTACTGTGAGTTACCGTGAGTTACTGTGAATAGCTGTGAGTTAGTATGAATTACTATGAGTTACTGTGTATTACTGAGTTGCTGTAAGTTACTGTGAATTACTGTTAATGACTGAGTTACTGTGAGTTACTGTGAATTACTGTTAATGACTGAGTTACTGTGAGTTAATGTGAGTTACTATGAGTTACTGTGAGTTACTGTGAATAACTGAGTTACTGTGAGTTAGTTTGAATAACTGTGAGTTAGTGTGAATAACTGTGAGTTAGTGTGAATAACTGTGAGTTAGTGTGAGTTACTATGAAATACTGTGAGTTAGTATGAGTTAGTATGAGTATGATTCTTGTAGATTATGTGGTCTTTGACTGATAAAACGTACTGTGAATTACCCTGAATCACTGTGAGTTACTATGAGTTACTATTAAAAACTGTAATTTAGGGTCTTGTAGATAATGTGGTCCTTGACTGACGAAACTTTATATTTCAGTTTGACTTTATCTGACTTTAACTTTATAACATTTTTTAAAATCAAATATTCTCAAAATTTCATAATTGCTTCCACTAAACATTTACTTTTTGAGTGGATTTTAACTTTAGCTATCCATCTACAAACTGTGCAAAGGTTTTAGGTTCAACTAGTCTCTTTGTTTTATCAACATTTTATCAGCCCATTAAGATTAAAACAGAAATAGTGATTATTTTAGAGGCAGACTGGTCAGTTGGCCTTTTTTTTTTAATAATAGAAAAAAAAAGAAAAACTCATGTTGGTCAGCCTAAATTTTATGTACATATTAAGGAGATAACATGTACATACAATAAAGTCGCACAATGTGCAGAACCAAAAAAAAAAGAAAAAGTCTAGTATGATGTGTGATCATTTGTATCTACTTAAAATACATGAAACCTCTTTGGCAAACTGAAATGAAATACCAAATGTCTCAGAGTGGAACAAACACAACTGTATAATTCAGTTCAAGTTGAATTAATCCCTGCTGAAGCCGATACAGAACAATGCAGAGAGGGAAATAAAAACTAAACAGGACAGGAGACGCTTCATGTCCACAGATATAAACCTGCACAATTCACCTTTTATCATTTTTCCGGTTTGTTACCTCGAGTCACACCAGTCTGTTGTTTTGTTCTTAGTCAGAAGAGCCCTGTGCTAACAAGCTGAAAGAGGACACTATTAACATCTGTTGCAGCAGAATTTAAAATACTTTAGTCAGTTCACTTGCATGTATTTTGCATGACAAGGAAATGAGTCCAATTAAGTGAATTCACCAAGCTAAAAGTCTATAGAGACAGACGTTGACAGCATCGCAACACGTGTCTGTGAGCAGGGTGAAGCTAACTGAAGCTAACGAGCTCTGCAGTCCCTCCTTTATGATACTGCTGTGTCTGCAGTCAGTATTTGGCTGCTTCACCAGAGTTTCTGACAAGAATTGAGTCATAGTCAGTCATATTCTCAAACAAAATTAACCCAATACCCCTGCTCTTTTCAGCTCTGAAGACGAGAATTCAATCTGGGAAAACATGGTCCACAACTTCAGCTATGTTGGCAACATTGGTCACCATCTTCCTTTAATCTGATCTTAATTTCCTTGACAGACTGAATTTTCTGACCATTTTGGGTTAAACATCCGGGTACTTCCAGTGTACTCCACAACAATGGAATTGCCAGTGACAACACACTTAAGGCAGATTTCCATTAGCGGGGGCCTTAACATGCGTGTTTTACAGTTATCCAGGGCCTTGACATGCGTCTCCACCGTGAACATTTTTGGGAATTTATGCAGGGCCAAAACAAGTTCCCGCCTTGGGTTAGAGCAGTGGTTTTCAACTGGTGGGTCACGACCCAAAAGTGGGTCGCAGACCCGTTTTCAGTGGGTCGTGGGCCTTTGCCTGGGGAAGGAAATGCTAAAAAAAAAAAAAAAAGCTTGTCATTCATACTCCTTAACAGTAGATGGCGATAATGTCCATGTAATGTGAGTTGACACCCGCCAGTTCACACCATAGAAAAATACCTGCAAAGTTTGTTTACATATGATGAGCATGGTGAACAAAGAATACAACAAAGAATATATGAGATATGGATTTTCTTATCTTGAAGACAAAGGTCAGTGATGGTTATTCAGCTAAAACTATATATTTTGAGTTCTTTTTGAAACTACTGCTCAGTGGTTTCACTGTTTTATTTTCATATTTGTACATAAAAACACTGTTGAGTCTTAAAAATGGCTGTTACTGAAATGTTTTGATTGTTATGTCAGCTTTATGATTAATGCTTAAATAAGTGACTACATAGTTTTAAAAGGAAATTGTTATATATTCAGGAAGTGGATACTCAGCAAATGCTACATATTTGAGTTCTTTTTGAAACTACTGCTCAGTGGTTGCACTTTTTTATTTCATGTTTGTGCATGTTGAGTCTGTTAAAAAAGGCTGAAGTTACTGAAGTGAAGTGTTTTAGATTTAATTAAAATGCAGCTAATTGAGCATCAAAGGGAATATTTCCCACTTGAAGTCATTTTGGTTCACCAATAAACGTATTTTTTTGTGTTGGCAGTCTGTGATATTCTATTTTACTATCTCCGATTCAAACGGCACGATCTTTTCAATTCAATAAATTTGAGAAGTTGGAAATTTTCCTTGATTTGGGTCACAGCTTGTCATTAAGGGTGATGGTGGGTCCTGAAACCAGACCAGTTCAGAACCAGTGGGTTAGAGACTGGTAGGTTGGAGATGGTGCTGGTTTAGTGCTGATTATGCTGAGCCAAGATATGATATCATTCAGTTCTATCAATGTCCCCTTTGATTTCTTTTCATTCATCCCCACCATTACAGCGTGATGTATAATAAAAACTCAGCAAACTGGAGAGCAGAGATCATGTCAGCTCCTTTAATAGTTGTTTTTGAGCTGGCCATTCCAGTTTGTTCTTATTTTTGTCTTCTGTTATTTTGTTATTTTTTATTTTTTTTAATCATTCTTCTTTTTTTCATTTATTGATTGGCAAGAAACAGCCACAGCGGCGCACTACAGCCGCTGAGTCGTATGGAGTGACAGTTTGCTAAGTTAGTTGATCCTATCGGGTCCGGCAGTGTAATGGCAACAACAGAAAGATCTGAGGAGGAGGTCCGGCCTGGTTCCAGCCCGGTTCCAGCCTCCTTAGTTTTACCTCAGACCCTTTCTGATGGAAACTCACTATATACCCTAAATTATGCCCTTTATGACCCAGGTGACTCCAGCATTTTTCTCCTCAGGAAGTGTGTTGGGTGGGGGATTAGTTGCATCTATACATTACATGGGCATAGTGGCTTTTTTTTTTTTTCTCTCTTTTTAAACTCCAAGTCTGAACATGCCAGGTCCACCTTTACTGTAAGATTCAGTCACGGAGATATGACAAGTCACGGCCTGTCACCACATCTGTCACATCCCTCAACAACACGAGGAATTCCACTTCCACAGGAAGCAAACTGGGAAACTGGAACCCACAGACAAGGGTGGGAGTGACTTTATTTCTACTTTACATGAGCTTATGTCTTATTGAGCCAAACGTTAACATTTAGAAATCATTTAATCAATTTTATGATGAGTAGATTCAGTAGATTCCTCGTTTCATTTTCTTGTCTCCTTAGCTTCTTCAAGTACCTTCATAAAATACAAATAAGTAACATTCTGAAGGAATTTGATGTTATGCTGTTCCTCCACCCACACACCCACCAGCCCCCCCCCCCGTCCTGCCCCGGAGGAGTCCGCCCTCCCCAGCAGCTCTGGCCGCTCACAGATGCTGTAGATGCAGCAGAGCAGCAGCAGAGCAACAGAGCAGCTGGGGGCCGAGCACATCTAAAAGACCCCGAAGGGCCACAGCGACGTTTCAGACGACACTGGTGAATGTAAGGTTACAGCTGATCTTTATTTTATGTTCACATGCACCACTTTGCAGTTCTTTGACAAACCTTCCTGTGCTCTTAATTTGACTTTGTGCTCTATATTACAGCAGAAAAGTATTTTAGTATTCACTGTAACACTAATGACGTTGTGTTTAAAGGCATAAAGCTGTACATTTACTGTGTCTGGGGTGTAGAAAGTTAATCCTGTTAAACAAAGCTAGAATATTACACTAAAGACCTACACTGAGGACAGTTCACAATACATTTTTAAAAAATGTAATTATAGTCATTCTGCTGAGCAGACGTGACTTTAGATCATGTTCTCCAGCGTTGTTCAACTTTGTGTGTGACTCTTTTCTAGCAGCAAATCCTGCCATCCATGTGACTTGTAATCTAGTTGGTAGATTTTCTCTGAACGCACAGTAGAAACATTGGTCAAAAAAGTACATTTTTAATAGTCCAAAGCTCTGTATTTACTCTGTCTGGAGTCCAGCTAGCAGACAAAAAGGACAAAAACAGTGGAAATCCAGCAAGCTGAGATAAGATATTAACTTAAATTATTACTAAATGAAGTAAATTAGGTAAATGTGAACCAGGTTTATTTTAGTCATTTTGCTGTGTGGTTTTCTCCTCACTATGACGGTGTATTTAAAAAAAACTGTTGGATCAGTTTGGAGGGGAACTGACTCAGAAATTCAGACTTTAGCAAAGTCTGACTTCAGAAACTCAGTTTTTATTGATGATGTCGAAAAATCGGAAGTTATGACTATAGAAACTTTTTTTTTGAGTCATAGTTTGCCAGACAGATTTCTGTGCGGGTAAAGCTGGCCGAACTCCGCGGGGGTCCCGGTGGTGCCCGGTGGAGGCCGATGGTCCCCGGTGGAGCCCGGTGGAGGCTGTTAGAGGCCAGTGGAGCCCGGTGGAGGCCGGTGAACCCGGTGGAGCCCAGTGGTGCCCGGTGCAGGCCGGTGGAGCCTGGTGGTGGCCGGTGGAGCCTGGTGGTGCTCGGTGTAGCCCGGTGGAGGCCGGTGGTGCCCAGTGGAGCCCGGTGCAGGCCAGTGGAGCCTGGTGGTGGCCGGTGGAGCCCGGTGGTGCCCGGTGGAGCCTGGTGGTACCCGGTGGAGGCCGGTGGTACCCGGTGGAGGCCGGTGGTGCCCGGTGGTGCCCGGTGGAGCCCGGTGGAGGCCGGTGGAGCCCGGTGGAGCTCGGTGTAGCCCGGTGGAGGCCGGTGGTGCCCAGTGGAGCCCGGTGGAGGCTGGTGGAGGCCTGTGGTGACCCGGTGGATCCCGGTGGATCCCGGTGGATCCCGGTGGTGGCCGGTGGAGCCCGGTGGTACCCGGTGGAGGCCGGTGGTACCCGGTGGAGGCCGGTGGTGCCCGGTGGAGCCCGGTGGTACCCGGTGGAGGCCGGTAACCCGGTGGAGCCCAGTGGTGCCCGGTGGAGCCCGGTGGTACCCGGTGGAGGCCAGTGGAGCCTGGTGGTACCCGGTGGAGGCCGGTGGTACCCGGTGGAGGCCGGTGGTGCCCGGTGGAGCCCGGTGGTACCCGGTGGAGGCCGGTGGAGCCCGGTGGTACCCGGTGGAGGCCGGTGGAGCCCGGTGGAGCTCGGTGTAGCCCGGTGGAGGCCGGTGGTGCCCAGTGGAGCCCGGTGGAGGCTGGTGGAGGCCGGTGGAGCCCGGTGGAGCCCGGTGGAGGCCGGTGGAGGCCGGTGGAGGCCCGGTGGTGCCCGGTGGAGGCCGGTGGAGCCCGGTGGTACCCGGTGGAGGCCGGTGGAGGCCGGTGGTGGCCGGTGGAGCCCGGTGGACCAGCGGCCCCTAAGGAGCGGAGGTACTGGGTTGGTCCCAGTGGAGCACGGTCAGCTTGTTCTTGGCCAGAAGTCCAGTTGGTCAACCTGGAGATTTCCAGAAATAGTCAGAAGCCATCCAGTTGGATGTCCTGGACATGTCCAAGACATCTTCTATTTACAGTAGAGATCGTTCTCTGGCAGGTTTTTATTCACAGCTCAGAAGCTGTTTGACAGCACAGGATGCAGCAAAGCTGTCAGTGGTAAAAAAAAATAAATAAAATAGCCCCGTTTATGTTGAAATGTTGGTTTAATATGATTGTAACCAATGAGCTCCTTGTACAATCTTCATGTATGTGAAACCCAAAACCATCTCATGTACCTGACCGTTAGTACCGTAACAATAGCGCCCCGGGACTTTGATAAAATGTAAATGAAGCTCTTCCACCCTCTTACTATCAACTTTGAACGTCTTTAAAATGCTTGAGGCTTTTTCGGCTGTTTCTTTTAAAGGATGCTGGTTATAACAAATTCTCAGACGACGTCTTTCCACGTTTGTACCCGAGTGATTTCACATACAGTGGCGTTGCTCGTAGAGGCGCGTACATTACGGCCATGTCCGAGGTTTATTTAGACCTTCTATTATGTTGTAAAGCATAAATATAAACGACTTTAACCAGGTAACCTCAGAAACAGAGACAGCTGCTCTGCTCAATTCAATTCAGTTTTATTAAACTCAAGAGCCAGGCGTAGGCCACATGGAGCCATCTCGGGAGCCACCTCCTGGTGGTCATCTCAGGAACTGCACAGTTTAGCAAGATGGACGCAGCTTCTCGCTTTATGGTGGAAATAATTAGCTTCACTGAAATACTAAAACATCTCAAGTGGCTGTGGAATACTGTTGTTAATCTGCTGAAATAAGTGAAGATGAAGTGAAGATAAAAGTGTTGTTAAGAGTATTCCAGCCTAAAGTTAAGCGAGGAACGACTACGAGTGAGCCAATGAGATCCCTGTCTGTCTGTGGCGAGGCGGAGCTTGAGTTACATCATTTTCACATTTTAGTGGCGCAGTAATAAATATCCCATACTGACTAACAACTAAATGAATCTTCAGCTGCAGCCCACGTGTTTGCTTTGTTACACGTTTACCTTAATTTAGTACATTTACAGAACCCGTTTCCCCACTGTATATATTTTTGAAATATAAGTGCTTTCATTTTTTTCTTTAACTGTCAGATTCGTTAGTGTAGCGCAGGTTTTACGGTCTAAGGGTTACATTTTGCCCATGTGTGCTTGAGGACCCGCCAAATTTTGACCCATGATGTCATCATTTGAATACAATAAATGAATAACAAAAAAAAAAATTACTTCTGTCAATTAGGCAGCAAAATTCCAAGAATTTCCATTGAAACCTTCCGTGGAATAGTAATGTATATGAGAATTACTGAGAAAAGGTTAGATGGTTACAGGGAAGATAAAAGTAGTTGATGAGTGCTCGTCTAGTCTCCAGAGTCACCTGTGAAGCTTTTAAACCATCCAGTGATTTATCCAACTACATATCTGAGCGTGGAATCACATTAATAGGATGAACCAGGAGTTGCACGTGCATGCAGCTGGTGCACGTGTGCAGCCGGTGCAGCCACATACAGAAATCAGTTCACTTGATTTCAATATTCTCTACAGCAGCCATTCCTAAACTTCAGAATACCAAGGCCCAATTTGAAATGTGAAAAATCTCCTCAGCCCACCCAAACCTTTAATCACAACTGTGATCAACATACAGGACCAGGAACCATGATCCGATATTAATGTGAGGGGTCAACAAATAAGGTGACACTTGTCACATTAAGTTAAGATGACAGTAGAATAAACACTTAACTGGTTTGTTTTGTTACTTCTTAATGTTTTTTTAATCATGTCATGAATATTTTACAGTAATTAAAAACATATTTAAAAAAGATAGAGGATTTAAAACGCATTTGTTTAATTGTAATGACCTCTCACGGCCCACCTGCAGTACCTCGACGGCCCACCAGGGGGCCGCAGCCCACACTTTGGGAATCACTGCTCTACACTGCTACCTGTCCACATTTGAATTTAACACAAAATAGTTCAACCAGTCTCTGATCGTCTCCAGGGAGAAGTTTTAATGTTTTTATGCTTAAAAAAAAAGCTAAAGTTGGGTCTGAATGCAGCGTACATAGAGGATACAGGATACCAGGGTTAAATATTTTGTCACATGTTGATTCCAATGCCCCCATCAAAAAACAGAAAACAGCTGCCAACTTAATTACCCTTAACTGCCCGGCAGCCTGTTGTCTTAATGCACTTCTTAATCCAAGGATCAATGAATAAAGTTTGCAAAACAACTGTTTGCAGCTACACTCTGAAAGCGTCACCGACAGACGCGGTGGTGCAAATCGTGGTCCTGCAGCCATGTCTTCACGGAGCACAAAGTCCTGCTTCGTCTTAGTCGGTGCCCCGAGCTCTTCCTGAGTTATTGGTGTCGCTCAGATAAAAATGTAACGGATGCCGCCAGTTATTGTAGTAAATGTTGTTTGTAAACTACTTTTTGTGATGCATTGTGGGATAGTTTGAGCGCTCTCAGTTCTCTCTTCTAAAGAGCACAAAAAAAATGACGAACACACGATGTAGTTCGCTACTAATTTTAATTAATTAAAATCTAAAGACCCGCAGTAACTAGCGATCGTATATTCAAGCACCAAACTGAAGTTGAGCATTTTCTCTTTGATCATTTTCATCACCAGAGGAAGTTTAATCAGTTGTACGTCGGAGATGCGCGACTCAGCAGAATGTAGACGAAGCAACAAGAGTGACTCTATCAGGGGTGTCAATTCTCTGCGGTTTCGCGGATTTCCGAGTTTTTTTCCATCCTGGGGGTCATTTTTGAGATACAGTCATGGAAAAAAATTATTAGACCACCCTTGTTTTCTTCAGTTTCTTGTTCATTTTAATGCCTGGTACAACTAAAGGTACATTTGTTTGGACAAACATAACGATAACCACAATGATTGCTCATAAGAGTTTTATTTAAGAGCTGATATCTTACCTTTTTCCATGGTTTTCTTGATTATAACCTAAATCACTTAAGTTTTTACATCAATAGCTATGGCGTTGTACTGCCAAAAACACTGCTTTTATGCATTCAGTGTTTTCTTTTCTGTCTGTTTTAGTCACATGATGACGTTTAGTGGTACCAGGTATTAAAATGAACAAGAAAGTGAAGAAAAAATGGTGGTCTAATAATTTTTTCCATGACTGTATATTCAAACACCAAAGTGGTGAAGTTGAGCATTTTCTCTTTGATCATTTTCATCACCAGAGGAAGTTTAATCAGTTGTACGTCGGAGATGCGCGACTCAGACGTACAGTCGTTCAAAATGCAGCAGAAAGTAGACGAAGCAACAAGAGTGACTCTATCAGGGGTGTCAATTCTCCGCGGATTCGCGGATTTCCGAGTTTTTTCCCATCCTGGGGGTCATTTTTGAGATACGTGCAAATCCGGTTTAATATTTTCGAGGGGGGGGGGTTACCCTTCACGTGACGTGAATTCTCGATTGCGATTGGTTGATTGAGGGCAGGGCATGCCCACTGAGCCCGTTGACAATCCAGCTGCTATCACAGCCAGATCAACGGTCAAAGTAGCCCGAAGCTCATATTTTCTGATATTACTTCTCCCTTTCTTGCTTGGATGGATGATTATTAGCTTTAAATTCACAGGAGAGATGTTTATTCCTTATTGTACTTATTTATTGTTAGACAACGTGGATGAAATATACAGCGCTTCTCACCACTGGTAAATGTAGGTAGGAAACGTAAACTTGTTTGCCTCGTTTAATTATATGATAATTAAATTTTTTTTAAAAAAAAAAAATCTCCTAACTCCGACAGCCCCCCCACCCCCCCCCCCCCCAAAAAAAAGAAAACTCCTCGGATCTACACAATTCACGTAGGTCACCCTTTTTGACTTCAAAACGGCAAATTTTGCCAAAAGGTGAGGGATTTTCATGCCTGAAGTATTAGTTATTCAGTGTTTAGAGCTTTTTGTGATAAAAAAAAAAATTAGAAAAGCTAATGTTCAGAGTTACAGGCATCAAAAAGACATGTTGAATTTAACATGCTATTTTCTATAACTGCTTACTAAAGTTTTGGATCCATGTATCTTGTTGTCAGTGATGTTTTATTGTTGAAGTTCACCAGTGACTGAATTTTTGCCTTTAATAGGCAACTTAATTGCTCCATAACAACTGCTTTTATTTTTGATATCTAACCTCTATATGCTTCCTAAAGCAGCACCTCGAGAGTGTTCAAAATTTTCTGGAACCCCCCCCCCCCCCCCCCCCCCCCCCCGCTTCCGAATTTTTTCCAATTTCCCGTTGACACCCCTGCTCTATGAATGAATTAAAGAAAGAGCAAGAAGGTCTGTGACGATCGTAGTGGACAGAGGGACCAATCTGGGTCCTTTAGTCCTTTAGACCAGCGGATGTCGACATGTTCAGTGATGCAACTGTGACTGAAAAACTTCACATCTTAATTAAATCATCGTTTGCTTTGAATGTGACCTTATTGTTGTTTATATAGTGGTTCCTTATTCAGTGTTTGGTTAATATCAGAATATAACTGTCCATGTAGACGCTCTGACTGCACTGTTAAAAAAGAATAGTTGAGAAAAATTTCACGGCAACCTTTTGCAATGTCATTGTCCTAACTCACATTTCATCGTTGTACCAGTTACATTTATATTACTATTATTAATTCTTAATTGGGCCAATATGAACTTGTTTATTAGCTGAATAGTGTGATTCACAGGACTACCAAAAGCAAATCAACCCAACGATTATTTTTAACTACTGGAATTAATAAATAAATAAATGGATTTTAATAATAAAAGTCTGTTCCAACCGCTTCATAGATTTAAATAAAGCCTTGTTGCTCAGTTATATACGCGAGTAAAATACGAGACTGAGACGCAAATCTTGAGCATGCAGGCGGGTAACTTGTTTAACTAGCATTGTTAATTTAGCTACAAGCCAAATAACCAAGTAGCGAATTTACTGTAGTACATATGGCAAAGCAGCAAAAGTTTATCATCATGTCACTCGCTATTATTTAATCTAATGCATGTCGATTTGCAGGCAAAATACTTACTTTCACAAGCTTCATTTAAAATAAATACTCTCTCCATCAAAGCTGAGTTGTTGTCAGTTAGAAGCAAGGAAGCATTTGGACTTGCTTTTGCTGTGTATTCTGGGAAACTTTGTCCAACTTTATTGTCCCAACAACAAATTACAAATTCAGCTTATTTACAATTACAAATTTAGACAAAATGAGGTGCACATGATCAGTCTGATGTGCATTTTCTTTGCGTTTTCTTTTTTATAGTGTGTGCTGTGAAGACAAGCTCAGCATCACAGTCCAAGTCATTATTAGAAATCCTGGAACTGAAAATCTCCAGTTTGACCTCGTGTTCATGTGAGTCAGCATAACTTTAGGACTTTTTTTTTTTTTTTTTCCCATGTAGCTGTGAAGACATGATCACTTGATTTTAATTCCAAAAGGCATTTAATCCAGCTGGTACATCAGGTTTTATGGCCGGACAGAAGTGTAACGGGGGTACAGTAGATAATCTGAAGCAGAATGATCTCAGGTCACTGAGTTCCTTCCCCCCCCCCCCCCCCCCCCCCCCCCCCCCCCGCTCCCCTCCATGGACCTCTGAACATTACAGTCTCATCCGAGCCGACTCGTGACACGTTGGCATACGTTAGGATCTCTCCTCTTCCCCGACTCCCTCTTTTCAGGACGCTTTGACACCAAGAAGAGATCTCCCTGCGGCCTGTCAGTGAAATCTGCCTCCGTGGCAGTGAGATCCGGAGGGTTAAGTGAAGGAGCAGTCCATTCCCATACGTTAGCTTGGCCCGGTGCTTGGTGGTGGACCTGAGTCCGCACCGTTTTTCCCAAGCCGGTAACTCCGGCCCCCTCCTGCTCCAGGCAGATCAAGGGTAGAAAAGAAAGTTTATTTTAATCCCTGAAGGGATTAAGAACCCCATGAGTGATTAAATGAGACTTCTTTCTCAAAAAAAGAACAAATTACTGTACCACCACCGACTTGGGAACCATTTTTACAGTGGTCTGTGCAGAACAAAGTAGATTAGAGATATCTCCATTTAGATGATTAATAATCACTCTGCGATCACAGGGGAGGTTGCATATTTCTACTGCTTAGAGTCCTTCTACTGTAATGGAAATTGATTTATTTCAGACTGTGGTTGCGTCTGAGCTATCTGAGCTGTAATTTTCCATATATATATATATATAAGCTGTGGTGATCAGGGGTGATAACTATACAATAACTATCAGGCCGATAACAGGAAATTATGACATCATCCCGATAAGTCCGATATCACCACAAATAACATATATATTTTTGTCAACACGGCAGTGCCTCGCTCCCTCTGAGCCTTGAATGACCAGCAGTTAATGTTATGTTCAAGTGACGTCGGCATAATCAGAAAAACGATTACTCAATCAGAAAAATCAAGAATACCCCCTCATGCCAGGAAACAACTCGTTAACTCGGTCATAATTTTAGTAGTTGCTGACTTGAATTGATATTCTCAGTATTCTCCCTCATGTTACACATAAAAAAAGAAAAAAATAGATTAGCCTGAAAGAACGACTAGCAAGCGAGGGAACGTGGGAATTAACGTTACACCTTAAATGCAGCCTGCAGCACAGCGCTGATCACAACAAACATGGCGGCGTGGAACTTCGTTAAAGTTTCAGAAGAAGATAGTTTGGTGGTTATTTGTGACGAATCCTCCGAGTGAATTCTACGAGGAGGGAAGCACAAGCTTTATTACGTAAAACCTGATCAGCCACCTACAACATAACAATCACTTCCATGGAGTTTTGAAATCACGCTAACGTGAGCTAACAGAAGCTAATGCTAACGTGCGCAAGCCAGCAGCAGTCTCCCCTCCCCTCTCCTCTCCCTCATTCCTCTCATCTAAAGCTTCCATGAGATTAAAAAATAAAAAACAGAAACTACTGAACCTTATTTACTTTAATTAAAGGTATTAATTTAAATGGAACCACAAGCCAAAATCCTTTAAATGTTAATCTTTTTCAGTTAGTAATTCTGATGCATGTATTTCCATCAGTTCAAGGAGCCTTTATTTTTTATATCAGTCAGTAATGAACCTTATTTAAGTTAATGTGAGATATCAAATAGGTTTGTTTGATAGCTTTAAGAAAATGTTTGAGAGGCTTGCCAATAGTTTTTCATTGGAAAAAATAAATATCTGTTCATTTAAAAGTCCAAACTATTTTTGGTTTTGTTCATAGTATTGATGTAATGATCTTAGGTATATGGGTGTGTTATCGGTTATCGGTATCGGCCTTTAGGAGCTGAAAGTTATCGGTTATCGGTTAAACAGTTAAACAGTTATCGTGCATCCCTACTAGAGATGGTTGTGGAGAAGATCCCAGTAGATCAGCAGTTTATGAAACACTCAGACTAACAACCAGGCCACGTTCAGAGTCACTTCAGTCCTCTTTCTTCTTCATTCTGATGCTCCAGCAAGTTGTCTCGAGCCCGTCTTCATGAATAAAGCTGTGGACGTCTCTCAGGCTCGTCTGTCTGCTGCAGTCGGAGACAGACGGCACTGATGTGTCCATGGAGGATCTGGGACAGCTGAACCTGGACAGTTGAGACAGTTGAGTTATAATGATGATCATAATTACCTATTGTTAGTAGTTTTATTATTATTGGCATTATTATTATTGTTGTTGTTGTTATTGTTGTGGTCTTTGTCACTGTCATTATTATTATTATTATTATTATTACAGTTGTTATCATTGTTATCTTATATATATGTGTGTGCACATGTGAATGTCTTTATGTCTTTATAGCTATGTGTATATGTGGATACGTATATCAGTGTGTAGGTGTGTTTATATGTAAATTTTAGCAATATAATCACAACATAGATAGTGCTATCAATATTAGTGAATTTTAATGTATTTTACGGTATATTATAGTATTGGTATTGATTTTAAAACTTGATATAAAAGTGCATACATACATATATATATGCTGTATATTATATATATGTATATATATATATATATATACATACATACACACACACACACACACACCACATATATATATATATATATATATATATATATATATATATATACTAGGGCTGGGCAAGTTAACGCATATTATCGTTAATAATAACTGCACAATTACTGTTTTTTTAAACCGATACCAATAACCGATAACACACACATATACCTAAGATCATTACATCAATACTATTAACAAAATCAAAAACAGTTTTGACTCTTTAAATGAACAGATATTTAATTTTTACAATGAAAAACTATTGGCAAGCCTCTCAAACATTTTCATAAAGCTATCAAACAAACCTATTTGATATCTTACATTAACTTAAATAAGGTTCATTACTGACTGATATAAAAAATAAGGGCGCCTTGAACTGATGGAAATACATGCATCAGAATTACAAACTGAAAAAATGCATTGCTAAATGACAATAAAGTATAATGCACAGGTCATAATGTACTGACACACGTTAGACTTGTCTGTGTAAATAAACTGAAAAAGTGCACTCCATAGTAACAAAGAAATTACGTTTAAAGGATTTCAGCTCCATTCAAATGAATGCCTTTAATTAAAGTAAATGAGGTTTAGTGATTTTTTTTTTTTTTAATCTCATGGAAGCTTTAGATGAGAGAGATGATGGGGGGGGGGGGGGGGGGGTTTGACTTGCTGCTGGCTTGCTCACGTTAGGGCACGTTAGCTCATGTTAGCTCCTGTTAGCGCGATTTCAAAACTCCATGGAAGCGATGGTTATGTTTCAGGTGGCTGATCAGGTTTGACGTATTAAAGCTTGTGCTATTTTTCCCTCCTTCGCTTGGAGCATTTGTCACAAATAACCAGCGAAACTATCTTCCTCTGAAACTTTGACTAAGTTCTACAGCATCGCCGCCATGTTTGTTTGTTTTTATCAGCGTACTGTTCCACAAGGCTGCATTCATGATGTAACGTAAATTCCTCCGTTCCTTCATTTGCTTGTCGTTCTTTCAGCCTTATTTATTTTTTCTATTTTTTATGTGTAACATGTGGGAAAATACTGCGAATATCAATTCAAGTCCGCAACTACCAAAATTATGACCGAGTTAACAAGTTGTTTTCTGGCATGAGGGGGTATTCTTGATTTCCCTTACTGAGAAATCGTTTTTCTGATTATGCCGACGTCACTTGAACATAACATTCACTGCTGGTCATTCAAGGCTCAGAGGGAGCGAGGCACTGCCGTGTTGACAAAAATATATATGTTATCGGGGCTATTCGTCATGATATTGGGCCTATCGGGATGACGTCATAATTTCCTGTTATCGGCCCGATAGTTATCATGCACCCCTAATATATATATATATATATATATATATGTGTGCGTGTGTGGGTGTGTGTGTGTGTGTATTTATGTATATATATACATATGTGTATATAAAATATATATATATATATATATATATATATATATATATATAATATATATAATACATATATATATATATATATATATATACACATACATCATACACACACACACACATATATATAGGTGTGTGTGTGTGTGTGTTATGTTAAAATTTGGGGCTTCCTGAACTAGGAAGCCTGTCGGAAACGCCACTCTGTTGGCTGGACATTTTCACAACTCTTTTCGATAGGAAAAATCAGTGTTTGAATAGGAGAATCAGGGCATGGACAATCACACCTGCACCGGGCAGAGATTTAAAACAGGTGTAACTCCCATCACTGCCTCCTCATTCAATATTGTTGAAATACTGTTGGATGTTATCGCTGACACAGCCTAATATCAGATTTTTTTTTTTGAGTGATCACAACCGGTTCGAACATTCTTGATCAAACCTACATCGCATGGACCTTTTGCTCATAACGTCGTTGTCGTAACGTTCTGGAATGTTGGTAATTGGCCCAAATTCACGGTCAGCAGGCAGAAATCCATATCGCCCTCCAGGTGAACACAGCGTGACACGTGCGCACCTAGAATGAAACAACACACGAGATGCATTTCTGTCTGCACTGTAAAAAAACAGTAGGGTCTCCTGCTCTCACACAGTCAGTCAAAAGGAGCCCATTTGTCGTCAAAGCACTTCGAGAGTCGGAGTCGTCTGAAACATTCACACTCCTGCAGACAACACATAATGCACATAATGTTGTGTCAGCGAGGGCGTTCAGCCCAACTACTCAAAGTACTGAACAGGAAGCAGAAAAATGGAATCAGGAAGGTGAAAAAAACTTTCAGTTTTGCTCCTGTTAATCTGAGGTGGAGGACTGGTCTCATGTTTAAGTAGAAAAGAAAGAAGTCTAATAAATGATGCCTTCTCTGAAGTTAATCCAGTAACTACCTGTCAAAGCTCCTAACTTGTTGTCGGCGCCAGTAAAGCTGCCGTCCAGCTCAGTGTTTCTGCTGTTGAGTTGTCTCACCGTCTCTGAATGACTCCTGTCCTCCCACAGCGAGGTAGCCGACATGGACAACAAAGCTCTGGAGCCTGATTCTGTGAGCGTCCCCGTGGAGGACGCCGTCGTCTGTAACGGCGGCGGCCAGACCCAGCTGCACCAGGAACCGTCCGCACGTTGGCCCACCTGAAGAAGGTCGACAACGACGTGACCGACGCGCAGCGTTTCTCTCACCTGCCCAAACGCTCGGCCGTGAACCTGGAGTTCATCAACCTCTCCTACACCATCCAGGAGGGCTCCTGCTGGAGGAGGACAGGTAGCACATCCACAAGGGTTTCAAAGTTACACAAGCAAATTCTTTTTGGCCCGTCGTCCCCAACCGAAGAGACACAACCGGTTTGCTTTTCTGCATCCACAGAGCCAGCATGCTACCACATCATCACATCATTATATCTTCTTTTGAAATGTTCAGGTCTCCAGATTTATTAAAGGAACAATACAACAGAACGTCATCAGTAGAAACGTGACGAACATGCTGCTGAAAATTATGGAGCCCCGTTTGGGTCATAATTCAATGAATAAATGAGTCTGTTGTTATGAAATACAGGCAAATATTTCCCATTATTATCCATCCATCCATTTTCTATACCCGTTTAATCCTTGAAGGGTCACGGGGATCTGCTGGAGCCTATCCTAGCTGTCTACGGGCGAAAGGCAGGGGTACACCCTGGACAGGTCGCCAGTCCATCGCAGGGTCACACATACAGACACACAACGTTCACACTCACATTCACACCCTATGGGCAATTTGGAATTATCAATTAACCTGACATGCATGTCTTTGGACTGTGGGAGGAAGCCGGAGTACCCGGAGAGAACCCACGCAAGCACGGGGAGAACATGCAAACTCCACACAGAAAGGCCCCTGCCGAGGTTCCTTCCAGGAACCTTCTAGCTGTGAGGCAACAGTGCTAACCACTAAGCCACCGTGCTGCCCTCCCATTATTATGATAATGGTTTTGTTTTTCATAAGAATGATTTGTGTGTGAATCACAGCAGAGAGGGCGGAGCCATTTATGTGATTGGCTGCTCTTTCATTCAGGCATAAGCAACAGAACAGCGAGTCATCAAATCGGGTCAAAATAGTATCGCCTGATAAATGATCATTTTCGATATTGTCTGCTAACCTGGTCAAGGTTTCCCGTAGCTCAGTCCAAGCTGCCATAGCTACAATCGGACTAGGAGCGCACCTTGATGACGCCACGGCCCGCTGCTAACGGGACCTCACTGCCAAAACTAGTCGATGTCAGAGCGTAGAATGGAGAAGGATCACCCAATGAGCATGCAGGTCAACCACTGGTCCCGCCCACTGGCAAAATGTCATTATTATGCAAAAACTCATTCTTATGAAAAACGAAGCAATTATGTAAAAACTCATTCTTAGATTAAAAAAAAAAGCTATTCTGAAATAAACTATTATGCAATAAACTAAGATTAAATAATAATAAAAATATATTCCATAATAATTAAATTTTTTCATAATAATGGGAAATATTTCATAATAATAAACATGTATTTCATAATAATGGATACATATTTCATAGTAATAAATGCCTGTATTTCAATATTAATAGACTCATTTATTCATTGAATTATGACCTAAACGGGGCTCAATAGAAAATACGTTCAGTTCTTCATGAAAATGATGTTTCCCTTTTCGTTTCATTTAGCCTCTTTAATGTCTGCTCTGTGATTTCCAGGTTTCAAAACTTTGTTGAAATGTCTCTCCGGGAGGTTCTGCAGTAGAGAGCTGATAGGAATCATGGGGCCCTCAGGGGCCGGGAAGTCCACTTTAATGAACATCCTAGCTGGATACAGGTGAGATAGAAATGCTCCTGTTGGGTTCGTGGTAGGAAGACACATGTAGCTGATGCAGTATGATGTTCATGTTTGTGTTTGTGATCTTTTATAAAGATTTACCTCGCCCATAGAACTGTCGGTTGTGCTTTGTTCACGCTGCTCAGGGAATCAGGGATGAAGGGTCAGATCCTGGTCAATGGGAAGCCCAGGGACCTGAGGACATTCAGGAAGATGTCCTGCTACATCATGCAGGAGGACATACTGCTGCCACACCTCACCGCCAGGGAGGCTATGATGGTGAACTGAGCCTGAAAGCTTTTTCCTTATTTTCGAGGTTTAAGATAATTATATCGATTCTGTTTCTGGCTGATATTTCATCATCTCGTGCTTTGATGGCAGTGAATATATTCTGTCTTTTCCTGCAGGTCTCAGCCAATTTAAAGCTGAATGACACGATGGATGTGAAAAAAGAACTGGTGAGTCCAACAATGTCCGCTTAACGCGCAAAAGGGAGCCAAAATAGCAAGGAATGTTTGACCCGAGCATGTGCTATCATCTAGCAAAACCATCTAGTATGTTTATGCAGTTTAATCTTATAGCAACCTTTTTTGTGGGAGTGTGAAGGGTGAATGTGTCCTTCACCAGTCCTCTCTGGCAGTAAACACTAACATCTTTTATTAACATCTTAAATCCTGATTTCTTCAGAAAGGACTAAAAAAACACCAGCAGTGAAACATTAAAGCCAAGAAAGTTAAAGAGACGCGACAGTGAGGGTGTGGTGTGTGCTGGGTTGTGAGGTGTGAGGGGTTTTGTGTAGTGGATTGTGTCGTGACAGCGAACAAACTTAAAAAGATAATATGTAGGAAGCAGAAACTACTAACAAGAAGACTGGATAAACACCTTCTATTAAGCTGTAGACCTGTATGGAGAATTGATGTAAACATTATTGATTAATTGTGTTGACAAGAGAGGAGGGGGGGGGGTGTTGGGGGAGGGGTGTCCGTGCCCATATACACTCACACATAAGCTACCAAATTACCAAGGAAACTGTCATCACCACTCTCCTTATCTTAGTCCATCTCAACTCTTCTCGTGGGTGAGAAAACGTGAAAAAGCACCGCCCCCTCCCTAGTAACTGTTGCTAGGTCGGACCTTCTCGCTGCTCCTCCATTAAGGAGAATGTTATTTTGCCATTTTTCCGATGCCTATCAACCGTATTTACATTACACTAGAATAACGCCGTGGTAAAATATTGCTGCTGGGGATTTAACCACCGTTTAGTAAAAGTAATATGATTTAGCAGCAGGGAAGGATGATGAGTGAAAACATCTCTCCGTTAGCATTCCGGCTAACTCGCTAGCCACCTATAAGCCTGCCTCATTGTCTACAAATATATATCGCATGGATATTTATTTTGTTAGGTATAAGGTGAGGTTAGTGATGTTAACGTCACTTTATTATTTATATTAATACAATGCTGTGACTATCTGATGTTAGCATAGCTCTGGTGTAGGACAGACCTATGGACCAAAGCTAATGCTAACAGAGAACTCATCACCCTCCCTGCTGCTAAATCATATTACTTTTACTAAACGGTGGTTAAATCAATCATCTAATAAACAAAGTAAACTTACCGTGGAGTAAATGTTGGCGTGTTTTGTAACTTTCCCCACGTTCAGTTGATTGTGTGGACGGACATATAACTGAACCAAAGCCTGCAGATTTCCACTGTTTGTTTTATCTTGTTAAAGGGAATAAAAATGTCCCTCCAAACGTTCTGGACACCTCGAGTCACTGTTGCAGGTCCCCAGAAGCAATATTTTACCACAGCGTTATTCTAGTGTAATGTAAATACGGTTGATAGCCATCGGAAAATGGCAAAATAACATTGTCCTTAATAGAGGAGCAGCATTGATTGACACCATTGATCCTGGACAGGTGGGTCTACCTGGGTCCTACTGCTAGTTCTGACCTGATGTCACTGCTGGACATCTTCTGATTTCATATGGAAGTGAGCGTTTTGTGTCTTTCATCTTCCATCTGCGTCTGTGCTCCTCAACGTGGCCCATTTCTCTCTGGTTCTTCAAGAGCTTGAGGATCTTAATCCTGCATTAAGACCGGGTGTTCCTCAGGAAGGGAGGTCACGCTAACTATTGATTTGACTGTTCACTCATTTTAGTAAATCTGTACAAATAAACGTCTGTGTTGCTGCACTCAGGTGAATGAGATCCTGACCGCCTTGGGGCTGCTGGACTGCGCTCACACGCGCGCCAGCTCGCTGTCGGGCGGTCAGTGTAAACGTCTGGCCATCGCCCTGGAACTGGTCAACAACCCTCCAGTCATGTTCTTCGACGAGCCCACCAGGTGAGACGGACTCCGGTTCGAGCCAAGAGTCGGGGAGACACAAAACTGCCCAAATAAAATTTAAAAAAACCTGGGATGATATATATAAAATGTAAATAAATAAAAGGATTCTTACATTTACTATGACTTTTATGTTTTTGCAGACAGTATGTACAAATGTATGGAGCCCCGTTTGGGTCATAATTCAATGAATAAAAGAGTCTTTTATTATGAAATACAGGCGTTTATTATTATGAAATACATATCCATTATTATGGAATATATGTGTATTATACCGTACCGTACCGTAATAATGTGTATTATTATAAAATATTTTCCATTATTATGAAAAAAATGTAATTATTATAAAATATATTATTATTATTATTATTATTATTATTATTTAATCTTTGTTTAATGCATAATAGTTTATTTCAGAATGTTTTTTTTTTTTTTAATCTAAGAATGAGCTTTTACATAATAATGACATTTTGCCACTGGGCGGGACCAGTGGTTGACCTGCATGCTCATTGGCTGATCCTTTCTCCATTCTACGCTCTGACATCAACTAGTTTTGTATTTCATAATAATGGGAAACATTTCATAATAATGAATACGTATTTCATAATAATAAACGCCTGTATTCCATAATAAATGACTCATTTATTCATTGAATTATGACCCAAACGGGGCTCCATACAAATGTACTCCATGTGTTTGTCTTGAGCTTGTTCATGCTGTCTTCAGTGAGATAAAAGTGAGGATAAATACAAGAACGACTGCTCTGGAAGTTAAGGAAGCTGTGAGAGAAATGAGAAAACATCATCATGGCAAAAGCAGAAAACTGATGTTAACGGCAAAACAAAGTCCCACAGGACTAAATTCCTCCTGAAACACTACCATCAGTGAGTTTTTAGCACAGCCAGATCAGTCAAACTAATCAGGAGGAACCAACACTGGCTTTTATAATTATTACAGCTGCTGTCCATTAAAACAACATTCTTGTTAAACTCTGACCCACCACACTGTTCATGGTTCCACCAATCCAGGATTTTTATATCGACATTCTAAGTCTTGCAACTGTGAGGTCAGCATTTGTGATGTCAGAGTATAGTTGGATCACAGCGCCAAAAGGATGACCGAACCGATGATGACATCACAGACTCAGTAAAGTAGAGTTACAGGTAACCCAAAACACAAATATCATGAGAGTTGAATATTCAGTGTTCAGATTAAATGTGAAAAACAAGTGCATGCTGCTGCGCTGGTGGAGGTGAAGTGGAGAGTGGAGTGAATGGCTCCACCCCTAAAACCAGCTGTTGTAAACAGCTGCAACAACAACTCTTAAAAAGGCTCCTGTTGTACTGTAACTCTGTGGTGTTTTGACCAAAACATGTCACAGACCTTTTATCAGGGCTTGGGGAAATTGTAATCTGTCTCTTTTAATACCGACATTGAGTCAGACAATGCACTAAAAATTGACCACTGCAACTTTAACACAGTAGCAGAAATGGAGGATAAAAAGGTTTAAGCCGGACTAAGTTTGGCATGGCTCCATAGAGTATGCACACTTCATATTGAAACATATTTCCCCAAACCTGAAACTTTTCATTGAATCTTTTCCACTGGTGTCTGGCCTGTATGAGCCTCTACCTTTGATATTACCTTCCAGGTGTTCATTGATGATGTCATTCTGCTTCCAGTGGTTTGGACAGTGTGTCGTGCTACCAGGTGGTGTCGCTGCTGCGCTCTCTGGCCTTGGGAGGACGTACAATCATCTGCACCATTCACCAACCGAGTGCCAAACTGTTTGAGATGTTTGACAAGGTCTGTGTCTGCACGTGAATAAGGAGATGGATGGATGGACGGATGATGGATGGAGGGATGGGTGGATGGATGGATGGATGGATGATGGGTGGAGGGATGGATGGATGGATGGAGGGATGGATGGATGGATGAATGAATGAATGTATAGATGGGTGGATGTATGGATGGATGGAGAGATGGATAGATGGTTGTGTGGATGGATGGATGGATGATGGGTGGAGGGATGGATGGATGGATGATGGGTGGAGGGATGGATGGATGGATGGAGGGATGGATGGATGGATGAATGGATGAATGTATAGATGGGTGGATGTATGGATGGATGGAGAGATGGATGGATGGTTGTGTGGATGTATGGATGGATGATGGGTGGAGGGATGGATGGGTGGATGGATGGATGGATGGATGGATGGATGGATGGACGGATGTATGGATGGATGAAGGGATGGATGGATGGATGGAAACCTTGGTGCCCCTTCTTTTAATCCTAATATTTTGAGTAAAACATAATAGAAAATCATCTAATCATAGTGACTAGTCACAGCGTGACTCTGCTGATAAATACTTGTGAATGAAAATTGTTTTGTCGACCAAACTATATCTCCGTCTGGTACAACAGGTGACGTTAGAGCCAACTTTCAGCTTGGTAGCACTGGGATTTTTCAGTTGACCAATAAAGTCATAAACCAGAACAACAGAGAAATTGTGTGATGAGCTGGTGATAGGAAACTGAAAAAATGTGTACTTCCTAAGTTTTGTAAACTCTTGTCGTGGCGGGAACTGTGGAGCATCTATGAATGTTAACATGCAGGGATTAGCTTGACTTCAGTAGCATTATCTGGGTGTTTAAGGCTAATTGATACTTCTGCATCAAAGCAATGTCAGACCTGCACCTCTCTTTGAGCACATCATGATGATGCAGACTGCAAGGAATCTAAATGGTCACTTTGGGCCCGATCTTCCACCAAACCTCCTAAAGCTGCTATTAAGGGATAGCGGGAGGGGCGTTCCCCCGCAGAGAACGTAATCTTCCACCTCCCTAAACCTGTGATATTACCTGCGCCAACCGCTATATTATGCATATGTAGTGGTTGGAAAAATGCTAGGTTTTAATATAATCAATGTTTCCCACCCCAATTCAACCACACAGACCAGTAAGTGTCCAGAATAACCAGGACAGGAGGCGGACAGCTCACAAAATTACAAAAGTTTATTGCAGCATAAAAATAAATAAACCACACAATAATATTTGGGGCAATAAGCAGGCTACGGTTACACAGTAGTCCAATCAGTTGGACTACTGATTGGACTACTGAAACTCAAATTGGACTACTGAAACTCAAATTGCGAAAAAGGGTAAAGTGCAAAGGTGCGTTCTGGGGAAAAGTAGCAGCTGATACCGAAGGGGGGGGGGGAGCGTAGGGCAAAATGGTAAGTGGGACCCAACACACTAACAAAATCCTTTGGGACCTTTAGTCACTGCAACCATTTAAGAATCACCAATCACGTAGAGCGTATCACTACACATGTTTAAGAATCACTAATCATATAGAGTTTATCACTGCACACGTTTAAGAATCACCAATCATGTAGAGCTTTTCACTGCATGAGTTTAAGACACACCAATGCCTAAATATCACACCAAAAAGGGGTCACCAAGCAGTGCCCACAGCTCCCAACCGGCTATAATTCCAGAATTGCACAATGCCCATTAAATATTGCACTTGGCCCGCATGAAACAAATACCCCAAAAGAAATTAAAGAAAACAAACAAAACAATTAACCAAAAAGGCCCGTTAAAACTAACTTATAGAGTGGAAAAAAAACAGTGACAGTCACCGCACTTGCAGACAGTCCTATAAAAAAACAGTCGGATATTAAAGGCATGTTTGGCATATTAAAGCTCAGTTTTGCTAACAACATAATTAACCTATGTGCCGTACCTGTAGTTAATTTATTCGTCACTCAGACCAGCTGTATGCACAGTGTCATAATAACTGCCACTAAAGAAAAAAAACACCAAATACATTTAAATATCACAGTTAAATACATGGTAGATAAAAAACAATAGTTACACCATCACATGACTTACAATCACCATCTCTGCTCGAGGTTCGCACCACGGCACTCTGTACGCAGATGGCTGGAGAGACACACAGTCATTAATTTACTCCTGAGTTCTGAAAATAATACATTTACTGAACATCTACATATATGCTGCATACACTAATGTTTTGTTAATAAAAATATTAACATACCGCGTCAATTGTTTGGCGTGCTTCACGCAGCTGCCTGCACTTCCGTGTCTGCGCCCCGGTAGCGAGAGAGAGAGCATGGTTTCCGCTAAACCTTTAAAGACTCCCCAGGGTCCTAAACTCCTCCCCGTTACACATATATTATGCATAGGAGTGGTTAGGGTGTTCCACCTGTTTAACCAATCAGTGCGTCAGTAGCCATTGCTTTTAAGAGCAGGTTGTGCTACCTGCAAACTGCTATGGAGCATCTTTTAACCCAGATCAGAGCAGCTCTCATGGGAAGCTCGTCTGGGACTCTGCTGTAGAGCTTCCTCCTCTTCCTTCCTCCTCCTCCTCCTCTGCACTGATATATACATAACTAGCTCTAACTAATGTGGAGCAAATGATTTAATCATTTTTTTTTTAGTACTCCAAGAAGTTTCAACAAACTGCTCAGTAAAAAAATGAGCCAGTGAGCTTCCAGGAAAGTATTTCTTAACTAAAAAAGCACTCGGAGAGAGCAGACCTCCGCCAAGCACAACAGTTCTCTCATATAGCGATTTACAGATTGTGATAAAATCCACGTTCTGGATCACCCGCTACCCGCTATCCTAAACCTGCGATCGCAAGATACAAGTTTGAGGAAAGCGCAAAAGACACTCCCATTGCCACACCTACAATGTGAGTAAGGGAGTCTGCAACGCGGGTAGCGGCTTCAGGGAGGCGGAAGATTGCATTAGCGGTAAGCGGAGGTTCCTAACGCTGCAATTTGCAGGTAGCTAGCTAGTGGGAGGTGTACAATCGGGCCCTTTGTCCTTCCTTGTCTTCCAATTTCCCGCCACTACTTCTTCTTCTACTTCATCTTCAAGTCGGGGCCAACGATAGTTTGCAGCTTTGTCATTAGCAATGACTGATCCTCAACACTCATAAGCACCAGCTCAAGTATTATGTCCCTTGTTTGCTCCGTTGCTGTGTCTGAGCTACATATAAAATGTAAACAAAAAGAAACTTGGCTCTGCAGAAAAGAACCTGCACTGCCATCTAGTGGTTGGTGCTGTAATTACAGAGCAACGATGACGGCATGAACACCAGAGACGGTGTTGGGACCATTCGCCTACGAGCGCAGCTGCTCTGCAGAAGCATAACTCAGCCTTGTCCAACTAAGGTGTTGACGTGCATTTTAAAAACGATACAGATACAGTAATTTGTTTTTCTCTTGCGTGATGCAAATGTTCTGATGGGTCTTAGTGAAACTGAGATTAAATTCTTTTTAAACATCTTTTTTCTCTGCAGCTTTACATCCTCAGTCAGGGTCAGTGCATCTACAAAGGCACGGTCCCTTACCTCATCCCCTACCTGAAGACTCTTGGCCTCTACTGTCCAACCTACCACAACCCTGCTGACTTCAGTATGTTCACTTCAGATGTCCTCCTGTATTTCTTCACTGAGAATGAAATGAAACCAATCCCAGTTCATTCACAGTTTGTGTCTCTCTCTGCTTTTGCTTCTGATTCAGTCATTGAGGTGGCATCGGGAGAATATGGAGAACTGAACCACCTGCTGTTTGAGGCGGTCCAAGGTGGAATGTGTGCGCTAGAGGAAAAAAAGAACCACTGCGACACCAACGGCACATCCATCTGTGCAACAAAGTGCTCCATGGTACGCTGTAGATAATGTAGCTACCACGGTAAAATTTTACACTGTTGTTGTTATCTGTACTTAACCATTGATGGTCAAAACAACACGGTCCATGGATAGATTTGGAGATGGAAATGGAATACAAGGGTTAATTACTAAATAAAAGCTTGTATTTCAGTGGAAATCCAAATGTTGATAATAAGAATTTTTTTTAATTTGAATTTCAAAAACATTGAGACAGAAGCACGAAAAGACTGCAAAGGTTGCATCGTGTTTAAAATACATATTTTGAAAAAAAAAACCTTCAACAAAGGTTGATTTGTACATCTGCGTCAAACTGACCGTGTCATTACGCCAGTCCTTCTCAAATAGTGGGGCGTGACCTCTTTGAGGGGGGCAGTGCGATGCCAGGGGGGGGCGTACCTGTTCACAGATGCCAGAAGTTGGTCGACTCCATGCAACACAGATGTGAAGCGGTTCTCAGAAACAGTGGCTATACAACTAAATATTAGTTTAGTGATTCATAGGAATGCTGAATCCTGGATATTTTTCAGTTTATACAGTAAATATTTGAGTTTGTAAAGTAAAATGCAGACACTGCTATTTTTTTGAACAGCCCAATGTTCATTTTTCTTCATTTTCTGTAAAGTGAGTAAAGAATTTCTGCTTTTTTCTTCATGTTTTGATTTAGAATATAATGTGCAGTGTTCCCAATGCATGGAAATAAAAACCATTATGAGGATTTTGGGCTTTACTCAATTTTTTGAACAGACTATTATTAACAGGCTATTATTTTGAACATAACTGTAGATGGTTTAGCTTTACTGATAGTTGAGGTCAACTCAGAGAGGCCCACAGGAGAAAAACAGTCCAGTGTCAAATCAAAAATGGAAGAAATCAACGAAACTGCAGGGACGTCCACAGCCATCTACAGTTGGGCATGGCCAATCTCAACTCTAATTTTGTTTATTTTCCCGCTAAAAAAGCTCATAAAGTCTTCACTACTAAGAGAATGCATGGACCAACAGAGTTGTGACTCTTTGTCAGCCTGGCTACAGTGCTGAACAGAAAACGTGGGTTATGTTTGTTCTCTTCTATTAACCAAGAATAATAAGATGTTCTAGCTCTGCGTAGGGCTCTTTTGTAGTCTATTAAACTATCTTTCAAGGCATGATGGGAGTCCGCAGATTTACAGGAGTACCACCTCCTTTCCATTTTACGTGCATTCTGCTTCAGCATGCGAATATGTGAATTATACCAGGGAGCTGAGCTCCTAAGATAAGAAACCCTCTTCCTCAGAGGAGCAACTGCATCCAGGGTTGAATGTAACATATTGGCAGTATTGTTAACAAGGTAATCAATATCTGCCGGAGTAAAATTCAGGTTGTTACCCTCAGCTAATCTATCATATTCCACCATAGGGAGATGAGAGAGAATGACCTCCTTAAAATTATTCACAGCATCTTCAGAAAGACATCTGCTGTAATGACACGTTTCATTTCCTGATTTTAATGCCACAAATGCTGAACTCATATGTAACTAAAAAGTGGTCCGAGAGAAGAGAATTCAGCGGCGACACTAACAAGTGATGAGTATCTATACCATAGGTGAGAACCAGATCCAGGATATGATTAAAGCAGTGAGTCAGTTCTTTCACTTTTTGTGAGACCCCCAATGAATCTAAGAGAGATGTAAAGGCTAATTTAAAGCTGTCACTGTCAACATTCATATGAATGTTAAAGTCACCCACTATGATGACTTTGTCTGAGCTGAGCACTAAACCAGTTAAAAAATCAGAGAACTCAGACAGAAACTCCAGATAAGCACCAGCAAGTGGCCGGTACACCACCACCAACAAGACTGGCTTTTCTGATCTCCAATTTGGAAAAGTTAGACTAAGTGTGAGGCTTTCGAATGTATTATAATTACATTTGGGTTTTGTTTTAACTTGTAGGCTGGAGTTGTAGACAGCTGCTACTCCTCCACCTCGACCCGTACTCTGGGGAATATGATAATTAATATAACCTGGTGGCGTAGCCTCATTTAAGCTCACATACTCTCCCTCTTGTAGTCATGTTTCTGATAAGCAGAAGACATCGCAACGAGTCTCAGTAATAAGATCATTGATTAACAGACTTAGAGCCAAGAGACCTTACAATGATGTTGATGATGATGATGGTGACAATGTTGATGGTGATGATGGTCACAATGACGATGGTGATGATGTTGATGATGATGATTATGGTGACAATGTTGATGGTGATGATGGTGACAATGATGATGATGATGGTGACAATGTTGATGGTGATGATGTTGATGATGATGATGGTGACAATGTTGATGGTGATGATGGTCACAATGACGATGGTGACAATGATGATTATTATGATGGTGACGATGATGATGATGGTGACAATGTTGATGGTGATGATGTTGATGATGATGATGATGATGATGATGGTGACAATGTTGATGGTGATGATGGTCACAATGACGATGGTGACAATGATGATTATGATGATGGTGACAATGTTGATGATGATGATGATGGTGACAATGTTGATGGTGATGATGTTGATGATGATGATGGTGACAATGTTGATGGTGATGATGGTCACAATGACGATGGTGACAATGATGATTATGATGATGGTGACGATGATGATGATGGTGACAATGTTGATGGTGATGATGTTGATGATGATGATGATGGTGACAATGTTGATGGTGATGATGGTCACAATGACAATGGTGACAATGATGATTATGATGATGGTGACAATGATGATGATGATGATGATGGTGACAACGTTGATGGTGATGATGTTGATGATGATGATGATGATGATGATGATGGTGACAATGTTGATAATGATGATGATCACAATGACGATGGTGACGATGATGGTGATGATGATGATGATGGTCACAATGACGATGGTGACGATGATGATGATGGTTACAATGACGATGGTGATGATGTTGATGATGATGATGGTGATGATGTTGATGGTGAGGATGGTGATAATGTTGATGGTGATGATGATCACAATGATGATGGTGACAATGATGATGATGATGGTCACAATGACGATGATGACGATGATGATGATGGTTACAATGACGATGGTGATGATGTTGATGATGATGATGGTGATGATGTTGATGGTGAGGATGGTGATGATGTTGATGGTGATGATGATCACAATGATGATGGTGACAATGATGATGATGATGGTCACAATGACGATGGTGACAATGATGATGATGGTTACAATGACGATGGTGATGATGTTGATGATGATGATGGTGATGATGTTGATGGTGATGATGATCACAATGACGATGGTGACAATGATGATGATGATGATGATGATGATGGTGATGATGATGATAATATTGATGATTGCGATGTTGATGACGACAGTGATGATGACCATGATCTTCCATCTCCCTCAGGACTCTGGACACATCGAGAGCCACACCTTTTCCACAAACACACTGGTGCAGTTCTGTATCCTCTTCAACAGAACCTTCATCACTATCTGTCGAGATCAGGTACGTGAGAGCATTACTGAGTAAAAAACTTGATGAGAGTCTGAAATCGAAAGATTTTTCTGCTGTTCTTCTGTTCCCAGGTGTTGACCCATCTCAGACTGATGTCCCACATCTCCATAGGTGTGTTAATAGGTTTGCTCTATCTGAACATTGGCAATGATGCCAGCAAGGTGTTTAACAACACTGGATTTCTCTTCTTCTCTATGCTCTTCCTCATGTTTGGAGCGCTCATGCCAACTGTGTTGACCTGTGAGTAGGATGGCAAGGACGTTGTGCCCATATTTGTTGCCTCTTGTGATTATCAGTGGGGTCCAGTGTCATTCATGTCCCCACACTGACTTCTGTCCATAAATGTGTGGCAGTTCCTCTGGAGATGAACGTGTTCCTGAGGGAGCATCTTAACTACTGGTACAGCCTGAAAGCCTACTACCTGGCCAAAACCATGGCCGATATCCCATTCCAGGTGAGCAGGCAGCTTTAGGAAGACAAAACTGCCTTAATAACAACCTGAGTCTAAACCTGTTACACAACAAAGTAAACAGGCTGCACAGCTGTACGTCGCTGCTTGTCAGATAGTCACAGAAGTCTTTGTTGTAGGTGATCTGCCCCATCATGTACTGCAGCATAGTGTACTGGATGACAGAGCAGCCTCCCGAGGCCACCCGCTACCTCCTCTTCATTGCACTGTCCATCTGTACAGCCCTGGTGGCCCAGTCGCTGGGCCTGCTGGTCGGCGCTGCTTCCACATCGCTCCAGGTTTGTATGCTCAGTGTGGCTCACCTTGGCTCATGTTGCACACATAAATCAGAGGACATTCTCTTACATCTCTTACTTTCTGCAGGTCGCCACATTTGTTGGACCTGTCACGGCTATCCCGGTGCTACTTTTCTCTGGATTCTTTGTGAACTTTGACACAATCCCCAATTACCTGCAGTGGAGCTCCTACGTGTCCTACATCAGGTGCATATGTCATCAGACGACACAGTTTATGGATTTTAATTGAATTTGGTTTACGTAGAGTCTACCTCAGCCATGTCTGCTAATCCGTGTATGTCCTCCAGGACAGGAGGTCTACCCGGAGTGACAGTGATCACTCATGGCTTAATTTCCGACTAGTTTCCATCTGTTTCCAGATACTGTTTAGTCATGTGTCAGTCACCCATAGTATAACCCCAAACAGTGAGTGTTATACCACCTTTGGGGTCACCACAGCGTATCATCCGTCCATGTTCCCGTCTTCTGCATGTTCATCTGTCACACCAACCAGCTGCACATCCTCTCTCAGAAATATTATCCTTATCCTTATCCTCAGTCCATATTATTCTCCAGTCCAACATTTTTGCAATTCATCCCATTTATTCCAAATGAGTCCAAAAATCACTCTCATATTTCCCACACCTGTCTACCTCTCTACCTCACATCTCAACCTCTCCAGGTTTTCTTCCCCCTGCTCCCCCGCTCTCACCGCAGATCACCACATCATCTGCATACGTCACTAGTCAATGGAGACTCCTTTCTGATCTCACCTGTCAACCGAGCCACTAATGTGACAAACAAAAAGGGGCTCAGGGCTGATCCCCGATGCAGTCCCACTTCCACCTGAACCCCACCTGTTACTCCTACTGAACACCTCCATGCCGTCATGCTGCCCTCATACATGTCCTGAACCAGTCAGAATGAAGTCCTTGGAGAAACTGGTTAATAACAGTTTAATAACAGACAAACAACTATTATAATTTCTTGCGTCTAAACATTCACAGTGCTGGAGGGAAGAAGTAAGTGAACCCCACAGACTAGTTACATCAACAAAAGCTAATTGGAGTCAGTTTCCGTACCTGAACTCCATCCTTCGACCTGAGCAGCAGTGTAAAACCTTCAGAGGTCTCCTAGAGACCAGCTTCAACCAGCTGGTAACTCAGAGCGTTCATTTACTTTCTCCTCGACCTCTCTGAGTGTTTAATAGATGTGCTCAGCAAAGTCGGAAGACGCGATGGTCTTATTTCCCTGACCACACCGGGACTGGGCCAAGAAGGAGGCAGGAGGCAGAGAGGGGTATGGGTTCCATGAATGCCAAAAATATGTTCAAGTTCTCACTGTTTATGTCCATTGGTTGTTTGTTAAGACGTTTCCCCGTGTTTATTTAACTTTCAACAATACTCTGGTTGCGTCAAAGCTCTTTTAACAACTACTTTGTCTATGTAGATTGCTCACTTGGCTTAACGTTTGGTTGTAACTGTTTAACTTTGGTTTACACTTCTGTTGTCTCCTTACACTCATTGTCTGATTGTGTCACCTGTTTTTCTCGTTATGATGCGTTGTTGGTACGTGTCGTTGCTCTGCGCCATTATGATGTGTCGTTGCTTTGCGTTGTTGCTATGCGTCGTTGCTATGCGTCTTTGCTATGCGTCGTTGATATGCGTCGTTGCTTTGCATCATAGCTTTGTGTCATAGCAACGACACATCATAATGGCACAGAACAACAATGCATAGCAACGACACGTACCAACGACGCATACCAACGACGCATCGTAACAAGAAAAACAGGTGACACAATCAGACAGTGAGTGTAAGGAGACAACATAAGTGTAAACCAAAGTTAAACAGATACAACCAAACGTTAAACCAAATGAGCAAGCTACATAGACAAAGTAGTTGTTTAAAGAGCTTTGACACAACCAGAGTATTGTTGAAAGTTAAATAAACATGGGGAAACATCTTAACAAACAACCAGTGGACATAAACAGTGAGAACTTGAACATATTTTTGGCATTCATGGAACCCCATAGGAGAGGGAGCTGTTTGCTGTTTTGCCTCAGTTGTCCCGTCTCTCCTCAGGTACAGCTTTGAAGGGGTCCTCTTGTCCATCTATGGGATGAACCGCTCGGAGCTGGAGTGTCCAGGGAAGGCGTGTAAGTTCCAGCAGCCCGAAGAGGTTCTGCAGATGTTGGACGTGGAGGACGCGAAGCTCTACGTAGATTTCATCGTTCTGGGCGTTTTCTTCGTCATCCTGCGACTGGCCACTTACCTCATCCTGCGCTATAAGATCAAGTCTGAGAGATAGGTTTCCCTCCTCCTCTGAAAGCACTCTTCACCTGTGCAGAGAAGATACGCGACGTCACGTGGAAGTCGCCTCATTTCATTGAACTCATCGCTGCTAAACGGACAGATCATAACTTCCTGAGCCGGTGCGGAGGAGCGAGTCGTCCCATAAGTCAAACCCACACTGTTTTACCTCATCGAGACCTGTTGCGTTGCAGGAGCACTGAGCCACATTCACCAGAAAAATCCTGTAAGTTTCATAAGAAAGAAATGTTTGGAGAGCAGGTCAGACATGATCCGGCGTCAGCGTGGACATGCGTGTACTGTATCGTTCTATTCTTTCACTGTTAGGACCTTCGTCTGCACTGACGTCGACGCCAAAAAATAGAAAAGAAAGGAAAAAGACAGCAGAGGACACACTTGAGAGAAAGAGAAAAGAAGCAGCATTATTCAGAAAATCATGGTTAAAGGTCTTTTTTTTTTCTATATTCTTGTCATTTGTCTCCTGCAGAGCAAAGTCATGTCATTTTTTGAAAAAAATAGTAACACGCTCATAATTAGAAAGTGAAGCTTTAATATGATATATGTAGTAAAATAATGTGCTTTTGTACGTCGATGATATGATCTAAAATCTTTTAACATGTTAGTTGCAAATCATTTTTAAGCCTTTAATCGTTGTAAACTGTCACAGAGTCGTGTGCTGGAGAAGTTAGTTCCCTCTTTTGTGTCTGTAAAAACAGAAATATCATCTGGGTCTCAGTGTCGGAGGAACACAACCTCAGACGAACAACTACAGATACGTTTATTCAACATGCCAGTATTTATTGAGCTATAAGTGAAAATAAGATCTGTACTAAGGAGCGCCGTAGTTCAGCGGCTCATCCATCCACCTGTGGGAGCGCCGACTGCTGACGCTTGTTTCCTGTATGACATCATCAGCGTCGTACGAGGCCGTGGAGGAGTTTTGGTATGTTCCTTTTCATCCTGGCGTTGCTTCAGTACACTGAGGTTTTTTTTGGTATTTTCTCAAACCCCCACTGCATTTTTAGTTTTAGTTCCACTTAGGGCTGGGCAACGATTAAAATTTTTAATCGCGATTAATCGCATGATTTCCCTGATTTATCACGATTAATCGCATTGTATACGGGAAATCAAATAATGAATTCAAAAGTAGTGTAAAGGTCACTTTTATTTAAATGTTCTGCTGCCATATGAACTAAAGTGCCGTAACATTTGTTGTTCAAACACTTTTAACATCAGCACTTGTCAGTAACACATATTTAGTGGAAATCTCATCTTAAAAAATGTCAAATAAAATAAAGCTTATTTCCACTGCCAGGGCATTAAAGGTGGGGTGGGTGTTGTTTTTTTGCAACACTTTTTACAATATTGCCTGAAAACCTTTTCACATTTCCATTGCACCCACTGAAATAAAATGTTTGCAAAAAAAACTAAACATTTTGGTCCAGTCTAGAAGGTATAATCAGAGAAAAACTCTGACCAATCAAAAAAGTGATCATCACTATTTTGATTGGCTGCCTAATACGTCCATCAAATATCACCCCTCCCTCCCTCCCTCCCTCCCTATGGTTCATGCAGTCGTGAATCATGTGAAGGCGTGGTTTCGAGGGGTGAGCTGAAGAGGAGGAGGCGGAGCCTTTGGGAGGAGGGAGGGAGTGTATATTTTCAAAATCTCACTTGAGTTGGATTGCTGGAACCGTTTTTCAAACAACACCTACTCCACCTTTAATGTCATCCTGTTTTTTTATAAATAATAGAAAAAGTCTACTAACAAAATGCTAACAATCTAGAGGCCACAATCAGAACATTAAAACAGGTAATTTCTGAGGTAATTTAACCGGGAGTTCAACTTGTCAGTTGTTACAAATAACCTTGTTTCTGTTGAATCCTCCGTCTGGGAGAACTTTAAAATGAAAATGTCCACGTTAAAGTTCTGTAATCATAATTACTTGGTGCAACATAATGTTTAAGGTTTTATCAATCCGTAATTATCTATGAATCATTTGTTTTTTTCCATTTTCAATTGTCAATCAAAAATTTAAAAAAAAATTAAAAATTGACTTTTTAAATTTTTTTTTTTCATTTTATAATCTAACAAAAAACAAAATAATGCCTGTTTTTTTATATTTCAATTTTAGCAAACAGGCCACGGGACTTAATTTATTTTTAATATTTTATTGTCTGGTTTACGTGACCCAGAAATGGCTTTGTTTTATAATCAAGGAACAGACTTTCTGTTGTCATTACACATCTGTGCCACTAGATGGAGCTGCACTGCAGTAACCAGCTAGAGAACAGCAGGACAGTGAACACATGGAGCGGATCTGATGGAACATGGAGGAATGACACGATCATCTTGAACAAAGGGGTTTGAACGTTTATTTTTCCAGACAGAATTGTTAATATTGCTACCTGAGTTGCTACCTGAACTGTAAAGTTCACAGATTTTTACCGCTCTCAAGTCTGTTTTAGCTTTGTTGCATGTTTACCAGCCAATCCTTTCCAGTTCGGCAGCAGTCAGTAACAGACTTTTCAAAACAAAAACATGTGACCAACATGCGTTAACGCGCGATAAAATAAATATCGGCGTTAATAAATTAATGCGTTAACGCGATAATAACGCGCTAACTTGCCCAGCCCTAGTTCCACTCTTTTTCAGACATGTAGGTTTGCTGCTTCAGTTTCAACCAGGTGTCACCTCAGACGGTTGGACTCTAGAGTCCTCTGGTACGCAGGAGTTCAGGCTTTACTTTGACTACAGACTTTCCAGGTCGAGTGGCTGGAAAAGAAAAGAAAAAGCCATTTTTCAGTTTTCATAAATGCTGATTGATGCTCTGGACACTGAGGCCAACCGGTTCAACCTTCGTCTCATCCGACCAGAGGACAGTTTAAAGGTTTCTTGTTTGCTGTAAGTCGCCCTCCTAAATCCTGCAGAAGCACTAAGGACATACTTACAATTGGCCACATTTATTTATTTTTTTTTTTTTTTACCCTTTTGGTTTTTCATTAAGTACATGAGGCCGCCGCTGAGACCCACCGTGACACTTGGCTCTCAGTCAGAGCTCATCAGGTGGAAAGAGGGGTCACTAACTTCTGTTGGTGCCGGTGTTCTGTCGATTTCTGCTACTTGTCGAGATATGCTACCTCGGGGTTCTGCGCACGCGCAGAGCGAATTCCCCAATGACGTTTTCCACGCCAATAAATTTGTTGCCGAGTTACAACAAAGCATACTGAATTTACATACTGAATTAACGTTTTCAACAAGCACAAAGACGAAATAATATGAATTTTATGGCTGTTACTGTAAACCGACGACTAGTCCCGCTACGTGGATGTTCCTCTTTACACTATTGTTGAATAATTAATACGACACAGTGAGTTTGTTACAAGGATAATATGACATTCCATATATTGAATTCACATGCTGAATGAACGTTTTCAACAAGCACAAAGACGAAAGACGACATGATATGAATTTTAAGGATGTTACTCTCTGTAAACTGGTGTTCGTTTGTCCCGCTGCTCCCGCTACAAAGGGTTTAAAAAAATTATGGGCATGGAAAACGTCATAGGTAGCATATCTCGACAAGTAGCAGGAATCGACAGACCACCTGTATTTTTTTCTTTTCTTTTTTTCATTTTCTGTATCATCTTTAGTATCCTTTGCATCTGCAGTTACGTCAGCGTGGTTGTTGTATCTCAACTGTTCGTCTCCACCTTGGCTCCAGGCGACGTCCAGCAGTCCCACGAGAACACGCCGCGCTCGTGCGGTCGTGTCCGGTGCTATCAGCAGTGTCGTGTTTACCAAACGGTCCAACGTGGAATAAACTTGCATGAGTCTGGACTGCACATCGCACGGATGCGGGGCGCAACCAAAGAGAATTAACCGGAACTGGAAGCACGTTCATATTTTATGTACGATGTAATTACTTTTTATTTGTGTTCTTGGTGTTCAGGAAACTTGTCCTCGTTAAAGTTCTGGTGTGGATCAGCTGGTAGAAGTGGAACGGAACAGTTGTCTTCAGACGGCGTGGGTTCTCCTCCTGTTCCTCCTCAGGTGCTCGTGTGTTTGCACAGTTGTGCCTCAGCTCAAAAACAAAGTAGATAGATGCCAAGATTAATGGCATAAACATGGATGACGAGTCGACAAGGCAGAACGAGGAAACCATGAAACTTTACAGTTTAGCATGTTCAGTGTTTTAGTTGCTTCTACTGCTGAGAGGAGGGGGGGGGGGGGGGGGTGGAGGGAATCTGTAAATTCACCACTAGATGTCACTATAACCTCCACACCAGATCTTTAAATCCTCTTCTTTTGAAAAATATTCTTTAAACTTGAATTGTAAAAGTACAGCTTTGTAAGCAGACTTATATTCCAATAAACACTGATCTGACTCATCTGGTGACTTAACATTATTACCTGAGGGTGCACGTGGCTCGTGAGCGTGCGCCATGACTCCTGCTCTCCAGTATGTGACTGTGCTCACGTACACGGAGAGGGACGTGCATGTACAGTCATTAACAGCACAGTCATTAACAGCACAGTGGCATAATAAAGAAAAGTAGAAGAGAAATGTCAATGTCTGGGATTCTTTCCATCGTTCTGATTTTCTGAAACCTTAACATGCTTCAAGTAAAAGATAAGTGATGGAATGATTTGGTCACATTTTAGTCAGTGACCCGGAAGTGCGGCCATCTTGGAGGTACTCGGATGTAAACGCACCACTGGATCAATGCTAACGACCGTGGATAAAGGATGGATAAACCACAGAAAAGCTCTTCAAAAGGCGTTACAGGCACAAAAACATCCAGAGAAGGACTTGGTCCACGGGAAAGGGAACGATATTCTGAAAAGTTACAGTTTGTCGGTGGCGCCGATCCGTACGAGTTAGCTCCCTCGTCTTGGAGCAATGACGAGCCGGAGAGCCTCCCTCCTGACATCGTAAACTACCTGGTTTCTACCCGTCATTCCAACAGATGGACCCAGTCTGGGTCATACTTTTGATAAAGGTCAGACCTTTTACCTGGAATACAAAACATTGTAGCTCTACATTTTAAGAACTGTGTTGCTAGTGTAGCTAGGTGGTAGCTTGATATTATCATTAGACTAGAAATTAAGAGCTTTTTTTTCTTGATAATTGTTCATGTGTGAAATTAAGAGCTAACAACATTTCACTTAACTTACCTGACACGACGTCGAACAAATTCGGATGTTGTCCAGATTTTTGCCACGCAGGTCTTGGTTTAGCTTTGCTAACCACAACCGCCTCTTTTCCTCTGACAACTTCTGGCATTCTTCTCCCTGATTTTTAATAACCTTTGGAAGTCTATAAAACTCCAAGTGTCTCTAGCGGTCTGTCCGGTTGGTACAGCCGAAAACACGGCAATAATTTACCATTTTCAATGAAGACGTCCGATTTACTCCAGTGTGTGCGCTTTGTTTACGTTGCCGCGTGCCTCCGAGATGGCGACTTCCAGTTGGATGATGCGCTGATGACACGCCGTGAAAACCAACTATACGATGACGTCTGTACAAGCAGCAATTGTGCACAAGAACAACTGAGACTGGAATGATATGAGTACAGGCTCGTGCCTGGTCATGGCCTGGTGCAGCAGGGCTGGCGTGGGACAAAAACTCAAATCTAATCCAGCCCATCTCTACATTTAATCCGGACCGAGAGCACAGAGACAATCTTACAGTTTATAGCTCACATCAGAAACTCATCTGAGGGAGGGGACCAGCCAGCAAGTTGGGGATGAGAAGCACTATTTTTAGAATTCTGCAATTTTGCAAACATTGCAATTTTACAACAAAAATGCGCAATTCCACAAAAGTCACGATTTTACAAGAAAGTTTGCAATTTTGATTAAAGTCACAGTTTTGTAAAATAAATTTTTTCAACATCAAAAAAACTGTAGGTACAAAATGGTGAAATTATACATTTTTTACAGCAAAGTCTGAATTTTATGTTAATTTTTTTTTTCCCCGAAAAGTAAAAACCTTTAGAATATAATTTTTTTTCTAAAAAAAAAAATTTACATTTTGTTTTAAATTACAAGAAAAAATTATGATTGGGACAGAAGTGTCAATTTTACAATTAAAAAGACGATTTAGCTAGCTAGCTAGCTAGCTAACAGTGAGAGCGCAGTGATTCAGAACAAGCCTTATTCTGAGAGGTGAAATTTGAGATTTCTGTGTCAAAAATTCGCTTTCATGACAAAACATCACAATATTTCAAACTTTGCCATTTTACAACAAAAATGAGAGATTTAAAGATAAAAAACGTTGCTGGCGAACGCTAACACAGCAGCTGACCTTCACCACCAAGAAAAGCAACAAGAGGACCAAGAACTCCAGGGTCTTTCAGAATTTAAATCAGCCTGTGCTGAACGGATATAAGTTCATCAGAAACACCATCCTGGACCGGGTCCAGGAACTAGCAGGAAATCTGACAACACAGCTGGCTGAGAAAATGGAATACTATTAATGAGAAGTGGAATGAATCCAGGACTTTTTAATTTATAATCTTTTCAAACTAGTGTTAGTATACTGCATTTACTGCATCCTGTTACAATCCACTTAATGGCCACCCCCCCACCCCCGCAAAAAAAAAAAAAAAAAAAAACTGGATCCTCTCAATTAGGTTGAACAGTTTACTTCAAATATAAAATTGATAAAGACATGTATTATCTACAAATAATAAAGAATAAAAGGATCAATTTGGATTTGGATAAAAAACTATGTGGTTCCACTCCACTCTAATGAGCTATTGAATATACAAATTTGCCAGAAAGCTTTAGTTCAGTCTTCAATATCACAAATCCTTACACATGAGAATTCTTAGCCTTTAAGTCTATACGTCTATTTAAGTCTATAAGACACATATTTTTATGTTTACCCATGAACTTATCGTGTGTGAACTTATTACCCGCTCTTGTTTTGAAAAAAATGTATCATAGCGATTGCCATAATTTCAACAGCAAAACGGCACAAAGATTTCAAAGAGGGCTGGAATTCACTCTAAATGCGTAATACAAAAGTTAACAAAAGTTAAATCACTTAATAATTAGCACTGATCAAAATACAAAATAAACAGATTGTCAGCATACATATTTCCCCATTGTACACATTGTCTGTTTTCTTTCAGGCTTTCTCACCATTTGTGTTTTGGCATTTTACACAAATACATTCAGAAAAAATGTTGGAAATGTGTATGTAAACAAAGTTACAAGAATAAATGTTTAGTTCCCGTTTTTCTGCATATGGTAATCTCCTAATTGACCTTCAGTAAATCCTTGCAAAAAAGGCATGATAGTAAGTAGATTCAACATGGAAAAATGATGGCAACAAAGTGACAATAACATTAAATAGATTTTAAGCCACGTGGCACCAATTACAAGTTGATTTGAATTATTAATTTATGCAAAGATAAATAACAACTGCAGTTTGAATATGTTGAATTAAGTGCCATTGTTCCAAGTTATGAGTTTATGTAACTTATTTTGATTGAATCTGCATAATTCTTGTCTATATATTTAGAAAAATAGCATCACTTTCACACATAAAATTAGTAAATAGAAGTCAATATTGTCCAGATAATTAGTAAATAAAAACCAATTTTATCCAGATAATTTGTAAATATAAATCAATTCCACCTAGGTAATAAGTAAATCTAACTCACTTTTTTTTTCCAGATATTTGGTATGTCTCAAAAACTTTTTTCAGATACTTAGTAAATTTGAATACATTTTTGCTGTAAAATCTATTTAGATTTACTTAACATTTGCCATATTATTAGTAAATCCAAAATATTCTAACCAATAATTTGATTATTTTGTATTTAATAGTTTTGTTTAAATTTAGTGAATTAAATCAATAGTTTTTAATCAATGTTCAAATTCTTAAAATCTATTCAATTATATAGGGTTAGGGTTAGGGTTGACACTTTGTTGCCATAATTTTTTAAGCAGACAATGGTCAAACTTTGCAGTAGTGGGCAGGGTGGTGGTTATTTTGAATAAAATATGAATATCTAAATCAGTAGAAGATTGGTAGAAACGTCTTTGTCATTGTGTGGAAATGGGGAGATTGTTCTGAATAAAACTATTAGCCCCACCAATACTCAAGTCAAACCTCTGTGTGTTAAGAACCGGAGGTGGCGCTGTTTAGTTGTGACGTCGGTTTGTAACCGTAGAAGAAGACGGAACGGAAGCGTAGCCTCCATAGATAGCCTCGGTCGTAGACTGTTTTGATTTTATAATTTCACTCTCGTGCTTCTCGAGGATGTTTTTATCCCGCTAACAGCCTGCTCTTTAAAAATACAGTAAGTGTGGAATAATAAAATCAAAATAGTCTACGACCGAGGCTACGCTTCCGCTCCGTCTTCTTCTACGGTTACAAACCAGCGTCACAACTAAACAGCCCCACCAATACTCAAGTCGAATCTCTGTCTGTTAAGAACAGGAGGTGGCGCTGTTTAGCTGTGACGTCGGTTTGTAACCGTAGAAGAAGACGGAGCGGAAGCGTAGCCTCGGACGTAGACTGTTTTGATTTTATAATTTCGCTCTCGTGGTTCCGAGGATGTTTTTATCCCGGTGACTGTCTGCTCTTTAAACATACAGTAAGTGTGGTTTCTCTCTGTCGATGATGATGACAACGATCCGACATCTTTACCGCAGCACCGGTGCCTTAAAGACGTTTTCAATAGTTGATAGGGATACAAGAACACCAGGGTCCATTCGGATCTACTGGTGTGGTCCCCAGGGTTGTTTCTAGTCTTTAGGGGCCCTTATTTTGTAAGAGTACAAGTCGATGGTGGAGTCAAAACCCCTGAAGATGATCCATGATGATCTATCGCACTTTAAGATGAAAACAGACTATATAAAATGTATAAATCTTTATAAATTTAATTGACTCCTCTTCATCTGGAGGCCTGTGTTTTCTGTCTCCTGACAAAATTTATCTTAAATGAAGAGTTCATCTTCACAATGAGAAGGGTTGGATTTTTTGATCTGGCCCTCAACAAAAGTTAAGACATATGAGATAATTAAAGAACAGTCAAAATCAAGATGTGTTACTGTGTCAGAGGAAATAAACTTCAAATAAAAACACATTAGAGTGGAAACCACCTTTAAACATCTACAGAAGCCTGATCCATCTGACGATTAACTGTCTCAAAAGCAGATGATAAAGAAGTGAGCCCGGGCAGTTTTAACAGGTACGTCCAGGAGGAAAAACCACATGTGCCCTTTGACCTTTCTCAGGTACCAGCCTGGAAAACTCATGACATTTCTCTGATACATCACCGTGGTTGTTCATTACACACACACACATACACATCATTGTGAAAAACCTCTCAGACCTCTAAACTTTGACCTTCAAGTAAGACCAAACAGCAGAAATGGAGTTGAGTTGAAGTCTTTGTGTGCTGCAGTGATGACACAGACATGGTCACGATCAGCAGAGTCTCTGCAGGTAGATGAAAACCCCTCAGTGCTCAGGTCATGTGATCAGAGGCTGATGGATTTCTCTGACGTCCAGGTTTCTTCAGCTCCAGGAGGACTATGGCGCCTTTAGCCGGAGCTGAGCTGGTCCACACACCGGTGCAGCTGTATCGATACCTGCTCAGGTGCTGCAGGCAGCTTCCATCCGCAGCCATGCAGCAGCACTATCGACACGCCATCAGACAGGTGAAGTCCTCACACGTGCCTCTTCAGTGACTTTTAATGTCTGGTATTTATGTCGTCATCAGACCTCTTTTGGCGTCGCGACTGAATTCCTAACGACCGTTTCTAGGGTTATAACAGCCACTCAGATGAAGACAACCCAGAGAGGATCCAGATGATAATCCAGAGGGCGCTCACAGATGCAGACTGGATACTTGACAAAGTAAGGAATGAGAGAAGGAAGCAAAAAAAATTAAAGGGGGGAAAAAAAGGATGTATTTTGAACACTTATTTTTACTGTGATTCCACAGTACACCAAGAAGAAGTGATGATGGGCGTCGTTGCTGTTGGGCAACGTTACGGGTGTACAGGTGTTCCTGTCGTCTGTTGTCATCGATCTGAGGACGTGACTGATGCTGGACTGCTGGACCATGAAACTCGCTGCTGCTGTAAATACTTTACTGATAGCTTCATTAAATTATCCTGAATCATGAGCTTGGTTGTCCTGTGGCTTCAGAGGATGGTTGGGTGGGGAAGAAAATGTGACCTGATCTTCATCGGAGTCACAATTCCAGACACAACGTGCTCACGCAGAGATCACAACTGCTCATCCGTTAGTTAAACATTCACATCACTGGGAGAAAAAACTAGGGATGTCCCGATCCCGAACCCCTGATCGGATCGGCCTTCGATCTTAAAAATTTAAGGTGGATCGGATCGGCCGATCAACATTATTATAACACACCGATCTTTTTTTCATTATTTTTTTCCTCAAAAAGTGATCCTGATTAACACAAATTAATAAAGTACTCATATTACACAAACAAAAATATTTTTAAAACTATTTACATTTAATAATTTGCACTGAAATGAGGTTTCCCAGCAGCGCTGTCTTGTATCCACCTTAAAACTTTTTAGACCGGCGGTGTCAGGATAAACTTTAGCAAAAATGTCAGCAGTGTGGCAGCACTATAAAATTACAAAGACCGATGCTTCAACTGTGACTTGAAACGTGTGGAAGGCTGAGATATCATGAGGGGTAAGTAAGAAGAGAGTTTACAACATCACCAATTTAATCACTTAAAAAAGCACCGTCCTAGCGAGCAGGATGCCTTCTGTCAGGCGTCGGCAGCAGCTTTGGAGCTGGATCAACTACAGCAGCAAACGCTCTGTGAAACTTTTAAAAGAAAGAAACTCCCGAAAGACTCGGAGAAATACAGAAAAATCACCGAGCTAATCGCGGAATGTATTACTGAGGACGACCAGCACATTTACAAGGCATTTAACCGGCTCATTAATGACCTCGAGCCTCGTTCCCGTCATTACATGAAGGACAAAGGACACAAAGGTGCGCGAACATGTGCAGCGGGTCTTGAAAGAAGTTAATATTTTATGTTATTTTTATTCTGATGTGATTTCATTGATTGCAAAGACTTCTGATAGTGTTTTCATTGCCTTAAACTGCTAGCCAAGTTCACCTGCTGCTATTTAAATGGAAGTGCTATGTTCTTTAGTACTGAGACTGTTGAACAGTCACTGTTCTGTAACTAAATGTGTTTTATAATAATTCTCCCAAACAAAAAAGAAAGAAAGAAGAGTGTTTAAATAAGTTATTGTTTATTTTATGAGATGATAAAAGCTATTAATCTCAGCTTGGATGCAGGCCTATTTATTAATGTACACAGGAAATAAAATGCATGGGAAATTAAACTCTGTTTGCCCACTCAAAAAAAGTGAAATCGTATCGGGAAAAATCGGAAATCGGCCGATCATCAAAATTAAAGATCGGAAATCGGATCGGGACCCAAAAAAACGTGATCGGGACATCCCTAGAAAAAAACTAAGTTACCCTTTAGACTAATAACTTCAACAAAAGCTAATTAGACGGTAGTTTCCACATCTGGAGTCCAGCTAATGAGATGAGCTTGGAGGTGCAGATCAGGGCTGTTTTACTGAGGTGAAGCTAATCATCAGTGGAACTGGAAAACGTCTCTGCTCAACGAGTCCGTCAACCAGAACCCTGAACAGGCGGGACGTCTGGGAGGACGCCACAGGGGGGCGCCAATGCTCCGATTAGAAAAGAAAACCACAGCTGTGCACCTGAATTAGCACCTGGGCCTGAACGTGTCCTGGACTGATGAAATACAAATACAAGAATACTCGACACTATGTATAAGGCTAAAAGGATACACCGCTACGGTACGAGAAATAAATGACTCGATGGCAGTGAAATGATCCGTCCACGCGGTGAGACATCTGGATCTGTCTCCAGTTTAGGGCTGGCAGGTGTCTGAGGGTTGGAAACAAGCAAAAGATGCTAAAAACGAGCAAAAAATTCAGAATTCTAGAGACCCGAGAACACGTGACGAAAAAACGATAAATTAGTCAATAAATAAAAAAAGATAATTATCTACTTTATTTTGTATTTTAACAAGAAATAAACTCAATTTTTATTGTGAAAGATAGGAAGCGCAAGTCTGTGTATTCATGCTTGTTTTAACAATAAATGAGTATGTTTCAGATTTCCTGGCTTATAAAGACATTTAAGACACACTTAAGCTGAATTTAAGAGAATACCATGAACTCAGTGAGTCAAACATTTAAAACTAGAAAACCTCCGCCAAGCACAACAGTTCTCCCATATAGCGATTTAGATTGCGATAAAATCCACCTTCTGGATCAATCCGGTTCCCATTATCAATCCCTGAGTCAAGTTTCATGAGTTTTGGGGAATAATTAACGAAGATGTTGAGAAACTAAATGTTCGGCCCCATTCACCACAGTGTTATTGAAAATTTGAAAGTGATCCAGAATCCAGGATTTCTTCCGGATCACAGCCAAAATGAAATCAGTTCTTCCTTTTCACATTTCTGACAACTCCTGAAAATTTAATCAAAATCCATCCTTAACTTTTAGAGGTATCTCGTACAAACAGACAGATAATCGCTGGTAAAACCTAACCTCCTCGGTGGAGGTAACTAGATAAATAATTTCCAGATCTAACTTTTAAAATCTTGACAAGAAGAATTTGCAGCATGAAAGTGTCAGTGGTGAAGCACGGTGGAGGTAGCATCATGATTCAGGCTCCACTGAAGCAGGACGTCCTCCAGCTGAAGCCCAGTAGAAGTTGGGTGACGCAGCAGGACGGAGAACCCAAACCCAGCGGGCTTCAGGAGACGAGCGTCCACCTTCTGGACCGGTCCGGTCCTGGTCCCAGCTCAGACCTGCAGACACCTCCAGAGCCGTTCTCAGCAGACGTCCTCCAGATGTGTCTGAGCTGAACGGATCTGGAGGCGGGAACGCTCCAGAAGACTTTAACCGCCTTTTCTCCAGGAACATGAAGGTTCAGTGAAAACAGGAAGTTGTTGAGACCGGTCCAGTAAAGTCCAGGAAGAAAACACTGAAATAAACTCTCCACCTCCGGGTTACGGGCCACAACCTGACGTCTGCTGATATCAAGCTTTATTTAATGGTTCTTTATACATTTTATATTCAGTCTCACCTCCAACACTGGCAGGAAAAATATATATTTATGTATTCAAGTATGTTATCTAATAAATGAAAGTGAAAACAGAAGGACCAGTCTGTGCAGGTCCAGTACTGGTACCACAGGAATGGAAGAAACACCAGAACCGTCCTGGTCCGCTCGTATTAGAGCTCAACGTCGTTTACAAACACATGCGCTGCAGTATTTATTTCAATTGATAGAAAACGTATAAAGCTAAATATACAGATGAATTCTTCGGTATAAATAGTATAAATAATTTTCCTTGATATAAATAGCTCCACTGTCTTTGAAGTGGGTACCGGATGTAACGTTCCAGCCGCGTTGAGCGCCGCCGCCGCCGCCGGTCGTCTGAGGACGAGGTCTGGACGCGTCTGAGGACGAGGTCTGGACGTCCCCTGGAGATGCTGGAACTCTGAGATGCTTCAGGAAAGACGTGGCAGCAGCAGTGACCCTCTCCGGGGGGGGCGGGGGGGGGTCACCCAGTACAGGCACTCTGGGAGGCTGATGGTTCCTGGTGTCGGGTCGGGCCGCGTCCTCACTTCTGCAGAATAAACTGGTCGATGAACTCGTTCTGCTCAGATTCCACTTTGGACAGGGCCTCATACTCGATACGATACCTGAAAAGTTCACAAATCGTTTCATTAAGGACATTTCTCTGCTAAAATATTAAAGTTGAGAAACGGAGGAAGAATATCTACAGTTGAAACCAGAAGTTTCCTTCCACTAAATAAAGACACAGAACCTTTTATTTTCTCACCGTCTGACGTTAAATCAGACTAAACTTCCTGTTTCAGGTCAGTCAGGAAACCAAAACTCTTTCTATGTGCTGAATACCAGAACAATGAGAGATCATTTATTTCTGTCTCCATCATCTCCTCGGTATCTGCTATCGTTGTCTCGGCTCAGTCGTTCTGGTTTCCTTCCAGAAGCTTCTCTCAGTAGTTTTCTGTAATTCTGGTCCGGTCCTCCTAACAGAACTGGAGGAACTGGGTCAGGTCTGGAGGTCTCCTGTTCAGCTCTGACCACAGATGTTTCTTCAGGACTGACATCAGGTCTTTGTGATGTCCACTCCAGAACATGGACTCTGTTGTCCTGAAGCCTCTCATGTCTCTTCTGGAGTAATGTCTTCCTCCTGGCTGAGTGGTCCTTCAGTCCATCCTGGTCCAGGACTGGTTTCTCTGACCAGCTTCAGCAGCTGTTCAGCTTCTGTTCTGGGGTTGATCCAGGTCCATCTCTGGGACTCAGAACCGTCTCCTTCCTGAGGACTATGATGGTGGACGTCCCCATGGTGGTTCTACTGGTGGAGAACTGTTGGAGCAGAAGAACGTGGTCCAGACTGGTGGAGGTCCACAGGTCTCTTCCTAAAATCTTGGCTGATTTCTTTAGATTTTTTTTTTTTTTTTACGTCAGACAAGGAAGCTGTGAGTTTGAGGTGTTACATCCACAGGCGAGACTCCAGTTAACCAACCAGAAGCTTCCAAAGCCATGACATCATCACCTGGACGTCTAAAGACACGGTCATATTAGTTTATGTAAACTTCTGATTTTTCATCATCCTGGCATTTAGCAAATACAAACTAAGTGGAGGGATTGGCTTGCTGCTGGCTTGCTGACGTTAGCTTCCGTTAGCTCACGTTAGCGCGATTTCAAAGCTCCATGGAAGCGATGGTTGTGTTTCAGGTGGCTGATCAGGTTTGACGTATTAAAGCTTGTGCTATTTTTCCCTCCTTCGCTTGGAGCTTTTGTCACAAATAACCAGCGAACTATCTTCCTCTGAAACTTTAAAGAAGTTCTACACCATCGCCGCCATGTTTGTTTGTTTTTATCAGCGCACTGTTCCGCAATGCTGCATTCGAGGTGTAACGTAAATTCCTCCGTTCCCTCGTTTGCTAGTCGTTCTTTCAGCCTTTTCTATTTTTGTCTTTTTTTATGTGTAACATGTGGGAGAATACTGTGAATATCAATTAAAGTCAGCAACTACCAAAATTATTACCGAGTTAACGAGTTGTTTTCTAGCACGAGGGAGTATTCTTGATTTTCCTTATTGAGTAATCGTTTTTCTGATTATGTCAACGTCACTTGAACATAACATTCACTGCCGGTCATTCAAGGCTCAGAGGGAGCGAGACACTGCTGTGTTGACAGAAATATATATGTTATCGGGGCTATTTGTCATATCGGACTTATCGGGATGACATCATAATTTCCTGTTATCGGCCCGATAGTTATCGTGCACCCCTACACAATACATTTTCTAACTAGTCTCTCATTGTTCTGACATTTGACTAATAAAAATGGGAATCCTAACTGAAATGAAACAAGGTTTGTTGGAAACCGTCATACGTGGAGAAGAGAAAAGGTTTTTCTAAACTGGATGTAAATATCTGGTTGTAAGTGGATTATTATGATGAAATGTTGGTCCAGGACTGGTTTCTCCTGGTCCAGGACTGGTTTCTCCTGGACCGGGACTGGTTTCTCCTGGTCCAGGACTGGTTTCTCCTGGTCCAGGACTGGTTTCTCCTGGACCAGGACTGGTTTCTCCTGGTCCAGGACTGGTTTCTCCTGGACCAGGACTGGTTTCTCCTGGACCAGGACTGTTTCTCCTGGACCAGGACTGGTTTCTCCTGGACCAGGACTGGTTTCTCCTGGACCAGGACTGGTTTCTCCTGGACCAGGACTGGTTTCTCCTGGTCCAGGACTGGTTTCTCCTGGACCAGGACTGGTTTCTCCTGGTCCAGGACTGTTTCTCCCTGGTCCAGGACTGGTTTCTCCTGGACCAGGACTGGTTCTCCTGGTTTCCTGGTCCAGGACTGGTTTCTCCGGGTCCAGGACTGGTTTCTCCTGGACCAGGACTGGTTTCTCCTGGTCCAGGACTGGTTTCTCCTGGACCAGGACTGGTTTCTCCTGGTCCAGGACTGGTTTCTCTGGTCCCTGGTCTCCTGGACCAGGACTGGTTTCTCCTGGAACAGGACTGGTTTCTCCTGGTCCAGGACTGGTTTCCTCCTGGACTGGTTTTCTCCTGGTTTTCCAGGGACTGGTTTCTCCTGGACCAGGACTGGTTTCTACTGGACCAGGACTGGTTTCTCCTGGACCAGGACTGGTTTCTACTGGACCAGGACTGGTTTCTACTGGACCAGGACTGGTTTCTCCTGGACCAGGACTGGTTTCTCCTGGTCCAGGACTGGTTTCTCCTGGACCAGGACTGGTTTCTACTGGACCAGGACTGGTTTCTCTCCTGGACCAGGACTGGTTTCTCCTGGACCAGGACTGGTTTCTCCTGGACCAGGACTGGTTTCTCCTGGACCAGGACTGGTTTCTCTTGGACCAGGACTGGTTTCTCCTGGTCCAGGACTGGTTTCTCTCTGGTCCAGGACTGGTTTCTCCTGGTCCAGGACTGGTTTCTCCTGGACCAGGACTGGTTTCTCCTGGACCAGGACTGGTTTCTACCTGGACCAGGACTGGTTTCTACTGGACCAGGACTGGTTTCTCCTGGACCAGGACTGGTTTCTCCTGGACCAGGACTGGTTTCTCCTGGACTGGTTTTACTGGACCAGGACTGGTTTCTCCTGGACCAGGACTGGTTTTCTCACCTGGTTTACCAGGACTGGTTTCTACTGGACCAGGACCTCTGGACTGGTTTTCTACTGGACCAGGACTGGTTTCTCCTGGACCAGGACTGGTTTCTCTGGACCAGGACTGGTTTCTACTGGTTTCTACTGGACCAGGACTGGTTTCTCCTGGTTTCTCCTGGACCAGGACTGGTTTCTCCTGGTCCAGGACTGGTTTCTCCTGGTCCAGGACTGGTTTCTCTGGACCAGGACTGGTTTCTACTGGACCAGGACTGGTTTCTCCTGGACCCTGGACTGGGGACTCTCCTGGACCAGGTGACTGGTTTCTACTGGACCAGGACTGGTTTTCTCCTGGACCAGGACTGGTTTCTCCTGGACCAGGACTGGTTTCGGTTTCTCCTGGACCAGGACTGGTTTCTCTGGTCCAGGACTGGTTTACCAGGACTGGTTTCTCTGGACCAGGACTGGTTTCTCTCTGGTCCAGGACTGGGTGGTTTTTCCTGGACCAGGACTGGTTTCTCCAGGACTGGTTTCTTTCCTGGTCCCAGGACTGGTTTCTCCTGGACCATGACTGGTTTTCTCCTGGACCAGGACTGGTTTTCTACTGGACCAGGACTGGTTTCTCCTGGACCAGGACTGGTTTTCTCTGGACTGGACCAGGACTGGTTTCTACTGGACCAGGACTGGTTTCTGGGACCAGGACTGGTTTCTCCTCCTGGACCAGGACTGGTTTCTCTGGTCCAGGACTGGTTTCTCTGGACCAGGACTGGTTTCTGGTCCAGGACTGGTTTTCTCCTGGACCAGGACTGGTTTCTCCTGGTCCAGGACTGGTTTCTCCTGGTCCAGGACTGGTTTCTCCTGGACCAGGACTGGTTTCTCCTGGACCAGGACTGGTTTCTCCTGGTCCAGGACTGGTTTCTCCTGGTCCAGGACTGGTTTCTCCTGGACCAGGACTGGTGGTTCTCTGGACCAGGACTGGTTTTCTCCTGGACTGGACCAGGACTGGTTTCTCCTGGTCCAGGACTGGTTTCTCTGGACCAGGACTGGTTTCTTCCTGGTCCAGGACTGGTTTTCTCTGGTCCAGGACTGGTTTCTCTGGACCAGGACTGGTTTCTCTCCTGGTCCAGGACTGGTTTCTCCTGGTCCAGGACTGGTTTCTCTGGACCAGGACTGGTTTCTCTCCTGGACCAGGAACTGGTTTCTACTGGACCAGGACTGGTTTCTCCTGGACCAGGACTGGTTTCTCCTGGTCCGGGACTGGTTTCCGGGACTGGTTTCTCCTGCTGACCAGGACTGGTTTTCCTGGACCAGGACTGGTTTTCTCTGGACTGGTTTCAGGACTGGTTTCTGGACCGGACTGGTTCTACTGGACCAGGACTGGTTTCTACTGGACCAGGACGGTTTTCTCTGGTCCAGGACTGGTTTCTCCTGGTCCAGGACTGGTTTCTCCTGGACCAGGACTGGTTTCTCCTGGACCAGGACTGGTTTCTCCTGGACCAGGACTGATCTACCTCTCCAGCTGCATCTTCTTCTCAGCGATGAGAGCCTGAAGCTGCTGCTGCTGGGCCTCTCTCTGCTTCGCCACCGACTTCAGCAGGTTCCTCGCTCCAATCGCCTGGAGGACAGCAGCACAGGATTATGGGATACAAGCATGGTGGAGGTGAGCACCAGACGTTTCAGATCACCGACTCATTTGTGAATCTCACCTTCATCTTTTCCGTCTCTGCTTCTTTTGCCAGTCCGTCCACCAGCTCGATCAGCCCCCCGACTATCTTCTGAAACTGGCCAATTTCTGCAAAAGGACGCAACGTTTTTAACACCCGGCGGGACGTGAGGTTGGGGGGACAGAACACACCTGCACGGACTTACTGTCCACAAACTCTTTGCACTCTTCCTTCAGCTCCGACGTCTTCTGGCTGACGTCGGGCTCCAGGACCCGCAGCTTGTTGAGCTCGTCGAAGTAAAAGCCCGCCTCAGCTAACGGGTCTTTAGCCATGGCCACCGGGCCTTCACACACCTGAACGGAAAGGTATGATGGAGAAAGGACAAGATAAGAAAAAAAAAAACCCATCACTGAAACATGAAAATCCAGTGGAAACCTTTCCTACAAGACAAAGTGTAAGTGACAGTAAATTGTTTGGACCGCCATCTGGTTATCAGTCTGTGCTGGTGTAGCTTCAGCTGGGGAATGCAAAGGTAGAAAAGGGAGGGGGCCATTATGCTGTGTAAGCTCCACCTGTAATTCCCCACACCTGTGCATCTCACCTGTTGGCTCCTTTGTTTGGTATGAGGTCTGTGCTGCTCCATGTCTCCCTTTGTTTGGAGATGCTTCATGGTTCATACTGAGTAAGTTTCTTAACAATGTTTCTTAATTATACATGGTCCTTTTTCTTTTTTTTCATGTCAATTTGGTTGCTGCTGTTTACATTAAGTTTGGTTCATTGGTGTTGGGTTTGTTAGGAGGCAGATGGTTTCCAGATGACATTTACATTGAGATTCTTCTAACAATGAGCTCCCCTTGGTAGTGGAACGAGGTATGTGGACCTCAATTTCTGTAATGTTATCTGTATAAGTCTAAATCCTTGGGATGTTCTGGGTTTGTCTTTTAAATGATGTTGCTTACACTATTTACATATTGAATATGAATGAATTGTTGAGTTTTATTGCTAATTGTAATGCATAATAAATGTTTTTATTTTTCTATTTACTGTATTTATGGTCATGGCATTTGAAGCCTGAACGTGAAATATGTGCTTTGAATGCTTACACTAATCCTTTTTTCTTTTCTGTATTTCCTTGTTATAGTTTTCACGGTGCTGAGACAAGAAATAAAACTAAAGCACCCGTATGAATCTCTCCGCTTCATTCATTGTTACCAAGGGTCCGCTACAGTGAAAACTCGCCCATCACATTTGAGCCATCTTCCTTTGTCATCGGATGTCAGCAGCCAACGCAGCCTACATCTTTGCACACAGGCAAGACCAGTAAAAGGGACAATATTCAACCTCCAAAGGTACAGCCGAAATGCAGTGAGAGACACTGGGCTGAAATAATAAACAGAAATGGAGTAATACACCACATGTTGCCTTGGAGTTAAATATTAAGAAATAAGTTTGAAGTTATTAAAGGTTTTAAGGGTTTAAGAGTTTTAAATGTCTGGTAAAGGCTACAGCATGGTTTTTCTATCCTTGAGAGATATATTTACAATATCTCTTTAAATGAAAAGATTGAAGGGGTAAAGTAGTATAACCTTTATGTTCATAGCATTTATGTGTGTTCATTTTAGCGACTGTTTTTATGACATTATGACATTTTAATGTAAAACTTTGTGAGTGTGTTAAGGAATCATTTTGTGAACTAAAAGAACCATAGCCCAGAAAATTGAACAGATCTTTAAAGTAAACAAGCAACCAAATGTCATTCAAATCACAAGGGGTGGATAATATTAAGGGCCAACCCTCAAGGGCCAGCTCCCGTGAAAGATATTTAACAGACAAGGGCCGGGAGCTACGGGAAGAGAAGGCTAAACAACATGAGAAAGCCTTCAGTAAGGCATATGACTCCTGGAAGCAAACAGCTAGGGACTCCAGAACAAAATTGAAGGCATTCTGTGCACTGGATGACCTTGACAGTATTCAACAGAATGTAAAATCCAAATATGACACAGTGTGTGAACTCTATGAGCCCATAAGACGTAATTGCACTTCCACCCCGGAAATTACTAAGAAAATGGATGCCTGTGCCTCCCTCACAGTTGAGATTTGTGACCTTGTGGGTAAAAGAAAGGAAAATATCGAAGAGGTGTTTAATGATGAACTGGAGAAAGAGAGGGTGAGGGCAACAACACTGGATAAAAAGAATCATGGCTCTATTTTGGGACATACCAACACAGAGACAGTCACTTCAGAGACGTCTTCAACCCATTCTTCCTTTCGCTCCATGGTTTCTAGCAAACGAGTCGATGCTGAGGCAGAACTTGCAGTAAAATTGGAGCAAGCAAAGGCAACACAGAAAATCCAGGCTCAACAAGCAAAGATGTGCAAACTGGAAAATGAATGGAAATTGAGTGAAGCAAAAATGTTGGCTGAACTAAAACAGAAGGAAGCTTGAAATGCACCTAAGGCGGGAAGAGGAGAAGTTGAGGTTAAAAACAACTAGAAGCAGAAAATGAGGTAGAAGTAGCAGCAGCCCGCGTGAGAGTTTATAAAATCTTTGAAAGCAGTGTGAAGAATCATGAAGAAGAGAATGAGCCTGCTGAGACTCTCTCTGTTCCCCTAAGGATGGAATCTAGAGATTCACTAAACCCAAAGGCTGTGCCATTCCAGCCTCAGCCCCCCCCTGAAATAACAAGCCAAGATGCAGTCAGCCTAGCTCAAGCTATTGCGAGCTCCTTAAGTATAAGCCGGCTGTCCCCCCCTGAACCAACAACATTTTCTGGTGACCCCTTAAAATTTATTGATTGGAAGATCTCCTTCATGGCCCTCATTGACAAGAAGCCCCTCCCAGCTTGTGAAAAGATGCTCTACCTTAAACACTATCTTGCAGGAGAAGCACACAAAGCTGTGGAGGGATTCTTTTACAGGAACTCTGAAGACGCCTATCAGAGTGCTTGGGCATTGTTGCAGGAAAGATATGGAAATCCATTTATCGTCCAAAGGGCTTTTCGAGACAAACTTATGAAATGGCCCAAGATCAGTGGAAGTGACCCTTTTGCCCTCAGAGAATTTGCAGACTTCTTGAAAGGCTGTGCTGAGGCTATGCCCCATGTTAAAGGGTTAGCCATCTTAAATGACTGTGAGGAAAATCACAAATTACTTAAGAAATTACCTGATTGGATTGTGCGCCAATGGAGTAGAATTGTCATAGATGAGCTAGATGCATCTGGCGACTACCCAAGCTTTTTACGTTTTACAGATTTTATACAAAGGGAAGCCAGGATTGCATGCAATCCCATTGCCTCCCCATTTCTGTTAAATCCCAAAGCTGTGGACGATAGATTACCCAAAAGAGCTAATACTCTGAATACAAGTACCCAGGTTCAACAACTCCTCTGCTGGGATGCATGGAGCAGCCTCTTTCAAGCCAAATATACTTGCCCAGTTTGTAAGGATGAAATGCATGGCATAGCTAAGTGCCCTACCTTTGCAGAAAATTCTATTGAAGACAAAAAGACATTCATTCGAGAAAACCAACTTTGCTTTGGCTGTTTGTGTAAAGGACATGTCTCAAAGGATTGCAAAAGGCGTCATACGTGCAACACATGTGGCCGGCGTCACCCAACCTGCCTGCATTGAAGAGAGGGGAAAATGTGTCTGGTGGCAGCATCGGAGCAAAATCCTACTCATACAGAAGATGGTGTAAGTCAGGAAGTTTACAATGTATTGTCCCATGCTGTGACTCAAAGTTCTTCCTCTACCTCTAACATTGTACCAGTGTTTTTGTCATCAGTGGAAGAGCCACATAAAGAGATACTTACCTATGCTTTACTCGATACACAGAGTGACTCAACCTTTATTTTGGAAGATTTGCTCAAAGAGCTTAATGTGAAAGCGCCATCTGTGCAATTAAAGTTGAGCACAATGACGGCTGTCAACACTATTGTAGCAAGCAAGATTGCACATGGCCTGCAAATCAGGGGAATTCACTCTGAAAACCCATGTCCAGCTATGGAAGGCCTATTCTAGGGACTTTATCCCAGTGGACAGATCTCATGTCCCAACTAACGAGACAGCGCTGCAGTGGCCGCACTTAAGACACCTGGCTGACAAACTATCACCGCTGCTAGACTGCGAAGTGGGACTGTTGATTGGATATGATTGTCCTTCAGCGCTAGCACCTCTGGAGGTCATCAGAGGTGATAAAAATGAACCTTTTGCACAAAGAACCGAGCTTGGGTGAGCATAACAGGATCATCTAATCCCCATCTTGATAGACTGGGAAGTCAGAGCTTCATACACAGAGTTGCAGCAGTGAAGGAAATGCCAGCACCATCAGCTGAACTTTTGGATTTCTCCACTGAACTGCTGGTTGGTGACCCTGAAATTAGAGCAGTTCAAGTAAATACAGCCACTACCATGATCAGTGATTCTAACAACATGCTCAGCAGATGAGCCGATTTTCATCTTGGATAAGGCTCCTTAAGGTTGTTGCAAGAATAAAGAGACTGGCATCCAAGCGAGGACACCATAGTAATCATGTGACTGTTGAAGAACGAGAGAGAGCAGCTGAGGTGGTCATTAAGCTTGTCCAGCAGCAAGCCTTTTCCCAAGAGAGATGAAAACACTTGAAAGAGGAGGCAGCCTCCCTCGTTCCAGTCCTCTTTTCCGCCTTGACCCTATTGAGGATAAGGGCCTACTTCGGATTGGTGGGAGGCTAAAGCAATCATCCCTCAGCAGAGAACTAAAAAACCCAGTCATCCTTCCAAAAAACTCTCATGTTACTAGGCTTATTTTGTCTCATTATCATGACAGAATTTGTCATCAAGGCCGAAGCCAAACTCAAATGGAGCTCAGAGCCAATGGGTTTTGGCTCATTGGTGGGAGTAAATCTGTCGCCAAGCTGATATACAGCTGTGTGAGGTGTAGGAAGCTACGACGCCCAGTAGAGGAGCAGCGAATGGCGGAACTCCCAAGGGAACAAGTCGAGGTGTCAGCTCCATTTATACTGTGGCATGGATGTGTTTGGTCCGTTCATCATTAAGAGAGCACGCAAGGAATATAAAAGGTATGGGTTGATCCTAACTTGTCTCTCTTCTCGAGCTGTTCACATTGAAATGCTCGAGGATCTGTCAACAGACACATTTATCAGTGCTTTGAGGTGTTTCATCAGCCTTAGAGGAGCTGTTCGTCAACTCCATTGTGATCGTGGCACAAACTTTGTGGGAGCCAGAAATGAGCTCAGAGAAGCACTCAGGCAGTGTGATACCAATCAACTTGAAATTTACCTGGCTGATAAACAATGCGAGTTCATCTTCAACACCCCTGCAGCGAGTCATGCCGGTGGCATCTGGGAACGCCAAATCCGGACTGTGCGAAATGTGTTGAATGCCACTCTCTCTCTCTGTCCGGGTAGGCTTGATGATGCTTCACTTCGAACTTTGTTCTATGAAGCTATGGCCATTGTTAACAGCCGTCCACTAAGCATAGATGGAATCAATGACCCTACATCATTAGAGCCTCTTACACCTAACCATCTTATTCTGATGAAGTCCAAAGTCGCTCTCTCCCGCCTCCTGGGGAAATTTGTAAAAGAAGAAGATATGTATGCAACAAAACGGTGGCGACGAGTGCAATATTTGATCGAACAGTTCTGGAGTCGTTGGAAGAGGGAATACCTCTTGAATATTTCTACACGGCAGAAGTGGCATGTGTCTCGGCGCAACCTTAAAGTGAATGACATTGTCATCATCAAGGACGACTTTCTTCCCCGAAACCAGTGGCAGTGGCAGTTAGGACGAGTGGTTGAAAACCATTCAAGGAAGTGATGACCTACTTCGTAAAGTCAAAGTACAAGTTGGAGATCGGAAATCGTCAGGAAAACCTTCAGTCATTGAAAGACCCATCCAGAAGTTGGTGCTCCTGTTAGAGACTGAGTGATTTGGTGATTGCAATTATTATGCCAACTGATTAATATTAGTGAGTCAATACAATGGGGTCAAAGGTATTATGAACTTAAGCCTTTCAAATTGTATGGGTTATGTTAATTATTATTTAGAAATCATGTATGATTCTTGTGGTCATAAATTCATCATAACATGATTGGTGGGAGTGTAAGTGACAGTAAATTGTTTGGACCGCCATCTGGTGATCAGTCTGTGCTGGTGTAGCTTCAGCTGGGGAATGCAAAGGTAGAAAAGGGAGGGGGCCATTATGCTGTGTAAGCTCCACCTGTAATTCCCCACACCTGTGCATCTCACCTGTTGGCTCCTTTGTTTGGTATGAGGTCTGTGCTGCTCCATGTCTCCCTTTGTTTGGAGATGCTTCATGGTTCATACTGAGTAAGTTTCTTAACAATGTTTCTTAATTATACATGGTCCTTTTTCTTTTTTTTCATGTCAATTTGGTTGCTGCTGTTTACATTAAGTTTGGTTCATTGGTGTTGGGTTTGTTAGGAGGCAGATGGTTTCCAGATGACATTTACATTGAGATTCTTCTAACAATGAGCTCCCCTTGGTAGTGGAACGAGGTATGTGGACCTCAATTTCTGTAATGTTATCTGTATAAGTCTAAATCCTTGGGATGTTCTGGGTTTGTCTTTTAAATGATGTTGCTTACACTATTTACATATTGAATATGAATGAATTGTTGAGTTTTATTGCTAATTGTAATGCATAATAAATGTTTTTATTTTTCTATTTACTGTATTTATGGTCATGGCATTTGAAGCCTGAACGTGAAATATGTGCTTTGAATGCTTACACTAATCCTTTTTTCTTTTCTGTATTTCCTTGTTATAGTTTTCACGGTGCTGAGACAAGAAATAAAACTAAAGCACCCGTATGAATCTCTCCGCTTCATTCATTGTTACCAAGGGTCCGCTACACAAAGCATACAGTTATTTCTATATGCAGACTGGACAGATGCACATTAGGGCCACTGGGGGGCCCCCAAGCTACAAGATGGACCCTCTTTATTCATCATTTAAGGATCAATGAATGTGTATAATTTGTAGCTACATAATGATTCTGTTTTTTTATTTTTTCTTGTAATTTGTGCATTATAAAATCACAATTTATGAGTTTTCTGTCCCAGATTTGTGCATTTCTAAAGTCAGAAACTGTCTTATTCACAAATTTATGAGCTTATAAAATCACTATTTATTTGCTTTTTTATTTTTAATTTATACAAAGAAATCAAAAGTTTCTCACAAATTTGTGTTTACCAAATAAAATCAAAATTAAATCACAATTTTTTTTTTTTTTTTTCTTGCAAATTTGAAAGTTCATAAAGCCAGAATTTGATTTTTTCACACAAAATTATAATTTTAGTTATAATTTCAGATTTTTTTTGTTCTTACAAATTGAGATTATAAAATCAGAAATCCTTTCTTATTCTTTCTTTTTTTTCCTACCTCAAATGACTAACTCGGGTTGGACAATTAATCAGAAATGAAACATTCAGAACCTATAATCAATTAACCTATAATCAATGTTCTTTCATTCTGTTAATGACCAGATATCGTTAAGCTGTGGGGTCATTCCACCTCAAATCAGCAGATTAGAAAAAAAATTCCCGCATGACCATCTCTGATTTGCTTGATATTTTTTTCTTATGAACTTTGACTATAATGTAGTAACTTTGTGCAATATTAGCCTGGTACTATCAATAATTTTGGATTTATAAATTTTTGAAAAAGTGCCCGTACGGCCATTTTCGTGACATTCCTAACGCTTTTAAAATTATTACCATTTTTGAGGGGCTGTATCTTCGAAACCGTACAAGCTAGAGAGCTGATCTTTTTAATGCTGTTAGTCCTGTATGTGCACTCGGTATGAGGTCAGTTTCAGGTGTCTATTCATTGCTGTTTGTTTTAAAATAAGTTTCTAACATCCAAAATAAATTTCACTCGCTTTGTGCGGTTCACATTTCAAGTCCCCATTTGGACCCCTTGTAATAGTAGCTGAGACTTACTTTTTTTGTTGAACAATCTCCTTCTCTTATAGAATGAAAATACATAAAGAATTTGCAGAAACAATTGTATTTTAGTTCTCATATGACCCAGCAAAAAACGAATTTCGCATTTTATTGTCGATATTCAATTGGCAATTGACAAAATATGACAAGATGTACCAAAAAACTAAATATACTACCAGAAAGGTAATGACAATATCTGTTTATATACAAAGTTTCAAGTTGGTATTAAGTCTCTAAGTTACCTAGAAAAAATTCTTAAATCGAGCATTTTTGCCGTTTTTCGAATTATTGAGAACTTGTAGAAAATCACCAGAGAAAGTTTTCAATGTACATTTCAGTATACAGGCTGTACTTCTGCATTGTATTGTCTCGTCTGGACATGTTTGCTGATCTCAAATGGACAAGGCCTTTCAAACAAAATTGTTTGCTGCATGTTTTATTCCTCCCTGTCCGTGCTGTGTGAAAGTTTGGTGAATGACTCAAGCAAAAGTGCTTTGTGATTTATACTAGATAAACATGATCAATTGTGTAGCAAAATTACCAGTACTGGTAGTGCTATGCTGAATGGCCACAGCTGAGGTTTTAACATATTAATAAATGTGTAAATATAGAACTTATAGTTTCACAAGTGCCTTGGCCTTCAGTGCATGACATCATGCTTATGTCATCAGAAAATTCAGTGAGCTGTTCAGTTGATCAATAGCCATTGTAGACCAAGCTTCAAAATCGAATGCAGTGAATGTGAAATCTTTGAAGATGGCAGAGAACTTGGATACTTGTACAATTGGGAAAAAAACTTTATTCAGAACAGGATTGCCATAAACTGGACTTTGTCAAAAGTCTGAAACGGTCAGTATAATTTTGGTTTTATTATGTGCCAGCTTGATGTTCATTCCTTTATTCATATAATTAAGTGATGGAGGAGTAGTGTACAATACCTCATATTATCATAATTATTTTCCTACAGTTCAAAGGAGTTGATCAATGTACAGGATTTATCTGAACATGACCGAGAAATGCTGCTTCACAGGTGTGGATTTGATGGACTCCCATCAGAAGCAAACATCTGTCTGCATCACAAGAAAAAAATGCCCAGTTTTTGCACTTATTGTATTATTAACCAATTTTTTTTCTGCAATTTAATTTGCAACCCTTAAAGTTGATTTGGAATGGTCTCTACAGCACTCCATGGAGACTTGCAGGTGAGCCCATGCTTGTACTTGGGTCTACAAAAAGAAATGCTGCCGAGACTTTTGAACTTGTCACTCTCGATTATTATCAACCATCACTTTCTGCAGCTAAATGTTTTTTTTCACTGATCCTCATTCCATATCAAGATTCCATATCAAGATATTTGCCATTTGTGAAATTTAAAGTTCTGCACACAAAACAAGCATATTCTTGAAATTTCCGAAAAACGGCAAAAATGCTCGATTTAAGAATTTTTTTCTAGGTAACTTAGAGACTAGTACCAACTTGAAACTTGTATATAAAAGATATTGTCATTACCTTTCTGGTAGTATATTTAGTTTTTGGTACATCTTGTCATATTTTGTCAATTGCCAATTGAATATCGACAATAAAATGCGAAATTCGTTTTTTGCTGGGTCATATGAGAACTAAAATACAATTGTTTCTGCAAATTCTTTATGTATTTTTATTCTATAAGAGAAGGAGATTGTTCAACAAAAAAAGTAAGTCTCAGCTACTATTACAAGGGGTCCAAATGGGGACTTGAAATGTGAACCGCACAAAGCGAGTGAAATTTATTTTGGATGTTTGAAATTTATTTTAAAATAAACAGCAATGAATAGACACCTGAAACTGACCCCATACAGAGTGCACATACAGAACTAACAGCATTAAAAAAAATCAGCTCTCTAGCTTGTACGGTTTCGAAGATACAGCCCCTCAAAAATGGTAATAATTTAAAAAGTGTTAGGAATGTCACGAAAATGGCCGTACGGGCACTTTTTCAAAAATTTATAAATCCAAAATTATTGCTAGTACCAAGCTATTATTGCACAAAGTTACTACATTATAGTCAAAGTTCATAAGGAAAAAATATCAAGCAAATCAGAGATGGTCATGCGGGAAGGTCCTGTTGAATTGAGGTGGAATGACCCTGTGTGTTTCCAACAGATCCCAGTTTTAATAGTTGAGCATATTTACAGCACAACCTTATAAAATAAAATCAAATAAAACAATCCTAAGTGAATCTGTCATGAATCATAATGGAGGTCAAATGTTCAGTGAGCGGTGGTTCTGGTTTGAGGTCACATGGTCCATGACAGCTCAACCTGACAAACCTTTTATTTACAAGTCAAGCTCATTTTCTCAGTCCCACCTGACAGCTGTTTCACCTGGCAGCTGTTTCACCTGACAGCTGTTTCACCTGACAGCTGTTTCACCTGACAGCTGTTTCACCTGACAGCTGTTTCATCTGCCAGCTGACTCTGATGACGTCTCTGCACCTCTTACAATCACAGATGGAAACATATCAATAACCGTGATCAGTGACTGATCAGACTCTTCTGGTGCTGGACCACCGTTTTCACCTGTAACTTTGTTCATGGCCGTCGAAGGTGAGCTGCTTCAGTTTTTGTTTTAAGTCAGGTATAAATCTAACAAACTTCATATAATGGACCGGAACCTTTAATCTCCACTAGACTCCTTTAAAGTGACTCTCGAACTTCTGGAAATGTAAAATCTTCCCTATAAGCCAGTCTGTTTTTATCATTTTTGTTGTTTTCATCCTGTTAAACTTCAATCAACTCAGCTAATAGTTAGCCACCGAATGCTAGTATGTTCAGAACAGCGCTCTGCTCAGAACACCGCATCCTTTTCTTACAGATAACTAAGTTACACACACGGCTTAGTTATATAAAACTAGTAGCTGCCATCTTAAGTGACTTGAAAGAGTAGATTTTACCTGTTTGAACCGTTATCGCCGTGAGTGTTGTGACTGTGGTGAGTGATGTGGCAGGACGAGTGACGTAGCAGCTGAAGCTCCGCCTCCCGCTGCCGAGGAAACCAAACAATGAGAAGGAAGCGGAGCCTGCTGGGATATGTAGGCTCGTAAATGCTGAAATATATAACGTTATATAGAAAAACATTATAAAATGTCTAAATGAATAAATAGTTGTAGAATTTTACACACAAACACATCTAGTCATTTATGCGTTTGTTTAAGAATGTCTACATTTATTTGTTCATTTTTATGTTTGTATATTAAAAAAATACTTTCATATTCATTTGTTTGTATGTTACTAAGGGGGTATTTTAGGACAGGTCATTTCACATTGACTATGAAAATTCTTCGATTAGAAAAATTCTCATTGATGTCAATCAAATCTAAAATGCAACATTTAAAACTATTTCCCACTGAAAGATGACAGAAAAGAAAAAGAAAATCAAAACCAATTATGTTAAAATCCCAGTTTCTCCCCAAACTGTAGAAACTAATTTTACCTCTCAGAAATATATCAAACAATCAAAAGAATTTCTTAGATAGTGATTTTGGACTGGACTGTGACCGTTGTACTTTTTGCATTACAGATATTGAAACTACAGAACTTTTTTTTTCTGCATATGTTGCATGTCGTTGATCCTGGCTCTTCTACGTCATTTGTCACTTTTTTTTAAGGCATTATCTTTGGTTTGGTTCAGTGTATGGTCCTCAAATACACAGAAAAGCTTTAATGAGAGTATTTTTATACATATTTTAGTGCTTTAAACAGCATAAACAAAGTCACAATGAAACAAGGGTTTAATTTTAAAATCTTATATTTATGAATGTAAAATTTATCACTCACAAGTAAATCGCCATTATGTTTGTTTAAACAAGATAATTGATTATGTCCTTTACAGAAAACAGATATAACTGAAACATTTGAGTGAAGCCAGTTCTGCAGGTCCGGACAAAATACACTGAAAACATGTAACACCCCCAGTTCTGGAGGACAAAGTGTACGGTGCAAGTCCAAATTAGGGAAATATTAATTCATTATATATATTTGAAAGATTAAAATCCATTTAAGTGGTGGGGAAACATCCTAAAGTGCTGTATGCATTTCCTCCTCTAATGGGGGTTAATGGAGAAGGAGGGGAATAAAGCAACGCCTTCCTTTTTTTTATTGCCCAATCGCACAAGATGAGCCCACTTCCACCTCCAAAGCCCTTAGTCCCCACACAGTTAGAATAAATACCATCCCAAAATGTTATCGAAACAAAAGTTAAAATATCAACGTGAGGAGAGCAACAAGCAACTATGTAGACAGAGATTGAGAGCCACAGTGAGAAATTAAGTGTGTGCCAGCTGATTAAATAGCATGAGATTGATTATTAGCACCTGTGTGGCCACACCCACCACTCCAAACCACACCCACTACAAACCAAAGATTAAAAAAAGCTGCAAAATGCTTCACAACCCAAGTTACAAACAGACTGAAAAAACACTGAAAACAGATTTTTTTTTTAAACGAGGAAATCATGTTTTCCTAAACTTATCTCCTACTAAGAAAGGTTGGAGGAGACGAGGAGTCATAGCAGCAAAGCTGATCATTTACCTGATGAGGTGTCAGATCAATGACTGTCAGTCATCTATCAGTCAGGGATGACTGACAGAAGAAGAAGATGAAAGATGAATGAAAGATGAAAGACAAGATGAAAGCATGGAAGAAAAGATGAAAGATGAACAAAGATGAAAGAAAGAAAGAAAAATGAAAGAAGAAAAAAGAAAAAATGAAAGAAAGAAAGAAGAGAAAGAAAGAAAAGATGAAAGATGAGAAGAAAGAAATGAAAGAGATGAAAAGATGAAAGATGACAAGAAAGACAAAATGAAAGAAGAAATGAAAAGATGAAAGAAAGAAATGAAAAAGAAGAAAAAAGAAAGATGAAGGAAAAATGAAAAATGAAAAAAGATGAAAGCAAGAGAAGAAAAGAAAAAAGAAATGAAAAAAAGATGAAAGAAAGAAAGAAAAAAAATGAAGGATGAAACAGAGGACAAAAGGAAAGATGAATGAAAGTTGAAATGAATAAAGAAAAGATGAAAGGAAGAAAGAAAGGATAAAGGAAAGATGAGAGGAAGAAAAATTGGATGAAAGATGATAGAAAAGATGGATGAAGGACAAAATTATGAAAGAAGAGATTAATGAAAAGATGAAAGAAAGAAATAAAAGATGAAAAGAAGAAAAAGAAGATGAAGGGAAAAATGAAAGTATGAAAGTAAAGATGAAAGAAATTATGAACAAAGATGGAAGAAAGAAAGAAAGATGAAGAAAGAAAAAAATGAAAGGAAGAAAAGAGGAAAGAAGGAAAAAGGAAATGAAAGATAAAAGATGAAAGAAAGATGAAACATGGAAGAAAGGAGGAAAGAAGAAGATGAAAGAAAAGAAAATGAACAAAGATGAAGAAAAGAAAAGAAAGAAAGAAAGAAGAAAGAAAGAGAAAAGAAAAGAAATGAAAGGAAGAAAGAAAGAAAAATGGAAGGAAGAAACAGAGGACAAAAGGAAAAATGAAATAAAGATGAAAGACAAGATGAAAACATGGAAGAAAAGGAGGAAAGAAATTATGAACAAAGATGGAAGAAAGAAAGAAAAATGAAAGGAAGAAACAGAGGACAAAAGGGAAGATGAATGAAAGTTGAAATTGATAAAGAAAAGATGAAAGGAAGAAAAAGAAGATGAATAGGATGAAGGAAAAGATAAAGGAAAGATGAAAGAAAAGAGAAATATGAAAGAAATGATGAAAAGATGGAAGAAAGATGAAATGAAAGGAAGATGACAAGATGAAAAGAAAGATGAATGAAAGGACAAAAGAAAAGATAAAAGTAGGAAAGATGACAAGAATGAAAGAAAGCCAATAAACCTAAAGCACATCTTTTTACAGACATGCTCAGCACCCGTGAAATACGACATTTTCACGCACATCTGATGCATGTGCAAAAAGGCGATTAATAATAATAATAATAATAATAATAATAATAATAATAATAATAATAACAATAATAATAACAATAATGATGATAAACATTCTACATAAAATAGATTCCTCGCACTCTCAGTGCTCGGGCCCTCAATAACTTGGCAAATCTGTCATTTATTTGAAATGCCAGTTGGAGATGGCAGCCATGGCAACATCTCCCCTGATGCCTGAAACTATGGAGCCCCGTTTGGGTCATAATTCAATGAATAAATGAGTTTTTCATAAGAATGAGCTTTTACATAATAATGGCTTTGTTTTTCATAAGAATGATTTGTGTGTCAATCACAGCAGAGAAGGCGGAGCCATTTATGTGATTGGCTGCTCTTTCATTTCAGGCATAAGCAACAGAACAGTGAATATCGATAGTGGGCGAGAGTTAACGGCTGTTAACTGTTTTACCGGCTGCTAACGGCTGTTATCTGGAGTTAGCACTCGGACCACGGGACCGGACATGAAAAGGAGCGCTGGACGCTTGCAGCTCCCCTAGTACACCAGATTTTTCCTGGTGTACTGAAACTTGAATTTCCCCCTTGGGGGATTAATAAAGTATTTTTTTGAATTGAATAATACACATATATTTCATAATAATGGGAAATATATAATAATAATAAACATGTATTTAATAATAATGGATACGTATTTAATAATAATAAACGCCTGTATCTCATAAAATGGACTGATTTATTCATTGAATTATGTCCCAAACAGGGCTCCATAACTGACGGTAGGGGGACTGACGGTAGGGGGCAGTGTTGCGCCTTGTGGCGGAAAATCCATCCTGACTTCGTTTGAAGAAGAAGGAGTCGTAGAACTTCTCCGTACTTTTTTTTTTTTTATCTTTCCAACTCACTTGTTGTTTTGGTTCGCTCTGCTTTAAAGATACACTTCTGAAAACAGTGAAACTTGGACGGAGCAGTCGGTGAGTAGACATTAAAGCTCGTAGACTCGGTAAACTCGGTGCCGTTACAGCGGGCAGTCGGAGCTAGCGGCGCGGAGAGGTGAAGTTAAACCAAAATCTGCTCACGTTCCGACGTTCATTCGGTAATTCCTGTAGATTTGTTGTTTTTTTTTTTCTCGTATAAACTTTTATTGTTGACCCATTTTTTTCGCTCGGTAACGTTTAAGTTTTTGAGGAGGGAGTGGGAGGAGAAGGTAACTGTGAGGTCGGTGGCTTCCGCTGTTGTGGAAACAACTTCTCCCTCAGACTGCTGTTTATTAAACTAATAGTCTTTAAAACAGGATTCATTGGTTTGCAAATCTCAAACGGATGTTTTATTCCCGTATCGGATGTTGAATCTGAGACCTTTAACCATTTCATGGAAAATATCAGCTCATGTTGAGTTTGATGACAGCAAAACATCTGTAAACATCTGTTCATCATGGTGGAGCATCTCTTCTTCTAACATCTGTCTGGAAACATCTGGGAGGAGAGGAGACTAGGAATGTTGGTCTGATGTCCTGGACCTCCACCGCTGGGTTCCTGGTTTTCTGATGCTCCAGATGTTTTCTGGACTGCAGACAGACCAGTTCAGCAGCTGGAACTCCTCCTGTGAAGTCCTGCTGCTGTGATGATCCAGTATCTGGTTCAGCATCGTCCTGCTGAAATATGGAAGTTCTTCCCTGACAGAGACGTTGTCTGGATGGAGCAGATGTTGCTCTGGAACCTCTATGTTCTCTTCAGCATTGATGGAGCCTTTCCAGATGTTCCAGCTGCTCCCATAGACACTAACCAACCCCAGACCATCAGAGATGCAGCTGTTGAACTGTCTGATAACAGCTGGATGGAGCAGATGTTGCTCTGCAACCTCTATGTTCTCTTCAGCATTGATGGAGCCTTTCCAGATGTTCCAGCTGCCTCCATAGTCACTAACCAACCCCAGACCATCAGAGATGCAGCTGTTGAACTGTCTGATAACAGCTGGATGGAGCAGATGTTCCTCTGGAACCTCTATGTTCTCTTCAGCATTGATGGAGCCTTTCCAGATGTTCCAGCTGCTCCCATAGACACTAACCAACCCCAGACCATCAGAGATGCAGCTGTTGAACTGTCTGATAACAGCTGGATGGAGCAGATGTTCCTCTGGAACCTCTATGTTCTCTTCAGCATTGATGGAGCCTTTCCAGATGTTCCAGCTGCCTTCATAGACAATAACCAATCCCAGACCATCAGAGATCCAGCTGTTGAACTGTCTGATAACAGCTGGATGGTTCCTCTCTTCAGTCTGCAGGACACGGCCTCCACGGTTGGTCCATCTGACCTCAGACCAGTTGTCCATTTGTCCTCAGACCATCTTAGATGAGCTCTGGTCCAGAGAAGACGCCGGTGTCTCCACGTGTGTCTTCTTCTCTGGTGGTCCAGCTCTAACCTGCATCAGTGGATTGGAGGTGAACTGTCATGTGACTGACCTGATAATTAACCTCATTAGTTGTCACATGTTCCTGTTTGTTTCTGATTTGCTTCAGTTACTTTTCCAGCCTTTTTATTTATTTATTTATTTCCATGAGATGGTAAAATGTCTGTTTCAACATCTGACATGTTTTTTTTTATGTTCTGTTGGGAACAAGATATGGATTTATGAGATTGGAGATGAGGTTTTGTTATGATTCATTGATATAATGATCAATCCTAAAGTATTGATAGAAAATAAAAACGTAGGCCAGACATGAATACATGTAATCGTCATCAGTAGATGCAGTCCAGGGGTCATTTTGTAATTCATCTTTATTAAAAGAACCGTCTGACTGTCTGATGGGACCCAGGAGTATAAATATAAAGTGATATTTTAGTTTCTTAAGGTGATTTAAAGTGTTCAGTCAATGTTTGATATTGCAGGGCTGGGCCATCTGATCTCAAATCAATATTGTGATTTACTGAACATTTTTCCTCAGCCATGATTAATGAGGGATTATTATAGCTTTATTTTTTTACCCTCATAGATCACTGACAGTGTTTTGCTGCCAATATGCTCAACTATTACAACTAGATTATTTTCTTAAATGCTAGAGTTCATGACTTTGATTTTTAAATAAGTGAAGGGAAACACAGAAACTATTGATAATAACTTCTTGATTATATCAAGATTACGATGGTTCTGAATAGGGTTGCACGATAATTATCGACACGATTATTATCGGCACGATAACTATCGGGTCGATAACAGGAAATTATGACGTCATCCCGATAACTCCGATATCATAACAAATAGTCCCGATAACATGTATATTTCTGTCAACACAGCAGTGCCTCGCTCCCTCTGAGTCTTGAATGACCAGCAGTGAATGTTATGTTCAAGTAACGTCGGCAAATCAGAAAAACGATTACTCAATAAGGAAAATCAAGAATACCCCCTCATGCCAGAAAACAACTCGTTAACTCGGTCATAATTTTAGTAGTTGCTGACTTTAATTGATATTCGCAATATTCTCCCTCATGTTACACATAAAAAAAGAAAAAATAGAAAAGGCTGAAAGAATGACGAGCAAACAAGGGAACGTGGGAATTTACGTTACACCTTGAATGCAGCCTGCAGCACAGCGCTGATCACAACAAACATGGCGGCGTGGAACTTCGTTAAAGTTTCAGAAGAAGATAGTTTGGTGGTTATTTGTGACGAATCCTCCGAGTGAATTCTACGAGGAGGGAAGCACAAGCTTTAATACGTAAAACCTGATCGGCCACCTACAACATAACAATCGCTTCCATGTAGTTTTGAAATCGCGCTAATGTGAGCTAATGAAAGCTAATGCTAACGCGGGCAAGCCAGCAGCAGTCTCCCCTCCCCTCTTCCTCATTCCTCTCATCTAAAGCTTCCATGAGATTAAAAAAATAAAAACTACTGAACCTCATTTACTTTAATTAAAGGTATTAATTTAAATGGAACCACAAGAAAAAAAAATCCTTTAAATGTTAATCTTTTTCAGTTAGTAATTCTGATGCATGTATTTCCATCAGTTCAAGGAGCCTTTATTTTTATATCAGTCAGTAATGAACCTTATTTAAGTTAATGTGAGATATCAAATAGGTTTGTTTGATAGCTTTATGAAAATGTTTGAGAGGCTTGACAATAGTTTTTCATTGGAAAAAATAAATATCTGTTAATATAAAAAGTCAAAACTATTTTTGATTTTGTTCATAGTATTGATGTAATGATCTTAGGTATATGTGTATGTTATCAGTTATCTGTATCGGCCTTTAGGAGCTGAAAGTTATCGGTTATCGGTATCGGTTTTAAAAAACAGTTATCGTCCATCCCTAGTAAAAGCATTACCAAAGAACTGAAAGTTTAGTGTCGTCACAGGTGGAAAACCACCTGACATGGACTGTCGAGCATGGGGGTGGAGTCTTGATGACTGATGAGGACCGGGTCACCTGCCGTCTCTAGATCCTGACATTCTGACATCCTGTAATATTCAAAGAAACGTGCCCCCAGTTTGACTCCGCAGGTGTTACTGGGTGGAACATGCATGAAAAGGTAGAAATGTAAAGGAAAGCCAGTATGTGAGGGGCCAATAACTGGACCGTGAACCAGGGATGGGGATTGATGAGATTTTTCTGAATCCGATTTCATTATCGATTAGGGGTGCTCCGATCGATCGGTGACCTGATCGGATCGGCCGATATGCATATGATCTGTATCGGTCAGAATTGTCATTAAAGCCGATCAAAAGAGCTGATCAAAAACGCTCTATTCTCGTGCGCATACACTGTGTATAGACCTTTCCGGCCAGCCCCCCAGAAGTACCCCGTCCGCCTTTGTCGTACTGCGTTTGTGCTACAGAGCGACACTTTCACCAGCTCGCAGATTAACCAGTGTTTTTCTCTCTGTACAAATATATATTTTTATAATGTCGAGTCGGTCGAGTGGGAATACATGTTCCGTCATAAACTGTGCCAACAATGGCGTGAAAATTCAACAATGGAAGAAGAAAGTATGTGAAATACACAAGCCTTTACTGCACGAAGACTGCCTTGTTTGCAGAACAAGAAGTTAGGAAGACGTGGGTGAAAAATATCAACAGAAAGGACTTAGTTCCAAATGAATACAGCCGGGTGAGTTTTCGTTAACATTCAGTCTCGTACTACTCATAGTCTCGCTGAGAGTCCCGGACGATTCTGGCCAAAAGAACAGCAGGATGAGGCTACTGTAGCCCTCGGCACTAGATCACGCCTATAAATCAATGAATGAATGAATGAATTAGGAGAATGATAAAATAAATTAAATATAACATTGACACATAGCCTAATTTACCGCTAGCGTTAACGTTACAGTAGCATAATCTCTATGGCTTGTTGACGTTAGTTATAGCCAGCGTTGCAGCGTTCCACAGTTTTTAATGTTTGATTATGGGAATAGATCATGCTATTTCCATAACCAATCATTAAAAACAGCTAAACTACCTTCATCTGTAACTGGAGGCCACTGCCTAACATCATCAATCCAAGACATGTCTGCGTTATCCATAACAAATGCTCCATGCTGCTGTGTTTGGGTTAGTTGGTGGAGCACCGCAAACTCCAGTTATGGCGGGGCCACTAGGGGGCGCATGTCCACAATTTTTAAGTCGAAAAGGTCTAAGACAGCAAGAAACAAAGGGAAATAAATACAATCGGTGATAGGTATCGGATCGGCCGATATTGATTTCAGTAATCGGTGATCGGCCCCAAAAACCCTGATCAGAGCACCCCTAATTATCAATACTGTTTAACGATTCGATTCTAATTTGGGCAAAAGGGATAACAGTTTTATTAGCCTCAATTTTTTTTACTTAGAAGTCACGACCTTACAAACTCAACAGCGAGGTCAAAAGAGGCCCAAAGCCTGGATAACGTGTTAACTGTTGTAATATGTAACTGTGCAAAGACACAAGAAAGTGGAACATTTTACTAACAGATTTTTCCTAATAGAAATGAAAAAAAATCTCCTTTTTAAAAGGATATACGAGCTCACTAAGCACTCAAAAATAATAAAGAAAGATAAATACTATCAAATACAATGGAAGAGAACATAGTGCAAATCTGCAAATACTATGAAGAATTAACAATTCTTTAGCAGTAAAATAATCATGTCTTCCAGCCTCTGAACCAGCCAGACTCTCTCTCTCATCACGGTCATCTTCTAAGGCAGAAGGCATTTGTTTAATAGCATAGCGCTAATGTTATAGCGTGTTTTACTAAGAAGTGCATAGGCAGTGGGATAGCTACTTACCAGAGTTACCAGAGGTGATCTTAGCTTGGCTACTGTTGCTGGGTTAAGATCCATCAGTCCGAAGCGTCAAAAACACGACACTCGTTATCACATGTTGTTTGCGCAAATGTTTCTGCATGTTAGCCGTGTTCCCTCCCGACGCTGTTATCTCCACTTTACAATGACTGCTAGTTGCCTTGTTGCCATCTTTCTTTGGTGAAGTGAAGCCAAACTTTGGAGCATTTGAACCTGGTGGGCGCCATTGTTGTTTACAACTGCAATGCGCGTGCTAAACCGACGTAACTTAATCGCGTAAGTGCTTTCTGGAACTGACTGTGCGTAACTTGCGTAAATTACGTGAGATTCTTGCTGGTTGGAATCGATAAGAGAATCGCTGGATAAACTGCCAAACAATTCCATGGAATTGAAACACATGGATTCGGTTCTCTACAGGAACCGGTTCCTCTACAGGAACCGGTTCTATCAACAGGAACCGGTTCCTGTTGAAAACCACTTCCTGTTGAGAAGCGGTTTTCTACAGGAACCAGTTCACTACAGTTACTGGTTCCTGTAGAGAACCGGTTCTCAACAGGAACCAGTTTCTGTTGAGAACCGGTTCCTTTTGAGAACCGGTTCTCTACAGGAACCGGTGCTGAACAGGAACCGGTTCTCAACAGGAACCAGTTCACTACAGTTACTGGTTCCTGTAGAGAACCGGTTCCTGTAGAGAACCGGTTGATAAGAGAACAGGTAGTGAACAGTGAACAGGTTCACTACAGGAATCAGTTCCTGTAGAGAACCGGTTCCTGTAGAGAACCCGTTCCTATTGAGACAGGAACCGGTTCTCAACCAGGTTCAACCAGGAACCGGTTCTCTACAGGAACCGGTTCTCGATTCCCAACCCTACCGTGAACCGTATTCTAGCGGCAGGTAAGGTTTCCTGATTCCTGGGTCGTGAAACAGGAGAATGATCCCAAACACAGCAGCAAATCCCAATCTGAAATGGGTGAAAACTGAAGGAATGACCCTTGGAGGGGCTCAGCCAGTCTTAGATGGTCTTTAAATGCTGTTGGGGGGGGCGGTGTTTTTCCAGGAATGGCCTGCTGAAGTGAGAGGTTGTGGCGGCCTCCCCAGCAGCTGTCACCACGGCGGGGGACCTCCGGACCTCCGTCTGCAGGGTGGTCATCTACCTTCAAAAGGACATGTCCGGGGACAGCTGCCTCCCCCAGCACCACGGCCAGTCCGAACCCACCTCCCCAGCGCCCCCTCTGGCCTGTCCCAAGAGCAGAACCTGCAGCTACAGAGGAGCGGTGGGTCTGGGGAACAAGTACGTCCGGCTCAACGTTGGGGGGATGCTGTTCTACACCACGCTGCAGGTGCTGACCAGACAGGACTCCATGCTGAAGGCCATGTTCAGCGGGAAGAAGGAGGTGTTCACCGATAAAGAAGGTTGGTACCTGGGACCCGACTGGTCCAAAACTCAGAATAAATAAGAATAAAAATAGATAAATAAACTTCAAGCTAATAAACTCCATTTGCATCAAATTCATACGGTGAGTGGGTCAGTGGCAGCTCAGAACCAGGACCTAACAGACCCCAACATGTCAGAACCAGGACCTAACAGACCCCAATATGTCAGAACCAGGACCTAACAGACCCAACATATCAGAACCAGGACCTAACAGAGCCCAACATGTCAGAACCAGGACCTTACAGACCCCAACATGTCAGAACCAGGACCTAACAGAGCCCGACATGTCAGAACCAGGACCTAACAGAGCCCGACATGTCAGAACCAGGACCTAACAGACCCCGACATGTCAGAACCAGGACCTAACAGAGCCCGACATGTCAGAACCAGGACCTAACAGACCTCGACATGTCAGAACCAGGACCTAACAGAGCCCGACATGTCAGAACCAGGACCTAACAGAGCCCGACATGTCAGAACCAGGACCTAACAGACCCCGACATGTCAGAACCAGGACCTAAAAGACCCCGACATGTCAGAACCAGGACCTAACAGACCCCAACATGTCAGAACCAGGACCTAACAGACCCCAACATGTCAGAACCAGGACCTAACAGAGCCCAACATGTCAGAACCAGGACCTAACAGAGCCCAACATGTCAGAACCAGGACCTAACAGAGCCCAACATGTCAAAACCAGGACCTAACAGAGCCCAACGTGTCAAAACCAGGACCTAACAGAGCCCAACGTGTCAAAACCAGGACCTAACAGAGCCCAACGTGTCAGAAACAGGACTTAACAGAGCCCAACATGTCAGAACCAGGACCTAACAGACCCAAAAATATCAGAACCAGGACCTAACAGACCCCAACATGTCAGAACCAGGACCTAACAGACCCCAACATGTCAGAACCAGGACTTAACAGAGCCCAACATATCAGAACCAGGACCTAACAGACCCCAATATGTCAGAACCAGGACCTAAAAGACCCAACATATCAGAACCAGGACCTAACAGAGCCCAACATGTCAGAACCAGGACCTTACAGACCCCAACATGTCAGAACCAGGACCTAACAGAGCCCGACATGTCAGAACCAGGACCTAACAGACCCCGACATGTCAGAACCAGGACCTAACAGAGCCCGACATGTCAGAACCAGGACCTAACAGACCTCGACATGTCAGAACCAGGACCTAACAGAGCCCGACATGTCAGAACCAGGACCTAAAAGACCCCGACATGTCAGAACCAGGACCTAACAGACCCCAAAATGTCAAAACCAGGACCTAACAGACCCCAACATGTCAGAACCAGGACCTAACAGACCCCAACATGTCAGAACCAGGACCTAACAGACCCCAACATGTCAGAACCAGGACCTAACAGACCCCAACATGTCAGAACCAGGACCTAACAGAGCCCAACATGTCAGAACCAGGACCTAACAGAGCCCAACGTGTCAGAAACCAGGACCTAACAGAGCCCAACGTGTCAGAAACAGGACTTAACAGAGCCCAACGTGTCAGAACCAGGACGTAACAGAGCCCAACATGTCAGAACCAGGACCTAACAGACCCAAACATATCAGAACCGCCTGAAAAAGAGCTCCCGGGCAGCTGCCAGTCAGTTGGAGGGGTCAAAGGTGACAGGAGCTCAGTGTGTCCTGGCTGTGAGTGATGTCAGTGTTACCTGAATACCTGCCTCGTGGCTTCATCTCTGTTTTCCCCGTCAGGTTGGATCCTGATCGACCGCAGCGGGAAACACTTCGGCAGCATCCTCTGTTACCTCCGTGACGGTACCGTCATCTTACCTAAAGGCCGACAGGCCGTGCAGGAGCTGCTGGCTGAGGCGAAGTACTACCTCATCCAGGACCTGGTAGAACTGTGTCAGAACACGCTGCAGGTCAGTGGCACCAACACGCACGTGTTTGGACCAGTGCGCCATCTTCACATCCTTCAGGCCCAGTTTGAATGTGAGGCTGAATCATAGTTGGAAGGGTTGTCTGGACCTCTGGACAGAAACAACCTCAGCTCTGAAAATTACAATCATTTCATCAGTCTCTATTTTATTCACATTAGAACACGGGGAAACATAAAATATTTAAAGTGAAACATTTCACTATTCTATGAAAAATGTTCTCTCCCTTCTATTTAATGACAAACTGGGACAGGGCCAACAAAAGGCTGGAAAAGTGAGCGATGCCCAAATGAAACAGCTGGAGGAGCATGTTGAGACTAATTTGGTTAATTGGTAACTGGTCAATGACATAACTTTGGTTGAAAGGAGCATCTGAGAGTCTCAGGAGTCCAGATGGGCAGAGGTTGACTACCCATCTGGACCTCCAGATCCAGATGGGCAGAGGTTGACTACCCATCTGGACCTCCAGATCCAGATGGGCAGAGGTCGACTACCCATCTGGACCTCCAGATCCAGATGGGCAGAGGTCGACTGGTCTGTCAATGATCCTAAAACGGTTTCAGAATAACTCTCTTTGACGTGAAAAGAATAAAAATCTCAGCATCGGCCGCCCTGGTGGGGCAGTGGTTAGGGCGGGTGGCCATATACAGAGGCTACAGTCCTCGTGCGGCTGGTCGTGAGTTCGATTCCCGGCTCGGCGACTCTTTCCCGTGTGTCTTCCCCATTCTCTCTGCCCCCCTTCCTGTCTCTCCACTTTCAATAAAAGGCCACTAGAGCCAAAAAAATCTTAAAAAAAAAAAAAAAAAAAAAATCTCAGCATCCGCATTTCATAATCAAAAAGTTTCTGGATGTACACCTGAGACTGAGCTGAAGGCAGGATGGTCACCAGGCTGATCTGGTCCTGATCTGATCCTGATCCGACCTTATCTGATCCTTATCTGGTCCTGATCCGGCCCTAATCTGGTCCTGATCTGATCCTGATCTGGTCTTGATCCGACCTTATCTGATCCTGATCTGGTCCTGATCCGGCCCTAATCTGATCCTGATCTGGTCTTGATCCGACCTTATCTGATTCTGATCTGATCCTGATCCGGTCCTGATCTGATCCTGATCTGACCTTATCTGATCCTTATCTGGTCCTGATCCGGCCCTAATCTGGTCCTGATCTGATCCTGATCTGGTCCTGATCCGACCTTATCTAATCCTTATCTGATCCTGATCTGGTCCTGATCCGACCTTATCTGATCCTGATCTGGTCCTGATCCGACCTTATCTGATCCTTTTCTGGTCCTGATTCATCCCTAATCTGGTCCTGATCTTGTCCTGATCTGGTCCTGATCTGGCCTTATCTGATTCTGATCTGATCCTGATCCGGTCCTGATCTGATCCTGATCTGGTCCTGATCTGATCCTGATCCCGACCTTATCTGATCCTTATCTGATCCTGATCTGGTCCTAATCACATCCTGATCTGGTCCTTAGCTCATCCTTATCCCAACCTGATCTGATCCTGATCTGGTCCTGATCCGATCCTGATCTGATCCTGATCTGATCCTGATCTTGTCCTGATCTGATCTTGATCCCGACCTTATCTGATCCTTATCTGATCCTGATCTGGTCCTGATCCAACCTTATCTGATCCTTATCTGGTCCTGATCCGGCCCTAATCTGGTCCTGACCTTGTCCTGATCTGGTCCTGATCCGACCTTATCTGATTCTGATCTGATCCTGATCTGGTCCTGATTCAGCCCTAATCTAGTCCTGATCTTGTCCTGATCTGGTCCTGATCCGACCTTATCTGATTCTGATCTGGTCCTGATCCGACCTTATCTGATTCTGATCTGATCCTAATCTGGTCCTGATCTTGTCCTGATCTGGTCCTGATCCGACCTTATCTGATTCTGATCTGATCCTGATCCGGTCCTGATCTAATCCTGATCTGACCTTATCTGATCCTTATCTGGTCCTGATCCGGCCCTAATCTGATCCTTATCTGGTCCTGATCTGATCCTGATCTGGTCCTGATCTGACCTTATCTGATCCTGATCTGGTCCTGATCTGGCCTTATCTGATTCTGATCTGATCCTGATCCAGTCCTGATCTGATCCTGATCCGGTCCTGATCTGGTCCTAATCACATCCTGATCTGGTCCTTAGCTCATCCTTGTCCCAACCTGATCTGATCCTGATCTGGTCCTGATCCGATCCTGATCTAATCCTGATCTGATCCTTATCTGATCCTGATCTGGTCCTAATCACATCCTGATCTGGTCCTTAGCTCATCCTTATCCCAACCTGATCTGATCCTGATCTGGTCCTGATCCGATCCTGATCTAATCCTGATCTGATCCTTATCTGATCCTGATCTGGTCCTAATCACGTCCTGATCTGGTCCTTAGCTCATCCTTATCCCGACCTTATCTGATCCTGATCTGATCCTGATCTGATCCTGATCCAATCCTGATCCGATCCTGATCTGATCCTGATCTGATCTTGATCCCGACCTTATCTGATCCTGATCTGATGCTTTTCTGATCCTGATCTGGTCCTAATCATGTCCTGATCTGAACCTGATCCTGTATTGTTTATTTTTTTTCCAACCTGTAAGTTTTCCTCCAAAAGTGCTCCTATTGAGCAGTAATGACTGGTTTCAGCTGGTGCTGCCACCTAGAGGACACCAGCTGCTTTCTGCTGACGCTACAGCGATCCCTTATTTTTGGCGGTTAATGGGGACCGGCGCCCGTTATATATGGGCACATTATATATTTCTGAAAAAAATCTGCGAAATAACTAAAACCACGGAACTTAAAGCGTGAACTGGCAAGGGATCACTGTATTGTGTACTCTCCTTTTTTTAAATTTAATTTTATTTTAAATATTTTGTGGCTCTAGTGGCCTTGTATCGACAGTGTCAGAGACTGAGACTGACTTTTGAAGTGACCTAGATCCCAGGCCGGGAGTTGAACCTGCGACTGCAGGACTGCAGCTTCTGTACACGGTCCTCCTGCAGAAACCATAGGAACCAGAGGAACCAGAGGAACCAGAGGAACCAGAGGAACCAGAGGACATGGGTGTCCAGCTCAGACTTGTGTCCTTCACCTTCTCACAGTGTAACACTTTGGGATGTATTTGATCAAAAATAATGATGTATTTAAACTAGAGCTGGGCAACAATTAAAATCTTTAATCGCACGATTTCCCTGATTAATCACGATTAATCGCATTGTATACGCAAAATCAAATAATGAATTCAAAAGAAGTGTAAAGGTCACTTTTATTTAAATGTTCTGCTGCCATATGAACTAAAGTGCCCCCTAACGTGACCCTGAAATGGCTTTGTTCAGGTATCATGGCGGCGCCGGAATCACAGACTATAATATTTGCAATATTGTGTAAATCTGAATGAAAACTCGGCTCATATATAGATGAACCAAAGAATGAACTTTAATTTTTTGTTGTATTTCTGACAGGACAACAAAGAGCAGGCCTTGTGTGTTATTCCTGTGATAACCTCCATTAAAGAAGAGGAGCGGCTCATCCAGTCTTGTACCAAGGTGGGTCCGGATCCTGAGCCGTGGAGTAGGAAAGGTCATGTGAGCTTCATTTATTTAACATGGCTTTTATTTTTTGTACAACTGAAGATAAGATTGGATCAAAATTCCCCGGATAGGTCTGTGCTGGTCAGAACCCGGTCAAATCCGTTGGTTTAATGGGTTTTTTTTCTCCTTGTAGCCGGTAGTGAAGCTGGTGTACAACCGCAGCAACAACAAGTACTCCTACACCAGGTCAGGCTCGTCCTCTGCTTCTGTTGCCTCAAAGTATGGAGCCCCGTTTGGGTCATAATTCAATGAATAAATTAGTCTATTATTATGAAATACAGGCATTTATTATTATGAAACATTTCCCATTATTATGAAATATATGTTTATTATTATGAAATATTTCCCATTATTATGAAAAAATGTAATTATTATGAAATATATTTTTATTATTATTTAATCTTAGTTTAATGCATAATAGTTTATTTCAGAATGGCTTTTTTATTTAAGAATGAGCTTTTACATAATGGCTTCGTTTTTCATAAGAATGAGCTTTTACATAATAATGACATTTTGCCAGTGGGCGGGACCAGTGGTTGACCTGCACGCTCATTGGCTGATCCTTCTCCATTCTACGCTCTGACATCGACTAGTTTTGGTCGTGAGGTCCCGTTAGCAGCGGGCCGTGGCGTCATCAAGGTGCGCTTCTAGTCCGATTGTAGCTATGGCAGCTTGGACTGAGCTACGAGAAACCTTGATGTTTCTTAGTCGATGTCAACTTTTAACCGTAAACTGAGGTGCATTCTGCCACCTACTGGTCTGGAGTAGATACATTGCACCTCTCGCCCACTATCAATATTCACTGTTCTGTTGCTTATGCCTAAATGAAAGAGCAGCCAATCACATAAAAGGCTCCGCCCTCTCTGCTGTGATTGACACACAAATCATTCGTATGAAAAACGAATCCATTATTATGTAAAAGCTCATTCTTATGAAAAATGAAACCATTATCATTATAATGGGAAATATTTCATAATAATTAACGCCTGTATTTCATAATAATAGTATATAATAATAATAATATTCATTGAATTATGACCCAAATGGGGCTCCATATCAAAGAGACTCCTGCTCTTCGCTTTCCCGGGAGGTGAACGAAGAGCGTCTCCTTCACGTCCGTTTGCTTTTGTCCTCGCAGCAACTCGGACGACAACCTACTGAAGAACATCGAGCTGTTCGACCGGCTGTCCCTGAACTTCAACGGGCGCGTCCTCTTCATGAAGGACGTGATCGGAGACGAGATCTGCTGCTGGTCCTTCTACGGTCAGGGCCGAAAGCTGGCCGAGGTGTGCTGCACCTCCATCGTCTACGCCACGGAGAAGAAGCAGACCAAGGTGAGGACGAGTCGCCGCTCGCTTCCCGGAGACAAGTCTCCTGTTTATAGAAGGAAATGTTTTACCAGTTCATCAACCGAACGGATAGAAAGATGTTTCTTCTTCAAAAGGCCTTTAATAAATAAACCAGGAACTCAGGAATCAATCAAAACGGCTGGTTTGTCTTAGAAGGAAATGTTACGTTTGTAGGAGCAAAAGAACAGTTTTCAGGATCGTTTGTTCTTGATGACCGACTGATTTTCTTTAGAGCAGGACCAGGGGGGCGGGGGGGGGGGGGGGTCCCCTGTGGTGTTAAATCCATATTTCAGTAGGACTATTGTCTATTAAAATCTTTCTTTTTCTTGGAAGTCGTCGGCTGTTCTTCTTTCCCCTTCACAAGGAAACTTTCCAAAGATGTCTGTTTCTTACTCATTTTGCTAGCGGGGTTTAAAATTTGGCGACCGAGATGTAACCGAGAGGATCCTGTGATTTTTTTCAAAATAAAATATTTTTCAAAATAAAAGCTCGTTCAGACTTGTATAATAAAATAAAACTTAAATAGCTAATTTTTTTCTTGCACGGCCCCAGGGGTTGGGGACCACTGGTTTAGAGGAAACATCTGGAAACAACATCTGTAAAAAACTATGGGGTTGGGGGGGTGGGGGGTATAAGTATATTTTTTAAATATAGCTACATTTCTGGATATCTGGTGACCAAAAGTCACTCAGACCTCCGCAGAACGTAAATTCATTGTTTGACTCAAGAGTCGTCTTGAAAATGTGCATTAAAGGCGCTCACGCTGCCCCCAACCTGAAAGCAGCGACCCAGCGGGTCCACGAGCGCAGCGTTCTGACCCGCCAATCCATTTACAAACGCCAGGTGGAGTTCCCCGAGGCTCGCATCTACGAGGAGACCCTGAACACGCTGCTGTACGAGACGATGCCGCTGCCGGACAACTCCCTGCTGGAGGCCACGCGCCGCAGCTACAACAACTGCGGCTCCCTGAGCGAGGAGGAGGAGGGCGGCGGCGCCGGGGGGACCGAGCTCCGTGAGCGCGTCCGCCGCATCCACGTCAAGAGATACAGCACGTACGACGACCGCCCGCTGGGACACTGAGCCTGAAACCATTAGACTGCCAGTTACAGTTCCGGTTTCTCTGGTGGTTGTTGTTTTTCTGTTTTCACCATGAAGCCTGTTGATGTCCTTTTCTCATCTTTTATTGATTAACTTCTCTGCCACCATCTAAAGGAGGTTCATATTGTGACCTCAGTGGAAAAAATGTGACTTTTGAACTCGGCGACTGCGCTCTCTGTCCATCAGGATCGGTGCAGAGCAGCTGCTTTAGTCTCTTTATTAAATGTAAACTACTAGTGAAGGTAAAACCCAGCAGTAATTATGCACTTTTTCTTGGTAGAAATATTATTAGAATCATTACTCCCTGCATCAACGGGAAAGTAGAGTTTCATATTTCCAGATGTTTCAGTTTGACCAGAGTTGGTCCGTTAATGCTGCTCACCTGAACGCCTTCAAACATAAAAAGTTCCTATTGTTCTGTCGCTCTGGGTCTTTGTTGTCATTTCTTAAAAACACATTAACGTATTCTGTATATTTGTTGAAAGTTCAGACCCTGAGACGTCAGTCCTGGTGAACTGTACACTTTATTAGGGAATAACTGGTGGGATTATGTAGAATCCCAGTAAGAAGAGCTGGGTGAAAACCAACAGCTGCTATCTGCTACGCTCGTGGTCCAGGAAGAGTCCTGGACCGCTACGCTCGTGGTCCAGGAAGAGTCTTGGACCGCTACGCTCGTGGTCCAGGAAGAGTCTTGGACCGCTACGCTCGTGGTCCAGGAAGAGTCCTGGACCGCTACGCTCGTGGTCCAGGAAGAGTCTTGGACCGCTACGCTCGTGGTCCAGGAAGAGTCTTGGACCGCTACGCTCGTGGTCCAGCGCTCGGGTCCAGTCCTCGCTTCCAGGACTCGTACGCTCGTGGTCCAGGAAGAGTCCTGGACCGCTACGCTCGTGGTCCAGGAAGAGTCTTGGACCGCTACGCTCGTGGTCCAGGAAGAGTCTTGGACCGCTACGCTCGTGGTCCAGGAAGAGTCCTGGACCGCTACGCTCGTGGTCCAGGAAGAGTCTTGGACCGCTACGCTCGTGGTCCAGGAAGAGTCCTGGACCGCTACGCTCGTGGTCCAGGAAGAGTCCTGGACCGCTACGCTCGTGGTCCAGCAAGAGTCCTGGACCGCTACGCTCGTGGTCCAGGAAGAGTCCTGGACCCCTACGCTCGTGGTCCAGCAAGAGTCCTGGACCCCTACGCTCATGGCAGGGGCGCCGCTAGGGATTTTGGGCCCCATGAAAAGAATCTTTACCGGGCCCCCCAACACAGCGGCGAAATTTGTTGATGCTATTTTTGATTATCATTATGGGCCTCTCTGGGTCCCCCTCAATCATGGGCCCCTATAATCCGTATCCTTTACCCCCCCTTTTCGGCGCCCCAGGCTCATGGTCCAGGAAGAGTCCTGGACCGCTACGCTCGTGGTCCAGGAGGAGTCCTACCTCGCTACGCTCGTGGTCCAGGAGTCGGACCGCTGCCAGGAAGACCTGGACCGCTATGCTCGTGGTCCAGGAAGAGTCCTGGACCGCTACGCTCGTGGTCCAGGACTCTTCCTGGACCGCTACGCTCGTGGTCCAGGAAGAGTCCTGGACCGCTACGCTTGTGCTGGATGGTCTCCTTTGACATCGTCCCTGTTATTGAGCCAAACTCAGCAGGACTTTGTTTTCCCTGATGGCGAGCGCTGCAGGCCCCCATCATGACGCTCCCTCCCCCGTGCTTCACTGTTGGGGTGATGTCATGCCGGCCAGCTGTAACGTTTTTGGCCCAAACCCGCTGTTGAGTCATGTTGCGGTCTTGAAGCTCTTCTGGACCTCAGGTCTGCAGCAGCAGCGTCCTCTGTCCTGGTGTGGACGTCCCGTCCTCTCACAGAGACGATGTTTCCAGTTCCAGTGACGGCGTGAAGCCTTTAGCGGTTAATTGTGGGTCGTTAGTTACCTCACTGAGACTAACAACGTCACTAAACTGGATCTGTTTCCAGACAACTTTCCTGACTGAACAGACGGAGGCTTGAACGCTTTAAATCTGTCTTTCCTCCACGTGTGGTAAACGTAGCTCTAATCAATGCCTTCAAACTTCAGATTTAATTAAATGGACTCCAGCCGCGCCAACGACCGACTCTAATTAGCTCAGAAGTAATTAGTCAGGGTTCGTTTTTCCTCCTGCACCGTTGAATAAGGGACACGCAGAATTATAAATACGTGTCATCAGCTCGAGCACATTGTGTTCATCTGTTATTGTGATCACATTTCGCGACAAATTAACACAGAATTTAAATCGATTCCAACAGATTGGTTATTTGAAGTATTTTGAAGTCCAGAGACCACCTGAGGTTGGTGGTTCGATCCTGGATGGACACGCTCTCACATCACACAGATCCAGATCATCTGGGACGATTCGGTCTAAATAAACCTTTAATGTGGAACATCTGCCCAGATGTTGAGGTCAGACTGCTCAGCCGCCACGTGCTCCTGTTCAGTCGGACCCACGCAGCAGAAAAGGTTGATTGTTCTGGTGCTGTCGTTTTGTTTTGGGCCGTTTTAAAGATGTTTTCTGTCCTTGTAGCGATTCTCAGTCTGAAGGCGTTTCTGTTGAAGAACTTTCAGAAAAAAAGTTTTTTGTTTTTTTTTCCTTTCTCCCGAGCCTTTGTGTTCCCTCCTCAGCACCTTGAAATCTGAAGTCGGACTTAATAAGCACATTTATGAGCGAAAAGACGGGAAAAGGATGAATGTTTGCTTCCTGGACGCGTCGAGGGACGCGTCCACATAAATTAGACTCATTTTTTTATAAAAGTTGGTGGACTGAAACGTAAATAAACATCTGAAAATCTCATAAACCCATTTTTTTAATAACAATAGAACTTATAAAACATATCAAATGTTTTATCAGAGGAAATAGACCATCCTAAAGAAATAAAGAGCAGCTCAGCGCTGGGACTCTTCCGCTACACAGCTTTTATGACGGATCCATCTAGAAACCTACATCTGCTCACCTGCCTCTTTATTTAACACAAACGTCAAAGACGACCTGCTGAAGGTCAAACTGGGCCTCGGCATGGAGAAGAGTGTTCCAGAAACTGCTGGGATCTTCACCACAACCATCTCCAGGTTTCACAGAGGATGAGAAAGAGAGAGAGAGAAGATGTCCAGCTGTTGAGGTCAGAGGAGGACGGACAGACTGGTTGGAGATGACAGAAAGACGACAGGAACTCAACTGAGGTCTGCAGAAGACCATCTCTGAACAACACTGGAACCTTTAAAGCAGATGTTCTCCAGCAGCAGGACTCACCAGAACTGGACAATAACTGGAAGAACGTCGTCTGGATTTCTGCTGCAGCATTCAGATGGTCAGAACTTGGAGGAACCAGCACGGATCCATCCAGCCTGGTATCAGCGGTCCAGGCTGATGGTGGTGGAGGAGATGTTCTCCGTACCAGTTTTAACCACCGCAGTCGATGACACCAAGAATTAAGACGAGTTCTGGAGGTAAAAGAAGGTCCAACCTGCTGCTAACAAGGTGAACCCGAGACAGTGGCTGGTAGCGCTGGGCGATATGGAAAAAATCATATATCACGATATGGACTATTTTATATCACGATAACGATATATATCACGATATACCATAATGAAGTATGTTTTCAGTTATTCTCTGAAAAGTTTGACAAAAATGTCATTGCTTACTTTTCAACTTTATTTTTAAAGGACATTTAGCTGAACTGTCACAAACATACATTTTAGTGCAGCAAAAACAGGTAGGTACAGAGGTACAGTAGCTTTCACATTTTTTTAAAGTGCACAACAGATTCTGAGAGGAAAAACACATTTTTGCACTCAGCTATAAAAAATAAACACAAATTATTTTTCAACTTTCTGAAATCTGTAACCTTGTAGTGCAAAGTTTGCAAACCAATATAAAGTGTCTAAAGTAAACATCAGGGTTGAAGAGAACTCTGTTTAAGGCATTAACCATGAATAAAAGTGCAAACATAAAAGGCTACTTTGTAGAAGTAGATATGATTCTATCAAATTTATCGTTGCAGGTTATTTAATTACATATTTGCTGTAATAATTGATAAAATTAGGTTAGAAACGATAGAAGAGAAATGGCACGATACACACTTTTCTATCGTCCCCGCGATATGTATCGTCATATCGCCCAGCACTAGTGGCTGGTGAGTGTTTCCTTTCCAGATGTGCCAGCTGTCTAGTCCATCTCCATACCATCAGAGAACAACAGCTGGACGGTCCCTCCTTGAGTCAGGAGGACTCAGTGTCATTACTTTACAATATGAGTTATCAGTTTGATTTCTATCAGCAGGACGTTCCACTCTGCCTCAGTCCATCTTCAGTGAGTTTGTTTCTTCATCACATTCTCATTTGTTTTTATTTATTTATTTTTGCATGATACGGCTTCAGGGTGTACTCCGTAACATGATTAACCCCTAAAGTCTGCCTTGTTTTAGTCCAAGTGCTCGAGCGTGTCATGATTCCTGGTCTCTGCTGTGGCGGGAAGAGGTGCGTTAGTTTACGGTAAGGTTACGCGCACGCAACATACGCATGACACGTGGCTGTGAAAGTTGTTTAAAAACCCACGGCAGCATAATCTAGACATGAGAGGGTTGTAACGAAGTGTAAAAGTGTTCAGTGTCGTCGTTGTCCTCTGTGCCGCTGTCCGTGGTGCTGATTATCTGAGACCCCCAAGAGCTTTGAGTGAACAAACAGGTTCTAGATCAGCGGTCCTGAACCCACCAGTATCATATGCACATTCACCAAACCCTTCTTTATTGAAAAATAAAATATGATTTTTTTTTTTTTTTTGTTTTTGTCTTTTGTTTCCCTTGCTCCAGCTCTTTTGAGGTGCGTTGCTGTCATCAAATATTTTTCATGAAATCCTCAAATACTTCACGTTCAGCGGCTGATCTGTTTTCCTGTGTTCTGTTGTGAATGAAATATGGGTTTATGAGAGTTGCAAAGCGTTGCACTCTGTTTTTATTTACATTTACACAATGACTCAACTTTTTAGAATCGTAGGTTATATATTTAAATCTGTTATATTATTTTATTAGAGCTGTTATAGAACCGTCATATATGGGGTGCCGAATGTAAAAACTTGATTACAGTTTTCAAATTGATATATTTTCAATATTTAGCTCATTTTCTTCACATTTAGCTTATTTTACACACATTTGAGACATAAATTATTTGCAAATTCTCTAAATATTTAGCTTTACACTCGGCGACACATTTAGATTTAGAATTGGCATTTAACATTTAGATTTAGATTTAACATTTAGATTTAGATTTAACATTTAGATTTAGATTTAATAATTAGATTTAACATTTAGATTTAGCAGATTTAACATTTAGATTTAATATTTAGATTTAGAGTTAACATTTAGATTTTACATTTGACATTTAGATTTAGATTTAACATTTAGATTTAATATTTAGAATCAACATTTGACATTTAGATTTAGATTTAACATTTAGATTTAGATTTAATATTTAGATTTAACATTTAACATTTAGATTTAGATTTAACATTTAGATTTGATATTTAGATTTAGAGTTAACATTTAGATTTAGATTTAACATTTAGATTTAGATTTGGCATTTAGATTTAACATTTGATATTTAGATTTAGATTTAATATTTAGATTTAGATTTAATATTTAGATTTAACATTTGACATTTAGATTTAGATTTAACATTTAGATTTAATATTTAGAATCAACATTTGACATTTAGATTTAGATTTAACATTTAGATTTAGATTTAATATTTAGATTTAACATTTAACATTTAGATTTAGATTTTTACATTTAGATTTGATATTTAGATTTAGAGTTAACATTTAGATTTAGATTTAACATTTAGATTTAATATTTAGATTTAGAGTTAACATTTAGATTTAACATTTGACATTTAGATTTAGATTTAATATTTAGATTTAACATTTGATATTTACATTTAGATTTAATATTTAGATTTAGATTTAATATTTAGATTTAACATTTGACATTTAGATTTAGAGTTAACATTTAGATTTAACATTTAGATTTAGCATTTAGATTTAGATTTAACATTTAACATTTAGATTTAATATTTAGATTTAACATTTAACATTTAGATTTAACATTTTGTTCACATATAACCAAATTTTTAAATAATTTATGTCTCAAATGTGTGTAAAAATGAGCTAAATGTGAAGAAAATGAGCTAAATATTGAAAATATATCAGTTTGAAAACTGTAATCAAGTTTTTACATTCCGCACCCATAGTCACATTTGATCCCCAGACGCTCCGGTCCACGTGATGAGTCCTCTGAGACAATGACGGTGGCCCGACTCAAGATAACATGACAGGCCTTATCAGGATGACACCCGACACCACAGTAAACATGTCTGACTTGTTTTTGGCGTCTCGGTAACGCGAACGCTCAGTCCATCAGTCCCAGCTACGTGCTGTTGTTGTTGTTGTTGTAGTTTTGTCTTATTCAGATTACACTTACAATATCCTGGGAGTATTTACTGACAGAGCAGGTGAGCCAGGCGCAGCTGCAGGTGCACCTTCAGCCCACACGGAGGCACAAGCAGAAGGTTAAATCAGCGGGAGCTTTGAGCTGCGTGACGTCGACGTGACGTCACTGACTGTACACAGAAGCCCGGCCCGGCCTCATCCCAGACAATGGTCCTCAGAGCATCAGAAAGCTCTATTTTCAGAGCATCCTTGAATCAGTCTTGTGTGAATCGGCTGGATCCGATCAGTTCCGTGCATGTTGCACGAGACTGCTGTGGATAAAAGATAAAAACCCGAAGAAACACGTTTTTCACACCATTCATGGTAACACCCCCCCCCCCCCCAGCCTTCCTGGCAGGAGGAAGACGGAGATGCCAAAAATAGCCTCAGGTTCTACAGGTTGGTGCGTTGGATGCTGACAGGCTGCGGGCCGCGGGGAGGGGCGGGGCTCTGCTCTGTGGGCGGGGCTCTGCTCTGTGAGCGTCTCTGATTTTTCTTATTTATTTATTTCAATCCTTCCTCCTCCTCCATTGATCAGCGCGGTGAGGAAGGTGGAAGGCGGATCCTCCGACGACGCCGTCAAAAGCAGCTCGGCTGCGTCACCGGAGAAGGAAGCGGGGCGTTAAAGCGGTTCTGGAGCGGTTCTGGAGCGGCGGACCCACTGACCTGTTGTCGTGCACAGCGCGGACGGACCGGCGGAGATGGAGGGCTGCACGGAGGAGGAGTTCAAGGAGAAATTACTGTGGAACGTAAAACGAGAGGTAGGCTGCCGTTAACGGCCTCCCCGGCTCCGGTTGGACCCCCACCGGAGGAACCGGCGGCGGTAAAACCGCAGCGGCGCCGCAACTGTTGCATGAGCGCTCCGCGTTATTACTGGCAGCTGTATTCGCGTGCGCGTCGCTTGTTTAGGACGCAGTGCACGTTTCTTAAGTTTAAGTTCAAATATCAGATCGGCTAAACTGAACCTTCATTTATTATTATCATTTTAAATAATTATCCAGGGCCGTTTCTAGCGGTTTGGGGGTCTTGTGGAAGGTTCTGATTGGAGGGGCCCCCTATAAAACTGCAGTGTGATGGTGGGAGTTGAAACCTTTAAGATGATAAGATAATCTGTTAAACTTTAAGGAGAAAACAGACTCTTTTTTTTAAACATGTCATTGTTTCTTTAATTAATAATTCCTTTAATTGTATTACGTCAGTTTTGGTCATGTTGTGGGTCTCTGTAAAGCGCCGAGAGACAGTTTCTGTTGTAATAGATGCTGTCAAATAAAGCTGAATTGAGTTAAATTGAATGAAGTTCAGATTGAAGTAGCAGAGGAAGTTAAGCTACCACAGAATCATATTATTAACGTTTAAGGAAATGGGGGCGGGGCCTCCAGGTGGAGCGGAGCCAGCTGAGGTGGTTTGGGCGTCATGACGCTGGAGAGATCATGAGTTTATTTCCCTGTAAATGGGGAGGGGTGGGGGGGGGGGGGGGATCAGTCCAAATATGACACCGCCTTTTGTCAATATTGAATAATTTCCTTCATTATTTCAGAATAGACATTTTTGATAAATAAAAACTTTCAGTTTTTCCAGTTTTAATGCTTGAGCTCCCCCTGTAGGCGGTGGAAGTGAAGCTCCTTAAACTCTGCTTTCACTTGCTCCCTTCCTCCGTCGCTCTCTCCGTCTCTCCTCCCTCATTTCCTTCTTGACCATCCTAGCTGCCTCCCGTGATGTGCGCTTTCATCGGCCTGTGATGTCACCATTTTCTAAAAGAACACAAACATTCATTCAAATGAAGCTGAGACCGTTAATTCTGACGTGAAGAAAAGTCCTTCGTTCTGCTTTAAGTCTCGTGATGTTACGACAGTATGGCAGGAACATTTTTTTTTTTGTTTGTTTGTTTTTTTTCCATACTGGAATAAAGTGTAATTGCACATATGCTACAGTAGGCAGCAGTGGTGGGTTGGGGGGGGGGGGGGGGGGGGGGTGCGGTGGGGGTGGTCTGTGTTAGTGTGACTGTTTCTATAGTAACTGAGCCTGGGATATGATTTTGATTAGTTTGTTTTCTTTATGAATTTGGTATTATATGAATTTTGAACCAGTTGAACTATAATTGGCCTTAACTGCACTGTGTTAAAGTGGACTGCTTCTGGAATAAAGTGCCTTGGGGCGACTCTTTTTGTACCTATGAAGCGCCTCTCCAGTCTGGGAACCATTCAAGGGGCTTTTCCAACACAAAAGGAGATTACAGTGATCCCTTATATTTTGCGGTTAATGGCCCCCCAAGCCTCAATAACGTGTTTAAAATATGTCTAAAAACCTCCAAAAAGTAGTGAAACAAGACAAAGGCTCAACTGTGGTCTTTCTGTTTCCTTCACAGCCTCTGGTCTCTGAACCGTGGTAAAGAAACCGCTGCTATTGTGCTGTTTTTGGCTCGTAGTTAGCGGCTAACACGCTAAGAACAACAAAACAAAATGTCAAATCTGTCAAATATTATATATTTCTGAAAAACCCGTGAATAAGAAAAGATAAGTAGTCCTGAACTGCTACCCGCGGCAACCACCGCCACTGGATCTGGGCTGCAGCGTCACCGAGCCGGGACGGGAGCCCCCGACGTAGCGGCGGCGCGCTGCCCCCGTCCAGCAGTCTACACGCCGGATGGGTCAGCTGATGTTGTAGCCGCTTGTATCTGCTTCAAGGTCGTCTGCATGTGTTTGTCAGGAATAAGAAATAATTAGACTTCCTGCTGTCATTCCAACATCTGGAACCCATCTGGATGTTCTTCTCTGACCTCTGGCATCCAGGCATTTGTATCCTGAGAACATCCACCCATCCCTCCATCCATCCACCCATCCCTCCATCCATCCATCCCATCCCTCCATCCCTCCATCCATCCATCCCCATCCCCCCATCCCTCCATCCCTCCATCCATCCACCCATCCCTCCATCCATCCCCCATCCCTCCATCCCTCCATCCCCCATCCCTCCATCCATCCATCCATCCACCCATCCCTCCATCCATCCATCCCTCCATCCATCCACCCATCCCTCCATCTGTCCATCCATCCATCCCTCCATCCATCCACCCATCCTTCCATCTGTCCATCCGTCCATCCATCCATCTGTCCGTCCATCCATTCATCCAACCATCCATCCGTCCATCCATTCATCCATCCATCTGTCCTTCCATTCATCCCTCCATCTGTCCATCCATCCATCTGTCCATCCATTCATCCATCCACCTGTCCATCCATTCATCCCTCCATCTGTCCATCCATCCATCCATCTGTCCGTCCATCCATTCATCCATCCATCTATCCATCCATTCATCTATCCATCCATTAATCCATCCATCCGTCCATCTGTCCATCCATCCATCTGTCTGTCCATCCGTCCATCCATCCATCCATCCATCCATCCGTCCATCGGTCCATCGGTCCATTCATCCATCCATCCATCCATCCATCCTCCATTCATCCATCCATACATCCATCTATCCATCCGTCCATCCATCCATCTCTCCATCCATCCATCTGTCCATCCATCCATCCATCTGTCCGTCCATCCATTCATCCATCCATCTGTCCATCCATTCATCCATCCATCTGTCCATCCATCCATTAATCCATCCATCCGTCCATCTGTCCATCCATCCATCTGTCCGTCCATCCGTCCATCCATCCATCCATCCGTCCATCGGTCCATTCGTCCATCCATCCTCCATCCATCTATCCATCATCCATCCATACATCCATCTAGTGCTGGGCGATATGGAAAAAATCATATATCACGATATGGATATATTTTTTATCACGATAACGATATATATCACGATATACCATAATAAAGTATGTTTTCAGTTATTCTCTGAAAAGTTTGACAAAAATTTCATTGCTTACTTTTCAACTTTATTTTGAAAGGACATTTAGCTGAAATGTCACAAACATACATTTTAGTGCAGCAAAAACAGGTAGGTACAGAGGTACAGTAGCTTTCACATTTTTTTAAAGTGCACAACTGTTACTGGGAGGAAAAACACATTTTTGCACTGAAGTTCAGCTATAAAAAATAAACACAAATTATTTTTCAACTTTCTGAAATCTGTAACCTTGTAGTGCAAAGTTTGCAAACCAATATAAAGTGTCTAAAGTAAACATCAGGGTTGAAGAGAACTCTGTTTAAGGCATTAACCATGAATAAAAGTGCAAACATAAAAGGCTACTTTGTAGAAGTAGATATGATTCTATCAAATTTATCGTTGCAGGTTATTTAATTACATATTTGCTGTAATAATTGATAAAATTAGGTTAGAAACGATAGAAACGATAGAGACGATAGAAGAGAAATGGCACGATATACACTTTTCTATTGTCCCCACGATATGTATCGTCATATTGCCCAGCACTACATCCATCTATCCATCCGTCTGTCCATCCATCTCTCCATCCATCCATCTGTCCATCCATCCATCCATCTGTCCATCCAACCATCCATCCATCTGTCCATCCATCCGTCCATCCATCCGTCCATCTATCCATCCATCCTACATCCATCCATCTGTCCATCCAACCATCCATCCGTCCATCCATCCATCCATCCATCCATCCATCCATCCATCCATCCATTTATCTATCCATCCATCCGTCCATCTGTCCATCCATCTGTCCATCTGTCCATCCATCTGTCCACCCATCTGTCCATCTATCCATCCATCCATCCATCCATCTGTCCATTCATCCATCAGTCTGTCCATCCATCCATCTGTCCATCTGTCTGTCCATCCATCCATTTTCTAAACCCACTTTAATCCTGTTTGCAGTCTCGAGGGTCTGCTGGAGCGTATCCCAGGTGTATCCCAGGTGTATCCCAGGTGTATCCCAGGTGTATCCCATGGGCCGATGCGTAGGACCGTTCCCTGTATTTCCAGAGGACGGTCCCAGCAGATCATCAGTTTCTGAGGCAGTCAGACCAGCCTGTCCTGCGCCGTCGTCACTTTGATCAACCTTCTTCTGATCCTCTGTTCAAACAGAAGCTCATCGTGACTGTATCTACAAGCCTGAACGCATTCGGCGGCCGTCACATGGTCGCCTGGTCAGACATCTGTGTGAGTGAGCAGTGGAACAGCTTTACTTAATGAAGTGCTCAGTGAGTGAACATCCTCCAGGTTCTCAGTCGATGGCAAACTGCAGTCACGACAATGAATGAACGTAATCAGGATTTCAGCTTCGGCTGTGACTGACATCAGGTGCATTTTCAAAACAGAGGAAATCAGCAGCTGTTAGGGAAAGTGCCACCTGCATCACTGCATCACGTTGGTGGTTTCAGAAAGCAGAACTGGTATCTCCTCAGACAGCGTGCGGGGGCTTTCAGGAGCCTTTGATGGAAAGAAGAAGCGGCACAGGCACATGCTGTTGGATCGTAATATCTAACCCTGCACACAACCATCACCACCGACACGGCGTTGACAACGCTCCGCTCTGTACTCAGCAGGATACACAGACACATTGATTTGGAGGCTGCGTGGACACGGCCGAGGCGTGCAGCCCGTTCCTCTGTCATCACGCCTCCATTACTGTGAGCCAGTGGCTGGTGGTCTCGGTGCACTCAGCCCTCAGCGAGGTGACTGGCTGCACTTGACTGAGTATTTGGGAGGCGGCGGGTGCTTGTGTAAAGTATCCTGCATGCCTGTGTGGTTTTCTTGTGCTTGGTTCGTGGCTTCAACCTGACATTTAAAAAAAAAAAAAAAACAAAACAAAACTTGCAGCATTGACAGTTGCAGCTGCAATTGTTGTGGTTCGAAAGAGACTGGACAAGCTTTGGAAATGCGAAGACCCCTTTATTTCTGAGTCAGACATATTTATACTCTCATGAAAACAACAATTACATAACCTTCACATATTGCCACATCTCTTCTGGCAGACACATGCTAGAGTATGTGCTCCTCCAACCGTATTTGGCTGGAGACCCCGCTTTTCCCGGACACTCTTAAGATAACATCTGGCATTGTTTCCCAACACACTTAAGGTTACTGTGTTTAAGTTCAACCAGTGAACAATTTCTCAACATATCCCTCCTTTTTGGGGTAAAACCCCAAAACAACACATCAAGAATCAAACAAAAACAATAACACACAGTAACATCCCAACATCAACAATCAGATATCCTACATACAATCAAGTGTCATCACAACACAATTGTCCATGTCATCCACTTCGTCTTCATGCATCGATATGGAGTCGAGTCTTTCATATAAGGTGATTACGATGAAGACCTTAAGTTACAGTGCTCATGCTGACATTGAAATAGTGCAGAACCTTTGATATGAGACCATCAACTCATACCACCGCCCAGAGGATTATTATGCCTCTGTCGGAACGGTTTGGCATATCATTCACCGCTCGGAGGATGCCTCCGTCAGAATGGTGTCCCTCACTCCCTGGATCCATCCACTGATCACGAAGCATCGGCGACCTAGAACGGCCTCTCCTCTCCAAGGCGACGTCCTGGCGGTTGACCTCGTCACACGATCCCTCTGCCATCAGCTCCTGGCTGGCTCGCCAAATATGTTGTGGTTCGAAAGAGACTAGACAAGCTTTGGAAATGCAAAGACCCCTTTGTTTCTGAGTCAGACATATTTATACGCTCATGAAAACAACAATTACATAACCTTCACATATTGCTACATCTCTTCTGGCAGACACATACTAGAGTACGTGCTCCTCCAACCGTATTTGGCTGGAGACCCCGCTTTTCCCAGACACTCTTAAGATAACATCTGGCATTGTTTCCCAACACACTTAAGGTTACTGTGTTTAAGTTCAACCAGCGAACAATTTCTCAACACAATTCTCTCAGTCCCCTATGACAGACAAATCATCATCAAAGTTCCAGTCCAGATCATGAGTGACTACTAACGGGTGTCTTCTTCAATCGGACTTCTGTTTTCTCTCGGTTTTAGCACATTTCTTTGTACCTAAGCTTGTTTGATTCAGTGTGAGGAATCAGCTTGAATATCTGGGTTAAATAGTTCCTCCTCCAGTCATTGCACAGTCACCCACAAATTCAGGTCTTGATAAAAAATGAATCAGTGCAATGTCTGTGAGGCTCAAAATAGTTCCATTCTCCTCATGTCTGCAGATGACAGGGATCTGCGTCGATCGTTGTGGGAATAAGCAGCGTTACACTGCATGGCCATGTTCAACCCCTGCTGCCTCTGGAGTATGTTTGCTCCCAGCGTAGCTCTGAAGGCCTGTGATTATTTCAGAAGGTCAAAGTTTGAGAATCACAAGGAGAGGCTTTTTTTTCTGAAAATAAGATTTATAAAAGCAAAAAAGAGTCAAGAGAACATTGAGGAAAGAGCCCAGTGCATTGTGGGAGGTCCTCCAGCAGCCGAGCCCATAATTAAAGGACACCCGAGCTCCAGCTTCCAGAAGAATAGTTTTATTTCCATCCTAGATTTAGCAGGATCCCAATGAAGCGAAGCAACTAAACTGAGCACAAAAAGAAAATGTGTGTTTGGTGGATTACTTATTTGTCTTATTCATTCTTCCTGGTAATAAATCTAATACTGTTGGAAAGCCTGATTATTTCCCTTTTAAATGGAGCCACATCTGTAAAAAAACAAAAACAAAAACATGAATTTATGGGTCGAGCAGTAGATCTTTTCTGCCGATGGCAAACAGCTGTTTTTGGCTGTCGGCTCTCGTTTTGAGCTTCTTGTACTCCAGTTGCTGATTCAGCAGATGCCTGATTGGCTCCTGGTCGTCACCTGAGTCCAGATTCTGCCCGGGGCAGTTGGATCGGAGGGTCCAAATGTGGAGAAGACGTGGAGAACGCTGTGGGGACCAGGTGGCGTGATGGTGTGGGCTGGCGTGTCCCTCACTGGAAAAACCATCACTGGAGACAATCTCATATCAATCTCATATCATATAATATATATTATGATATCATAATATCATAATAACTTTGTGAAAAGAGAGAAAAGCCCATTCAAACCCACTGGAACTTGTGTTGCAAGTTGGTAGTTCTGAGATCATTTTGAAAGTTTTCTTCAACATCACATCATCCGTCACTGAATTACTGTGAATGGTATTTATAGGGATTTTCTTCTTCTGCATTGTAGATGTTGATTCATCAATATTTCCTGTCCTGTCAGACAACATCGGGACCGTGACAGCTTGTTTGGGTTCAGGCTTGGATTGATGTTCCCTCAGATAAACGCCGTTGCTTTAGAGCCAGACCGGTTCAGATAACAGATAATTATCGTCCAGTTTCCATCCACTACAATCAAAACCAGCGGTGTGGCTGCACTCCAGGCCCAGTGGGCATTTGAAAGCGGCGAACCCGTTTGGGAGATAACCGGTTTGAAGCAAACCTTCCTGCTCCAGCTTGAAAACTCTCCGTCTCTTTAAGCAGCTCTCTCTGCTTCAGCATTGCTTAGCAACTGAAAGCTTTGGCAGCTTCCTCAGAAGTTAAATTGCATGTGTTGGTGATTTATATCACAGCGGTGAGGCGGTCATGTCAGGTGGTCTGTTGTGCTGAAAGAGAAAGTACCTTTCTGTGTTTGCCTGCTATTAATCTAGGGGCTTTTGCTTTAGTCAAATGCACAGAGGTGCTCTGAAGCAGGTGACGCCCGGCTGAAAGGCCAGTTTAAAAAAAAAAAACATATATATCCAATCATATTTGCATAGAAGATGTTTTGATGTTGGTCTCACTGCCAGGCAGAAAAATAGTGCATGAATGATGACAGGATGTAAAACTCAACTGCTCATCACAGTGATAAGTTCTCTGTTAGCATTAGCTCTGGTCCATAGGTCTGTCCCACACCAGAGCTATGTTAACATCAGACAGTCGCAGCATTGTATTAATATAATTAATAAATTGACGTTAACATCACTAGCCTCACCTTATACCTAACAAAATAAATATCCAGGGCCATATACAGTCATGGAAAAAATTATTAGACCACCCTTGTTTTCTTCAGTTTCTTGTTCATTTTAATGCCTGGTACAACTAAAGGTACATTAGTTTGGACAAACATAACGATAACCACAAAGATTGCTCATAAGAGTTTTATTTAAGAGCTGATATCGTACCATTTTCCATGGTTTTCTTGATTATAACCTAAATCACTTAAGTTTTTACATCAATAGCTATGACGTTGTACTGCCAAAAACACTGCTTTTATGCATTCAGTGTTTTCTTTTCTGTCAGTTTTAGTCACATGATGACGTTTAGTGGTACCAGGTATTAAAATGAACAAGAAAGTGAAGAAAAAATGGTGATCTAATAATTTTTCCCATGACTGTATATTTGTAGACAACGAGGCAGGCTTATAGGTAGCTAGCAAGCTAGCCGTAATGCTAACGTTGAGATGTTTTCCCTCATCACCCTCCCTGCTGCTAAATCATATTATTACTTTTACTAAACGGTGGTTAAATCAATCATCTAATAAACAAAGCTAACTTACCTTGAAGTAAATTTAGGTGTGTTTTGTAACTTTCCCCACCTTCAGTTGCTTGTGTGGATGGACACAAAGCTGTAGCGGTTCAAAGCTGTTAACAAATGCCATCCGCGAACCAACTGTTCTCTCATTGGTCAGAAATGAACGCGGAGGCAGTTTCCTCTTCCGTACCCCGGGAAAAACAACAACTATGGAGAATCGTCAGCGAGTGTGGCTAGTTTGTTTCTGTGTGTTTCTGTGGTTAGTATTGTCCAGTATTTGGCAAATCTGCTCATCTGCCCAGATTTCAAGGAGGCACCTGACCTCCTCGTTGTTCCATGTCAGCCCACGACTCATTTCGGATTTTGGTCAAACTATTACTTCTTCGCCTTCTCCTTCTCCTTCTTCTTCCTCTTCCATTTTGGTTGACGGTTGGCAACCGGGTGCATTACTACCCCCCCATCTCTTGGAGGTTGAACCACAGTTATGAGTGAGTTGTGTCAGTTGCTGTGTCGATTATGTTCTCACTGCAAATGAACCACTCCAGGTCTCGAATGGAAGTGAGCTGAGACCACCTCTCCTAGGTGATCTCGGGTCGCTCGTTTTGTCCCGCATCCGAGCGCGATTGCTGTGTTCACATATACCAAACGAACCGATCTTTAGGGGGAAATGCTCCCTGTTTCGGAACAACTGCTCCAAACGGGACAGGTGTGAAAGATCCCTAAAACTCCTAAAGATGTACCTCTAGAAGGACTTTTCCCTGCAGAGCTGCTGTGTTTTGTGAGGCCCATGAAGTGTCACCAGTCCAGATCTCTGACAAACGTGATACTGCCTGAGAGTGCCTGGACCGCTGTGGTGCGGCTGCCGGAGCTGCAGAGAGGACTTTATGTTCAGATACCCAAGAACTGGTCCTTTACTTCTGTGAGGTGGGAGGTTCATGCACATTCAGCTGGTTTTGTATCAAAGCAGAACGATGCATCCAGCTGCTGGGTTTCCTGGTGGCTTTTCCTCTGGCAGCAGTTGGTCTGGGTCTCAGCTGGGGTCTTCCTGTGTGGATGCTTTTGTGTGAATGTTTGTTCCTGCATAGGACTTTTCTTCAGGTGTAAGGATCATTGGAGATCCTGAATCAATGCCAAGTATGTGTGTGTATCTGTGAAACTGTTAGTTGCCCGGACGATGCCTGGCATGGAGGCTACTTGCTGCTGCTCCGGGGACTTGTCCCTGCGATGCTGGACGCTCCAGTTTGTGCCTGGTTTGTGGTGATCTGCGGTTGGATGTCCACATACTGTCTGCAGGGGGCGGATCGGTCTTGAAGGTCATGGGACATGGTGGACATGGACGGTGTCGCTGGAGGCTGGTTCGGAAAGCTAAGTAGTCCTGAACTGCTACCCGCGGCAACCACCGCCACTGGATCCGGGCTGCAGCATCACGGAGCCGGTACGGGAGCCCCCAACGTAGCAGCGGCGGCATGCTGCCCCGTCCAGCTGTCTACACGCCAGATGGGTCAGCTGACCTGGCAGGGGCCGTCTGGTGACCTGGTGGGGCCCAGCACCGCCGGGGAAGACCACAATGGCCTGGTCTGGTCCGCATGATGAACCGGGCTCTGGGACGGTCGGCTCCGTCGCTCACCGGACTGAATGGAGCTCAGTCTTCCCAGAGGAGACGGTTTGGTTCATCGGTGTTTCCTCCTCTGACCTGGAGATATCTCACTTGTCATCATTATGGAGATATACTGGTTCTAACGGCTGTTAACTGTTGTAACGGCTGTTACCTGGAGTTAGCACTCGGACCACGGGATCGTATTTTTGAATTTTTTTTTTAATTTTTGTATGTTTGTCTGACTTTTCCTCTGCTTATTTAAAGTGGCCATGCTGTGTTTTTTCTGGCCAGTTGTGATGAGGTGCCATCTCAGATGCCACCAGAGTCTCGTACAGTGAGGCCTGCTGCAGTACTCTGGTGTTCTCAGGATGCTGGAGGAGCTTGTTTCTGCAGAGGTTTTTGTCAGGTTTTGAAAGCAGAATGGAGGACCGAAGCGCAGGATCATCAAACAAAGGATATTTATCGAGAAAAACACAAAGTCCAAACAATCCGAAAATCCACAGTGGTGATCGAAACAGGAATCCAGCCAAATAAACAGAAAAACACTCACAGGGCACAAGAAGACAGAGCAGCTGACAGAACGGGAGTGACTGGACTTAAATACACGGAGGAACAAACGAGAGGCAGGTGCAAACGATCAGGCTAACGAGGGGGAGGAAGAAAAGCAGAAAACAATGGAGACAAGACAGACCTTCAAAGTAAAACAGGAACCGGGTAACACTAAAGACAAGGATGCCAACTTAACACGTAACACTGACGGTCTGCCATGGCTGACCTAAACCATGATGGTTTTTCTCTCCGTGACATCATGGAAGTTTATGACTGTGTTTTCTGTCCTGGTGGATCTGCTGGTACCCTCCGGACACCACTCCAAACAGCCGGACGGTTTAGCCGCGGCGTCACGCCACAGTCCCACCGCTCCAGTTCTGTCCAGACAAAGCACTGGTTTCCCCACCAGCAGCTCCAGTTCAGTCTGCAGTGGAGGGAGTCCGTGTGGGTGGCGTGTCCTTCAGTTCCTCTTTAGCCTGTCGTCGTTTTATCAAACAGTCTCAGTGGTGGAGTTACTCCAGGTGAAGTGAATTTTTGAAAACTTTTTAAAAACCTAAGCTAGTTATTATTCATGTCTGTTGGAGCTTAAAGAAGGCTCCAGCTGTTACAGCAGCTGTGAAATAAATAAACATTCATATTATCCAGCGAGAATTTAAATAAACTAAAACCAGCAACGCTTCATCTAAACAGCATCAATCAATTACGGCTACTTTGAACTTTCTTCCCCGACGGTGACGCTGCACCTGTCTTCTTCTGTGATGCTGTCCGTTCCCTACACCTGTTGGAAGTGAAGCCCCGCAGTTTTATCTTTTCACCCGCTCAGTAAAGTTTGGAGTTTGTAATGTCAAGCTGCAGGCACCGATGAAGGCTCATCAGCTAGAACTAAAACCCTTAGTTGCTGAGACAACAAGCCACTTCCCTCAGCTACAAAAATGCCCTTATTGTGAGATTTGTGGGGATGAAAAGCACCTTCAAACTCATCCAAACCTGAAGTCAAAGTTGTTTTTTTTAATCCACTGATTTCTTGGTCAAACATGGAATTGTTTCCTGTTAAAAAAAAAAACAACAACTTCAGAAGCTGAAATGATCATCACGTCTATGTTGATGTGTCTCAGTGAGTCTTATTTCCTGTCGGATGCTTCCAGAGCTCCACTAGCCAGACCAGCTGTCTGAGCTGTTTTCTATCCACTTCACGCTGAGGTTAAACACTCATTTACTCTCTGTTTCCACGGAAAAAGTAGCCGGATTGATTTGACACAGGATATGGCATATTTAAGGTCAAAACCATAATTTCAGGATCGTAGCATCTGTAACCGTGTCATCTTAAAGTGGAGTTTTTTCTTGCCACTGTTTGGCTTAAATGTTTTTTCTCCCTCTGTGGGAGTCTTTTTAACCTGCCATTATCTTTGATTTGGATTTAATATTATAATTTTAGTTAATGATATTTGCTCGGGGGTCATGCTCTGGGTCTCTGTAAAGCACCTAGAGACAATTGACATTGTGACAGACGCTATACAAATAAAATTAAATTGAATTGAATTGAATTATTGAATCCATATGATACTATTCACTGTTGAGGCCAAAGAGCCATCAGAGCCAAACCAGATCAAATAATGGATCCCCAGTGTTCATGTGTCCATCGCTATAATAACATGTATTTATTTGACACCACTCGTCCGGTTTAAATGTATCATTCTAGAAAAAACAAGACACGGCGAAACATTGTAATCTTGCGTGAATCCAGAAGGGGGGGAGGTGCTTCCCAGTGTGCCGCCCCTAAAACGCTGCCTGTGGGACGTTGTAATCCATCCATTCCACGTTCTTCAGCTTTGACCTTTGAAAGTGATCGCAGTCACTCGCAGAAAAGCCATGCCGATCCCTGGCAGACCAGACGGGTTGGTTAGGGTTAGGGCTAACTTCGCGGCACCTGCCTGGCATTGTCAGGTCCAGACATCCCCACCTCCTGTGTTCGCTGCTGTAGTAAGTGATCTTTACAGAGGCATCCCCCCGTTAAAGTACCAGAAAACAGTTTATTGAGATGTGCGTCCACAGACTGTCGTTCTCCTCGTTGTGCTTGTATATCTTATGAATGACCCAGATGGATGACGCGTGTCTGCTCGTCACATTTAGCTACCTCCAAATGTGGTTCGCATCCATTGTGACAAAATTTTATGTAGGTATCTTTTTTTTAGTTCTTCATTCTCTATAAAATCCACATGGATTCAGTCTAGATGTGGGAATTAATGGATTCTGCCCAACGACCGGAGCTGCCAGGAAAAAACATGTTTGTCATCAGTGTTTTTCTCAGAAAACACACTAAAGCCTGATTTATACTCGAACGTCAGGTCGTCTGCGTCACCTACGCACACACTCCGGTGCGCCTACCCAAAATTGTAGGTCGACGCAGACAGTGTCGCAGAGAGGAGAGAAAGGAGGCCTCTGATTGGTCAATTCTACATCTGCGTAGAAAAGTGCGCGTCATTGAAGAAATGAGGAAGTACTCACATCTGTACGATTCTGGTTCTCCACACTACAAAGACAGCACATATTCTAGTAATTCATGGAAGGAGATAGCGATGAATGTGGGTCTGGATACGGCCGAGACGGTGAGGAAGTGGAAAAATGCAAGAGATCAGTTTAGTAAGTTTAGCTAGTTCGTGATTGTCCATCTTGCGTTGTGGCTTGGAATAACATAGCGGAGACCGCGTGATTATAAATCAAAAGTGATGGTGGCATCTCTGCGACAAGATAACTGCGACATATTGCCGCAAGAGTATACACAGCCCTTCACTCGGCGTAACAGGAGAAACTAGAAAAATCCTCCGCCAAGAGCAACAGTTCCCCCATATAGCGAATTACAGATTGTGATAAAATCCGCCTTCTGGATCAGATCCAGATCAGCCTTTGAAATTTGATAGAGGTTTCCATTGTCAATCCCTGAGTGAAATTTCATGAGTTTTGGGCAATAATTAACGGAGATTTTGAGAAACAAAATTTCCGGCCCCTTTGACCGCTATGTTATCAAAAATTTGAAAGTATCCAGAATCCAGGATTTCTTCCGGACCACCCCCAAAATGAAATCAGTTCTTCTTTTTCACATTTCTGACAACTCCTGAAAATTTCATCAAAGTCCATCCGTAACTTTTTGAGTTATCTTGAACACAGACAGACAGACAGATAAACGTTACCTCCTTGGTGGCGGTAAAAACAATGGCAGAACTCCAGTCTTCTCGTTCGTTGTACCGGACATTAAAGCCAGTGGTAGTTAGTGATCGCTGTGGAGACACCAGACGGCCTCTTGTTGGCCCAACTGTGCCAGAGTTACTCGCTCCGTGAGGTCAGTTTGTGGTTGAGAAAGACGACTAAAAGTGAACTTCGGTTAGCCTGCGGTCATGATGCTACAGGCCTTGTTATGTCAGGAGTTTAGCAAACCCTTTTATCAGTTTTTGTTTATCACAAACCAAACTTGCCGTCTTAGATGTAACCCCCCCCCTCCCCCCCAGCTCAACGTCCTGCTCTGATTGAGTTTTCCTTTATTGTACACTGGGATTACAGGCCCAGATGAACTACAGCTGCAATTAGCCAACGCGCCGTGATGTCCCGGCTCTTCGGTGTCTTCTGTCTGACGGAGGGGATACATCAGGGGTTCGGGGACTGTCTGCACATGAAACCAACTGTTGGTGCCTTGTTGTTTTTGCCGTGTCATGAACATGAGATGAAGGGAGAAGTAAATTTGCTCCTGCATAGCCGACTGTCGCCTAATGAGCTCTCTGCTATGTTTCTGCAGGAAACCGCGAGCTTCAGGATTCTCAGAAGTCTTTCAAAGATGTCCAGCTCCCCCGAGCTGCCTGACACACACCAGCTTCATCTTATTAATTAGAATTAGTCGTCATCCTTGGAACTAGATTCATTGGTTTGGTGCATGATAATGCCCTCCTCGTTGTTTTTATTATTTGTACTGCAACAATATAATTTCCTTTTGGGAATTAATTAAGTAATGCTTTTAATGAAAATCCCTTTTGAGTAGAAGCACATAAGGGCAAATGTCTCCACCAACTGTCTGTCACAGTGTCACAGTCAGTCACTTGACATCAACCAAACATGCACGTTTGGACCGGTACGAGCCCGGAGCGCCTACACGAGCACGACCAGACCAGGAGCTTTGATACCCGGCCGTCAGTGAAAGGTGGAGGTGTCGGGTTGAGATGAGCTCAGCTCGGTTTTTTTTTGAGATTCATGGTTTTATTATCATTTTTCATCAAGACAAACAACAAAGACCAACATCACACTAACAGAAAGAGCAACCCCTTAGTACATTACATCAACTCAATCCTAAATCCAATTGAAGATAGGATGAAGAAAGTTTATAATTTAGTTAGGACTATGTGAAAACAAACAGAAAAAATAAATAAATAAATAAAATAATAATTAAAAAAAAAAAAATGGAGATGATTAACATTTATGGCAATGGTACACAAGGTTAAAGGGTTATGTATGAATTGGACTTCTGTCTAATCTCTCAATATAGGTTATCCACTTATTCCATTTTGACATGTATAGGTCTACATTGTTCATAAGTCTGAACATCAGCTTTTCCAAAGCTGCCAGGTGACCGATCTGGCTAGACCAGAGACTGGCAGAGGGAGCTTCCATTCACATAAGATTAGTTTGCGCCCCAGCATGAGTACTGTCTGGATCCACTCAGCATCTGAAGGGCAGACACCTTGGAGAGGTGAAGGGTCACCCAAGATAATTAGATTTGGGAGAAGGGGATTTTGTAGTTTACAATATGTTCAATTTGAGTGCTAATTTCCGTCCAACATTTCTGAATTTTAGGGCAGTCCCATAGTATGTGCAGCAGAGTGCCCTCTGTCCCCCGGCATCTCCAACAAAGAGGGCTGTCCCTCAGTTTAACCTTATATAATTTAGACGGTGTCCAGTAGACCCTATTCAGAATCTTGAATTGGATAAGCCTGGTTTTAAGATCTCTGGACATCTTCTTGACATTTCTTAACAGCCGATTCCATGACTCCTCTGTAAATTTTATGGCCAGATAATTTTCCCACACTGTTTTGAGAGTAGCGACTGAATTATTTGAGCGGTGTAAGAGCATCGAGTAGAAACGTGATGCCTCATGCTCCAATCCAAACACCTTAATCATGTCAGAGAGGGCATCTGCAGTGATGGGTGGTGTAGAGGGGGAACCAAATGTTTGGACAAGGAGATGTCTAATTTGTAGGTGAGCTCAGCTCAGGTGAAATCAGGGATGGGGGAGAGAGAGTGAAGGACTGCCCCCAGATCTTCTAGCTGTCTCCAGACATGAGGTGGACATGTCTAAAGGGTGAAAGGTGCTGAAGTGCAGCTGGATGACGAGGCAGATACCAGCTCCTCGTTAAAGTAGACTTTGGTTTCGGCTGTTTTGCATTTGAGATGTAGCGTCTCTCCTAAAACTAGAAGTATCTCTGACCGATAAACCCTCCCACTGAGGAACCAAACCCAAACAGTCAGTGGTGTCAGAGGCGGACCTGGACTTAGTCAGGGTTAGGGCTCTCTCATCAGAGAATTAAACTGCACTCACTTATCAGTTCCTGCTGTTTTTGCTGTTTACAAATGATTTCATGAATGCGCGGACGACGTATCAAACCGTTTCTCCCGATCAAAGGTGAAGAGAAAGATTGACGAGATGACTTCAGGAGACTCTCGCTCGCATCTGCTTCTCCCATTTAGTGTTTGAGTTGCTGTCTTCACAATGACGACGTGAACGTTGTTTCCTTGGTGTAACAACGCTACAAAGCCGGAAATCCTTCACAGGTCCAACCCACCTCCTCAGCTCTGGTACTGATCAGCCCACTAATGCATGTTTGCTTTTACAAATGTGGCTCCATTTTAAAGGGAAATAAGCAGGCTCTCCAACGATATAAGATTCATCAGCAAGAAGCATCCTCTCAACAAAGAAATAACCTTCCAAACGCTCACTTCCTAATGTTTTCTGCTACGTTTGCATGTGTTTTTTTCTCCCTGTTTTAGCGGACGTAGATGTGCGAAGTGCAACTAAAACGAGCTGCCGAGCCAGAAAAACGCCTGCAGCCGAGAAGAAGAGCAGATAATGACTCTGTTGATGCCAGTGATCAGAGAAATCACTAACATTTACAACGAGACAGAGAGTGAAAGTGTGAGACTGTAGAGGGTTTTCACCTATGTCACGTTTTGGTCAGCGACCCGGCTGCGCGGCCATCTTGGAGGTACTCGGATGTAAACGCACCGCTGGATCAACGCTAACGACCGTGGATAAAGGATGGATAAACCACAGAAAAGCTCTTCAAAAGGCGTTAGGTGCAAAAACATCCAGAGAAGGACTTGGTCCACAAGAAAAGGGAATGATATTCTGAAAAGTTACAGTTTGTCGGTGGTGCTGATCCGTACGAATTAGCTCCCTCGTCTTGGAGCAATGACGAGCCGGAGAGCCTCCCTTCGATTGCGTACCCCGACATCTTAAACTACCTGGTTTCTACCCATCATTCCAACAGATGGACCCAATCTGGGTCATCCTTTTGATAAAGGTCAGACCTTTTACCTGGAATACAATGAGAAATATAGCACATTGTAGCTCTACATTTTAAGAACTGTGTTGCTAGTGTAGCTAGGTGGTAGCTTGATATTATCATTAGACTAGAAATTAAGAGCTTTTTTTCTTGATAATTGTTCATGTGTGAAATTAAGAGCTAACAACATTACACTTAACTTACCTGACATGAAATGGGCCGAACAAATTCGGATGTTGTCCAGATTTTTGCCACGCAGGTCTTGGTTTAGCTTTGCTAACCACAAGCGCCTCTTTTCCTCTGACAACTTCTGGCATTGTTCTCCCTGATTTTTAATAACCTTTGGAAGTCTATAAAACTCCAAGTGTCTCTAGCGGTCTGTCCGGTTGGTACAGCTGAAAACACGGCAATAGTTTACCATTTTCAATGAAGACGTCTGATTTACTCCAGTGTGTGCGCTTTGTTTACGTTGCTGCGTGCCTCCAAGATGGCGACTTCCGGTTGGATGACGCGCCGTGAAAACCCTCTATACTGACGCACGCGTGTGCACTAGAGCAGAGGACACGTGAGGAATACGTGACCGACCGCTCGTGGCTCAGACTCAGACGCGTGTCACGCTGGCTTTGGGTCCGGTCTCACTGCAGACCCGGCGGCGTACCGGGTTTCGCCCCGGACACGCGGTCCTCTGTCGGCTCAGGAAAGCGGCCTGAGCTGTGGTCACCTGATGTTCCTTCACCACCACAGACTCCTTCTCTGGAGAAGGAGTGAAAGTAATGAGTAAGAAGCACTGGCAGACCCGGCGGGATGTGAAAACGTCTTCAGTCCTTCCTGCGCAGTCACGAACCTCCGCTTCACAGAGGAAGCTCTCGTCTCTGCCAGCTTCCTGGAGGATATGACCACACGAGTTCCAGCGTCATGGAAAAACCCCTCCAGGACGTAGTCTCAGCACCCTGAAGCTGACAGCACACTTATACCTGGTTTTCTTGAGCCTCCCTGTCAGAGGAAGTTAGTTACTGTAATAATCAGAGTCAGAGAAGCTCAGTGGAGCTGCTCTAACACTGTTTGGTGTCTTTGCGCGTGGTCTTTTAGAGCTTCTGAGGATCATCAGACCTGATTCCATCAGTGCTTTGTTTGACTTTATTTTACTAGAGCATCGTTTTAATGATTGTTGCTAGGGATGCATGATAACTGTTTTTTAAAACCGATACCGATAACCGATAACACACACATATACCTAAGATCATTACATCAATACTATGAACAAAACCAAAAACAGTTTTGACTTTTTATATATTTACAGATATTTATTTTTTCCGATGAAAAACTATTGGCAAGCCTCTCTAACATTTTCGTAAAGCTATCAAACAAACCTATTTGATATCTTACATCAACTTAAATAAGGTTCATTACTGACTGATATAAAAAATAAAGGCTCCTTGAACTGATGGAAATACATGCATCAGAATTACTAACTGAAAAAGAATAACATTTAAAGGATTTTGGCTTGTGGTTCCATTTAAATTAATACCTTTAATTAAAGTAAATGAGGTTGAGTAGTTTTTATTTTTTAATCTCATGGAAGCTTTAGATGAGAGGAATGAGGGAGAGAAGAGGAGAGACTGCTGCTGGCTTGTGCACGTTAGCATTAGCTTCCGTTAGCTCACATTAGCGCGATTTCAAAACTCCATGGAAGCGATTGTTATGTTGTAGGTGGCTGATCAGGTTTTACGTATTAAAGCTTGTGCTTCCCTCCTCGTAGAATTCACTCGGAGGATTCGTCACAAATAACCACCAAACTATCTTCTTCTGAAACTTTAACGAAGTTCCACGCCGCCATGTTTGTTGTGATCAGCGCTGTGCTGCAGGCTGCATTCAAGGTGTAACGTAAATTCCGACGTTCCCTCGTTTGCTAGTCGTTCTTTCACCCTTTTCTATTTATTTCTTTTTTTATGTGTAACATGTGGGAAAATACTGCGAATATCAATTCAAGTTAGCAACTACTAAAATTATGAATGAGTTAACGAGTTGTTTTCTGGCATGAGGGGGTATTCTTGATTTTCCTTATTGAGTAATCGTTTTTCTGATAACATAACATTCACTGCCGGTCATTCAAGGCTCAGAGGGAGCGAGGCACTGCCGTGTTGACAAAAATATATGTTATCGGGGCTATTTGTCATATCGGAGTTATCAGGATGACGTCATAATTTCCTGTTATCGGCCCGATAGTTATCGTGTACCCCTAATTGTTGCTGCTGGTGTTGTGTAGAAGGACGTGGACCTCACTGGACCGCTGCCGGCACCACCTCAGCCTGCATTTATACGCATGAAGACATCACACTTCAGAGGCGACATAATTATTGTCTTTCACACTCCCCCGTCGTCGTCAGCAGCAGGTCTGCTCCTCATCCTCGATGCCGCTCGCCAAACAGACGGCCGAGTCATCAGGTTTACATCAGGCTTAATTAGCCGCCTCTAAATCCGGAGCACGTTCCATATTCTGATGGTGACGGTAATGCAGATGGCCAACATATCGTCTCCGAGTCCGTAGGGGGCAGAAACAGGGATGGGATGTGCTTCTTTGCTTTTGTTTGTTTAAAAAATAAAAGAACGTTAACGGGGTTTGAAGAGCAGCTGAATCCAGCAACGTAGAGGCTCCCTCCCGTGCATGAGCTCATAACGGGTCTGACGGTCCAGAAAACGGTACGGATCGTAGGTTTAATGCAAAACAAAGCAGAAAAAAATCCAAGATATTTCCCACTTTCTCATCATCTTTGTTTTTTTGCATTTCAGATCTGCAGAACATAAAAAAAAAAAGAAATAAAATGAAATTTATCCAAGAGCAGTTTAGTGGCAGGAAGTCTTGTCGACAGGTGATTGTAATGTTGATTTATGAGAAAAGAACTACTCATAGGAGGTTAATCTTTGATCAAAGATGGGCAGAAGATGCCAGAAAACACAAAAGCCACCTAAAACTTGAATTTACATAAAAGAAGCGTCTGGGATGGACAGATACTGGACCGGATCGGTTCCCGGCTCTGCTGGATGCCGCGTCTGGAGTTGAAGCAGTTTCTTGGCTTCTCTTTGTCGTCTTTTATCTCTGACTGATGCGAGGCTGACTCAGGTTACCTTGACTGCAAGAATGACGATGACTGTGAGCTGTATTCAGCTTTTCTCTCGCAGCGAAGCTCTTATTCACCTGTAAGCTGAGGTGATGCATGATGACAGTGACTCTGGTCCTTTCTCTGCGCAGGTGAAGCAGATTATGGAAGAAGCTGTAACAAAGAAGTTTGTCCATGAGGACAGCAGCCACATCATCGCTCTGTGCAGTAAGTACACTCCCTCTCTTTTTTTTTTCTGCACACACACACACATGTGTCGGACTGCTCAGCAGGTGACTGGGTGTTTCTTCTCTGTCAAGGACATCGGTTGACGTCACGCTGGCTGCTGCATCAATGGAAAGTTAGTAATGACAGTGGAGCTAATGGAAACCAATTTCATGCGTGTGTGTCTGCGTGTGTGGCCAAAAACGGGGGGGGGGGGGGGGGGGGGGGGGCTGACCACCTTTGTTGAGCTCACAGTCGTGCATGAGTCACAGTTTTCACCCTTGTCGGATTCCAAGAAAGCCAAGCAGATACTTATCTCCTGCCTCTGCGTTGGCGGCAGCGGCGGCCAGAGGCGCCTCTGTTGCGTAACGCTGTCAGTCCGTCAGTCCATCCACTCGGTCTTCTGAACGCAATGTATCAGAAATAACCCCGGGGGGGATCTTCGGATTTGAATAAAACACTTAAGGACAAGGTCACGGTGACTCACAGTGGATGTTTTAGGCTAATGAAATGTTAATTTCACACATATAGTCATATGATATCTCAGAAATGACTGAATAAATGTAACTCTGCCCTCACAAGGTGTGTGAATAAAGCTGACAGTTGAATGAATCATTAATGAGTTAATAAGGGTGGCAGGTGAAGTCCATGTATCCAGGCCTACACAGCATCAACACGACGTGGACCTGTGTCTTTCCAGGTGACGTAGGCTCATGGGGGGGTGGGGGGGTGGGGGGGCTTTTAGAGGGCTTCCCAGAACATTTGAGCTACAGAAACTGAGACCCACACACACACACACACACACTAGGCATTTGCTGATTGTGCTAGTAAAAGTGGCATATTATGCTAGTGGCAGTGCTCGTTTTTTGCCCAAATTATGCTCAAGTTATGCTCACTTTTCAAAATTATGCTACTTGTAGCGACCATTTGCTGTATCAAAAAGGCCACTACCTGGCTGAGTCTTGAGTTCATTTAAGACGCGTGCATATGAATTCCATGTAACTTCATGCAGGTACTGCCACTTTGTCACTCGTAAACCAAACATAAACAATCCTAAATATTCGTCTGCTATTTTTTAAATTCCATTTCTCCAAACACACACACGTAAGCATGGTCAAAAAACTTTTGCCTCCCTCCGCCACCTGTGTGTGATTGCACCTTGATTAAGTAGGCTTGTACCGTGCACAATAGCCTGCATCATTACTGCTCCCCCTAGTGGTGGGAGGTTTTACCAAAAACACAAAAACACATTTGACAAAGATAACAAATGGCTCTCACACTACTTTTTAAAAAAATTATTCTGTGCACAAACTTCACAACTCACAAGACAAGTTTGAAAATGTATTTTATTAACCCTGGCCTGACGTTCTGGGCCCGGTTGTTCAAAACCTGGGTAACTTTATCCGGTGGTTAGGCCTATACGGCGGATAAATCTGCTATCCAGCGGATAGTTATCTAGCGAACAAAATAGGTTGCACAAAGCCTGGATAGTGTGGTGGATAACTATCCGTGGATAACTTGCTAACCATCGCGTGTAGCAGAGCGTGACACAGTTTGCGCAAGGTTTTGCACTCAAATGGCCTCCAGTTACCATGGTAAAGTATGCAGCGCGCGCTGGGTTTCAAAACAACTAAAAACAAATACAGTGATAACTAAACCATGCAGTTTCTGACAAAGCCCTGGATAACAAATTTAACATTGAATCATCTCTCTCGTTTCTGAACCACACAGTCCAGCTTGACTTCTCTAATTTGTTCTCTAACAGTTAATTAGCGCTTGTTATTTAAGGAGTCTGGGACCGAGACACAGACTTCCGGTTCCGTTTCATCGAATTCCCGCCGTAACTCAACACAACTAAAAACCAATCGCAAAATAGGAGTGGAACCAACTGTTAATAGTAATCTATCGTTTTTAGTAGCTGAGATCTTTGTTTTCTTGAATTATTCTAAAATTGTGCTATTAAGACAAGAAAATATACGGATTATGCTAGCAGTGCTACTTTTGGAAAAAGGGCAAAAATTATGCTCAATTCCTCAGATGATGCCAAAAATTATGCTAGCACAATCGGCAAGAGCCTAACACACACAAACACAGAAACTTAGCATTAGCTCAGTAGCAGTGGTGGAAATGAGCCTCACACAAGTGATCTTAATATTGTTCATGATTATGTGTAGCAGTTAAGCCTCTTACAAACCAGTTAATACTTGTTAATTCAGAGGAATAGTGTCATTTTTATAAAGACTTGCTTGAGAGGAAAAAAAAAACACCTGGTAGTCCAAGAAATCCTCAAGTCCTAAGTGAAAAACCTCTGCAGAATAATAGATGTTGCTGCTCAGCGGTTGGTTCATTATGAAGAGATTTAAGTCTTAATCCACAGGATATTGTTGCCATCCATCTATTAAAATATTAATATTAATAAGCTTATTCCAATACCAAACACAGAATAGCCGGACTACAGCACTAAAATAGGAAAAAAATGAGTTTTGAGGACCAGACTGGCCCACATGACTGAAACGTTCCAACAGTCCACGCCTGTACACGCAGGAAAATAACAAATTAAAATCTCCATCCTCTGACCTGAAGCTTGTTTGTCATTGTAGTAGACGTTTCAGTCTCCTTTCTGTTTCTACTGGCTTGTTTTCACGAGGCAAATAGCCACGAGGCACTGTATAATCCCGCTTGATGACCTCGTGACCCTTCAAGGCGACACCATGTGGGTGAACCATTATCAAACCGCTGAGTTGAGTGGATGACATCATCAGAGGGATGGATATTCCACCGAAGATCTGAAGAAAGTTTTAGACTTTTATTTTTTCAGTCAGTGCAGGAGAGCACAACGACTAGATGCTAAAGCAAGCTTTTCATAAAAAGAGTAAAATGATAAGAATCTTTCTGTCTTCACAGCTTCATAAAGTCTTTTATTTCCTGAATAAAATAAAATATTCTTTCACAGTTGGTTTGAACAGTCACTGTTGGCTTCCCTTTAAGGCTGATTTATGCTTCTGCGTAGCCGCTGTGCACATAGGCCACACACGGCGGCGACGCCATCTTTGGCGTTTGCACTTCTGCGTTATTGTTTGTGTTGTAATTCCACCACCAACCACTAGATGGCAGTGAAGCTTCTTTTCTGCAGCTCTGTAGCTCGCAGTGCCGAGTTTCCTTTTGTTGACTCCCTGTATGTAGACAGCAAACGGAGCAAATAAAGCATATTTAAGGTTAGTTGGAGCTGATTAATGTTGAACATCAGTGATTTTAGAGACACTGAAGCAAACTATCCTTCTACCCGACATGAAAACAATGGGAAGTTCAAAGATGATGAAGAAGAAATCCACCAAATTTCTTGCTGTCCACGTCGATGCAACGCACAGTTACATTTGGAGAGAGGTGCACGTCAGGCTACGTGCCTAGCCTATGGTATAAGGCTCACGCCTTTGATATGCTCAGCTAAACTGAGCATAGACTTCTCAGAGTTCATTTCCCAAGATTTCAAAATGAATCACCACCAACAGGCTCTGACTCGTGCATCGTTATTACGTTAAACCCATGGAGGCTCAGACAGTTTCACTCTGGATGTGAAAGTGGAAAGTGTCTATATGTGAAAACACATTATATTTGACATCACTCAGCCTTTTTGAATATGTAATTCTAGAAAGAGCAGGATGTGGTGGTCTTCAAACAAGCAGACTCCCTCACAACGGTCACCTGTTCTCGAAACCTTTCGGGTGAGTTCGTTATTTCTTACGAATCCAGACGAGTGGGTGACGCTTGCTGGCGCTCCTGGTGTCGTCGTCTCCATCTCATCAGTCTGCAGACAAACCCAACGGTGGCGTCAGCGTTATCTGGGCCGATCAACAGCCTCTGAGGCTTAGAGGCTTTACAGAAGGCAGAAGGTCAGACGATCAGAATGATCAATGGTGTCAGAGCAGGAAGGAGTCATTAGGCCACGCCCCCTTTAATTAATCCCGGTGTTTCATCAGTGAGGAGCCATCTGGGAGCATCTGATGGGGACTTTTAGAGGCAGGATTTGCATGTAATTCTTTGTGGCCTGACATATTTTACTGCTCGGGTCAAGCTGAGCCAAGAGAAAACTTTTAGGATGGATAAAAGTCTGAGAGGCTCACTGAGTTGCCTGGCAACATGAATCCTGGAAACAACCCACAATGCATCCATCTCTACAGAGGACCAATGTTACACTCATGGACTCTGTAAAACTGGTTTCCGGTGTTTTAGACGCTCAACTGTGTGTCCTTGCAACGTATGATCTTTCAAAAGCGGTTTCCTGAAGAAGAGTTGTTTTCTTTAATCCCACTATCGTCTTTGTGGCTAAAGCTTTGCATTAATTATAAATGTAAACGAGCGAAGGCAAGAGCCACGGACTCATTCAGCAAGCGTGCGACTTCCTTCCAGGACCTGTTGTGATTCCTGTGATGGTGCTCCTGCTGTCTTTTTATAAGTCCCAGTCCTCATTACTCACCAGTAAAGGCTTCTCTTATCGGCATTCATGGTTAGCAGTTACTTTGGCTGACCGAGGAACTTTCAGTGGGAGCTGGTGGCACCGTTGGCAGAGCTATAGATAGGAACCTGCAGGATATTTCTTGGCTAGTTCCTCCTGCGGGGTTGGAGTTAGCTGTTGTGTAACTATTTTTTGTGTGTAGGAGTCCAGAACTTCTCCACAACTTTCAAACTGTTCACATAACTCAGCCTCATCAGCCTTGCTCATCAGGGAGTCAAGTGTTTCTTCTGCCGGTTAATTGGTGATGTCTGGTGGTGTTGGCGCAGACCTGCCTTTAAGATCCGACAAAGGTAGACACGAAGCATCGGGCTTTGGCCAATGGCAAATATGAAAGTATTTATGCATCTAAACGTTTTGCATCTTTTGTGAAAATAACAAATCTGAAAAGGAAAAAAAAAGGTAGGAAGATGTGAGGTTTTTTGCCCACTGATGCACTGATGGATGTGTGACTGACACGTTTCTAGACGGCTTGCGCATCTTCTGAACAGGTTGGCAAACTGGACATTTAGATTTCTGATATCAGGTGGAAACATTGTCCATTCAGTTGAAAAATATCCACCAACTGGTCAAAAATACAAAAAGAATTCATCTCTAATATTTCATGGGGCCATCTTTAGTTTAGATTACAGCACACATTCACTACATCGTCATCATTATCATGGGCGAGTCTAGCCCTTTTTTAGGGGTGCTTCAGCACCCCTAAATTGAAATTCAGCACCCCAAAAACCTGGTGTAAGAAATGTTGTTATTCTAAAATTTTAGTTCGCATTTGACAGGCTTAGATAATGTCCAAAACTTAATCCATAGTTTGTAGTTTAAGTTTATATTCTAAGAATGAAAATGAAAACTACCCCACCTAATGGTATCGTCCTCTTCTCACTAACATTACTTCTCTTCTTCGTTGACCGTTTACCAGTTAGCACATTAGCTCAGTTAGCATTTCAAATTTCATTGAAAATTTCAAAGATTTGCATGTCTTTCCAGTCTGTTTTTTTCCCAAAGATTATGCTCTTCTCTCATAAATGTCATAATGATTATCCAAAATGATTTTTCAATAAACCTTTTTTTGGTTTTGTGTGAAAAAAGGTGGGGTTGTGGGTCGTGGTGGGGCTCAGTGGGTGCTCAGCACCCTAAAGCTCTGACCCTAGAATCGCCCCTGATCATTATTGTTATTATTTTTATTGTTGTTGTATTTTTATTGTTGTTGTCAGCTCATGGATTCTTTTAAGACATTGAGGTCAAGGTCGTTGTCGTGTGACACCATTTACCAAACTCAGATAAAGCAGGACGATGAAGAAGAGATGAGAGGACGATGTCACCCGAGAACTTGACAAGGAACCCGTTATCTCGTTAAAAATAAGTGAACTTTACAGTTCGAGTAGCAACTCAGGTAGTAATATTAACAATTCTGTCTGGAAAAAAACTTTCAAACCCCTTTGTTCAAGATGATCGCGTCATTCTTCCATGTTACAACAGATCTGCTCCATGTGTTCACTGTCCTGCTGTTCTCTAGCTGGTTACTGCAGTGCGGCTCCATCTAGTGGCACAGATGTGTAACGACAACAGAAAGTCCAGTCATTGATTATAAAACAAAGCCATTTCTGGGTCACGTAAACCAGACAATAAAATATTAAAAACAAATTCAGTCCCATGGCCTGTTTGCTAAAATTAAATGTGAAAAAACAGGCATTTTTTGTGTTAGATTAAAAAACAAACAAACAAAAAAAAGTCACTTTTTGATTTTTTTTTTAAATTTTGATTGACAATTGAAAATGGAAAAAACTAATGATACACAGATAATTACGGATTGATAAAGTTACTGAACTTTAACATGGACATTTTCATTTTAAAGTTCTCCCAGACGGAGGATTCAACAGAAACAAGGTTATTTGTAACAACTGACAAGTTGAACTCCCCGTTAAAAGTTTCTGCTGTTACCTCAGGAATTACCTGTTTTAATGTTCTGATTGTGGCCTCTAGATTGTTAGGATGTTGTTAGTAGACTTTTTCTATTATTCATAAATAAAAACAGGATGACATTAATGTCCTGGCAGTGGCAATAAGCTTTATTTTATTTGACATGTTTTAAGATGAGATTTACACTAAATATGTGTTGCTGACAAGTGCTGATGTTAAAAGTGTTTGAACAACAAATGTTATGGCACTTTAGTTCATATGGCAGCAGAACATTTAAATAAAAGTGACCTTTACACTACTTTTGAATTCATTATTTGATTTTCCGTATTCAATGCGATTAATCATGATTAATCAGGGAAATAATTAAAAATTAAAAATATTAATCGTTGCCCAGCCCTAATTATTTTATATTTTGTCTGATTATTTAAGTAAAGTTTGAATAAGTCAGTTTTTTTTAATTATGTTGCTATAATTTGCTTTAAGATTCTTTACAGTCTGCACAGCAGTCTCTGTCCTTAGACTGGTATGATTAATAAGAGAAAACTATCCCGAAAACACTTGGTATGTGTAGGGACATTTTAAAAAAAAGGATATTTTAAAAAAGATTTGGCATTTATACATATAACCTTTGGGCAAAGCATCAGCAGAGGAATGGGAGGGGAAATGAGGTGATAATTAGAGATGGAGGGCAAGAAAAAGTGCATAAATGCTTTAAATGTTAAACTATGGAGGAGTCGAGCAGAAGAAGATTGGTGAGGAAGAGAGAATACAGCTAATGGGCTCATTAGGAAAATCATGGTCATGTAATGACCTGCCACCCAGTGGACATCTGGGGAGCCGTGCACCGTAGACAGATGAACGGACAGAAATAGAAAGAGGTAACAGTAGACGGTGAGAAGGAAATTATGAAAGGCCATTTACATGGACGTTGACATCACCCTTTTAGTTTTCAGGTTAACTGTATTGTGAAATATGCTGTCATCAGAATATCAAAGTCGACACGAAGAAGATAAATGTCATGCTTTTTACATTAATTGCCAGTAAAATAGGAGTCATAGATATTATACCTCTTACCATCTCATTGTGGTTTCAGCTTATCAGTTTCATTGCCCTCATCATTAAATTATCCAGTGGGCTATGGCCACTATCGTAATCCGTCAATGAATGACCCTTGATAGGAGACAGCCAGCGAGACGTCTGCACTCGTGACTCATGTATGAACCGCTCAAAGATGCCATCACTGATGCCAGACCGGTATCTAGCCTGCTAATTATCGGAGCTGTCGGTGACTCCACATTCAAGCGACGGGCCTATGAGAGCTCAAACCGTGGGTGAGGTCACTGGGGGAGCAATGGGGGAGTACTGGACAACATTCAGGGATGAGACAACAACATCATTGTGTTTCCCTTTTTCAGTGAGGTCCTGGACAAATCTTCATTCAAACATCCCGCACTGCTTGGTTCTTCCCTGTTTTTGGTTAGGTTTCATGTCATTTCCTTTGTTACTTCTTGCGTATTTCTTTTTACTCAACAAAACCATAGACATGACGTCCATGGACAGAATGTAGTTTGGATTCCAGACAGAGTCGACTGACGACCTAGTCCTTGCTCAGTCTCGTAGTGTGAACGGCACAGTGATTTCAAGACCTCTGATTACAAGACCACAGGTTGCGTAGTCTGAATGGTACGAGTTGTGCAGTCTTACACTACCTTAGAGTAAGACCAGGGAGTTCTTTCATAGTTTACTATTGCTTTTGGTTTCATTTGAAGAGAGACTTGATTATTTGTAGTCATCTCAAGGTCCCCTCTGCCAACTATTGGCAAAAGCTACCGTATTTTCACGACCATAAGGCGCACCGGATTAAAAGGCGCAGTTAGGGGTACACGATAACTATCGGGCCGATAACGATCGGGCCAATAACAGGAAATTATGACGTCATCCTGATAACTCCGATATCACGACGAATAGCCCGATAACATATATATTTCTGTCAACACAGCAGTGTCTCGCTCCCTCTGAGCCTTGAATGACCAACAGTGAATGTTATGTTCAAGTGACGTTGGCAAAATCAGAAAAACGAATACTCAATAAGGAAAATTAAGAATATTCCCTCATGCAAGAAAACAACTCGTTAACTCGGTCATAATTTTGGTAGTTGCTGACTTTAATTGATATTTGCAGTATTTTCCCTCATGTTACACATAAAAAATCAAAAATAGAAAAGGCTGAAATAACGACTAGCAAACGAGGAAACGTCGGAATTCACATTACACCTTGAATACAGCCTGCAGCACAGCACTGATCACAACAAACATGGCGGCGTTGAACTTCGTTAAAGTTTCAGAAGAAGATAGTTTGGTGGTTATTTGTGACGAATCTTCCGAGCGAATTCTATGAGGAGGGAAGCACAAGCTTTTAATACGTAAAACCTGATCAGCCACCTACAACATAACAATCACTTCCATGGAGTTTTGAAATCACACTAATATGAGCTAACGGAAGCTAATGCTAACATGCGCAAGTCAGCAGCAGTCTCCCCTCTCCCTCATTCCTCTCATCTGAAGCTTCCATGAGTTTAAAAAATAAAAACTAAAAACTACTGAACCTCAATTACTTTAATTAAAGGCTATTTTGTTTGGACTGGATTTTAAAACATGGAACCACAAGACAAAATCCTTTAAATGTTAATCTTTTTCAGTTTGTAATTTTGATGCATGTATTTCCATCAGTTCAAGGAGCCTTTATTTTTTTTATATCAGTCAGTAATGAACCTTATTTAAGTTAATGTGAGATATCAAATAGGTTTGTTTGATAGCTTTACGAAAATGTTTGAGAGGCTTGCCAATAGTTTTTCATTGGAAAAAATAAATATCTGTTCATTTAAAAAGTCAAAACTATTTTTGATTTTGTTCATAGTATTGATGTAATGATCTTAGGTATATGTGTGTTATCAGTATCGGCCTTTAGGAGCTGAAAGTTATCGGTTATCCGCAGTCCACTCACAAATTGTTGTGTAACTCACCTCCCAGTCTTGGTAAAACTGTGCTCGCCATCTGTCGTCCATCGCTCCCAAGTCGTTCGCAGTTTCACTTTGAACACCCCGTTCACACCGATGTCCAGCGGTTGGAGTTCTTTTGGAGTTCTTCCAACTCGGGCCACCTCGCCTTTTGTCCGCAGAAACTCAGGTTCGTCTTCTTGACTTGGCGAAGCTCATTTTCCTGCTTCCTCCACTTGCGAACCATTAAGGATTCGTTTACCTTAAATTCTCTTGCAGCTGCTCAATTTCCATGTTCCTCCACGTAGCTGATCGCTTGCAGTTTAAACTGTGCTTCGTAAGCGTGTCTCTTCTCAGGTGCCATTTTCACAAGTCCAAAACAATGTTGTTTACGTTGTGCACGTACCGGCACTATACACCTACTGGGGGAACGCTTTTAGCATCTTCTATCACGCCCACACTTCCCCCTTTAACGTTCTCACGCTGTCCTGTATCACGTCAGCCTTTCCTCTATATAAGCAGCGTGTCGGCAGGAAATGGCACTCAAAATTTACAAATTTTGGAGCTCAGCGCACACATAAGGCGCCCCGCCCCTTTTGAAGAAAAAGTGCGCCTTATGGTCGTGAAAATATGGTACTCAAAAACATTGGACTCCTGTTCCTGGTCGTCTCTTGTGACAAGTGTGTATGGCTTAAGAGCGCTATGTCACATCAGCAAAGATGGAGCCTGCTCATAAAGCAAGGACGTCATAGCAGAGGAGACTAAAAAACTCAAGACACTAATGACAAGAAAAAAAATGAGAGGATGACCAAGCAAGAAGGTGACTGAATGGGAGAGAATCGTCAAAGAGAAATGTCAAAGTTCATACTTCGCTGATGCTGTTTAGTTTACATTTATTCTGCCAACAGAAGCTATATATGAAGGGATTAACGGTAATTACGGCTAGCCTTCAGCTCGCATCATCACTTAAATCCACACTGAGCTACAGTTTTTTTAAAGTGGAGAGCCTGTTGCTGGTTTAACAAAACAGGTGTTCAAGCTAGATAAAGTGAAAGCAAATGACAGGCTGTGCCAATCCCATCAACATTCAGAAAGTGCATCCTTACCAAATACCAAAGTTTATTATTGATTGTTCCGCAGGAAACACACTGCGGTACTACACTGTGGGAAGGCGTAGCATTGCCAGAACAATCAGCCTTTGATTCTGTAGTGCTGATGTCCCATGAAAGACTGTTGACACAGTTTCTGGCAATCTGTCGGATTCCATTTGTGACAAAAATATGTTCAAACGCTCACTGTTTATGTCCACTGATCATCCGATCCATGTTTATTTTGCTTTCAATGACACTGTAGTTGTGACAGATCTCTTTTAGCGACTACAGTGCCTATGTAGACTGCTCACTTGGCTCAACATTTGGTTGTATCTATTTAACTTTGGTTTATTCTGACGTCTGCTTCGTTCTAAAGAGTCGTTATGATGCGTCGATCTGACGTTGTGTCGTCCTTGACATCGGCCAAAATCCACCCTCAATATCGATGCATTTTGACCGAATTAGACGCCACTCTATTGACTGTCCTACTTGTATGTGTACTTGGATAACTTCATATGTCCAAACCTGTCTGAACGTGCCAGCGTCGCCTATGGATGTTTTATTTTCCGGAGCTACATTACGCCTGGGTAAGTTTCTTGCACCAGCTGTGACTGTTCCTGGTACAGCACAGTTCAGTTAACCTTTTAGCACCCACCGCCAAGATTACATCACTTCCAGGAAGTGATGTAATCTTGATGCAGTCACACCCGGGCAGAAGTGCAAATATCTGATACATTGGGGGGCAAAGTATGAAAATACAGACATGTCATGTCGTATGCACTCCATGTTTTTTTGGACTGTACATCTCTTAGGATTGCTGTGCAGTTTTGGGAGCACATTAAATGGATCTTAGCGTCGTGACGTTCTCACATTTTCACAAATGGAACCTCATAACAATCTGCTACTTAATCTACTCGACTCGAAAAAGTTTCTGTCTCTCAGAAAGTTTAGGTTCAGGATGTATGGGGGAATCAGCTGGGATTTAAGATTTTAATTTTAGCAGAACGCTTGAACATGCAGTCCGCCTCTGTCCTTGACGACCGCCCAGTTCCAGCTGTGAAACGCTTTAGTTCTGTTGCTTCTTTTCAGACCTGGAACATTTTGAAAGTTGATAAGTCATAATTGAACGCTGTGTGCTCTATTGGGTGCCAAAGACCAGGCAGTTAAACTTAGATGTGTGAACTCAGATGTCCAAATATCTGCTGATGCACTGGGATGCACTGGGACTAACCCTTGACAGGTTCTGTATGCTGCATGAAATGAGACTGAGAAGTTCAAATGCCAACGGAAAACATACCAAATAGCAGCGTTAATGTGGGAAACCCTGGTCATAGTAGGAGAGGCTGCAGGGTGTGTGCTCTTCTAGCTTTATTTTAAATCTCTTGGCCTTAGTTAGCTTCATAGCACCAGGCACACTCAGAGTGGTGCTGTTTGAAGTGTTGAATCAAACATTTATGTTGTTGTTCCTCTCAGGCAAATTTTTACCTGTGCTGACACAAGAGGAGCCATGTAACACCCCCCCCCCCCCCCCCCCCCCCCCCCCCCCCCCTTTTTTTTTTCTTTTTTAATTTTGGTTGGGGAATTTTTGGCAGGCGTTATATTATGTTTTTAGGGGTGCACAATAACTATCGGGCCGATAACAAGGAATGATGACGTCATCCCAATAAGTCCGATATCACGACGAATAGCCCCGATAACATATACATTTCTCTCAACACGGCAGTGCCTCGCTCCCTCTGAGCCTTGAATAACTGGCAGTGAATGTTATGTTCAAGTAACGTCCGAAAAACGATAACTCAGTAAGGAAAATCAAGAATACCCCCTCATGCCAGAAAACAACTCGTTAACTCGGTCATAATTTTGTTAGTTGCTGACTTGAACTGATATTCGCAGTATTCTCCCTCATGTTACACAAAAAAAAGAGAAAAAAAAGAAAAGGCTGAAAGAACGACTAGCAAACGAGGGAACGTCGGAATTTATGTTACACCTTAAATGCAGCCTGGAGCACAGCGCTGATCACAACAAACATGGCGGCGTGGAACTTTGTTAAAGTTTCAGAAGAAGATAGTTTGGTGGTTATTTGTGACGAATCCTCCGAGTGAATTTTACGAGGAGGGAAGCACAAGCTTTAATACGTAAAACCTGATCAGCCACCTACAACATAACAAGCGCTTCCATGGAGTTTTGAAATCAAGCTAATGGAAGCTAATGCTAATGTGAGCAAGTCAGCAGCAGTCTTTCCTCAACTCTCCTCTCCCTCATTCCTCTCATCTAAAGCTTCCATGAGATTAAAAAATAAAAACTTTTTCAGTTTGTAATTTTGAGTTAATGTGAGATATCAAATAGGTTTGTTTGATAGCTTTACGAAAATGTTTGAGAGGCTTGCCATTAGTTTTTAATTGGAAAAAATAAATATCTGTTCATATAAAAAGTCAAAACTATTTTTGATTTTGTTCATAGTATTGATGTAATGATCTTAGGTATATGTGTGTGTTATCGGTTATCGGTATCGGTTTTAAAAAACAGTTATCGTGCATCCCTATATGTTTTAACATCAGACAACTCACTCTTGGGTTATACAATAGACAGACTGCACAGGGAGTGAGAGATGGATAAAAAAAACACGTGAGAGTGAGGTGAGGGAGCATAAACTCAACAGGAAGAGGGCTGGGAGTATTTTTGTTTCCCTTTGCCACCTCCTACATCTGTGAGATCAGAAAAGCACAGATCTGAGCTGAATTTAGAGGATATATTTAGAGTGACAGCAACACGCTGCAGTCCTGCTGTGAAGATGCGCAGTGTAAAACGGGCTCATTGCAGCAATTATTAATGATGCGACTCAAATAAACTGTATTCTTTATTAGATTCTTGCAGTGTGTTGTTGCACTGACTTAAGTATTTTTCTCCTTGTTTTTCAGACGTGATAAAGTAAGCTGAGTCCTGCTGCTTGTTTTATTGTTGCTGTTTTGAGAAGGTGTGAAGTGAAAAACAAACTTACAGTGCCTTTGCACTGTAAGTACTTTGCCACATTTCAGACTTCAAACATAAAGATATGAAATTTCAAATTTTTGTCAAGAATCAACAACAAGTGGGACACAATCGTGAAGTGGAATTAAATTTATTGGATATTTTAAACTTTTTTAACAAAAAAAAAAATTTAAAAGTGGGCGTGTAATATTATTCGGCCCCCTTGCGTTAATACTCTGCAGCGCCACCTTCTGCTGCAGTTCCAGCTCCAGTCTCTTGGGGTTTGTCTCTATCAGTTCAACACATCCAGAGACTAAATTCTGGTCCATTCTTCCTGTAAAACAGCTGGGGCTCAGTGAGGTTGGATGGAGAGCGTTTGTGAACAGCAGTCTTCAGCTCTTTCCACAGATTCTGGACTGGATTCAGGTCTGGACTTTGACTTGGCCGTTCTAACACCTGGATACGTTTATTTGTGGACCGTTCCATTGTAGATTTGTCTTCATGTTTTGGATCATTGTCCTGTTGGAAGATAAATCTCCGTCCCAGTCTCAGGTCTTCTGCAGACTCCAACAGGTTTTCTCCCAGAATGCTCCTGTATTTGGCTCCATCCATCTTCCCATCAGTTTTAACCATCTTCCCTGTCCCTGCTGAAGAAAAGCAGGCCCAGACCATGATGCTGCCACCACCATGTTTGACAGTGGGGATGGTGTGATCAGTGGCTTTTACTCCAAACATATCGTTTTGCATAAAAGTTTGATTTTGGTTTCATCTGACCAGAGCTCCTTCTTCCACATGTGTGGTGTCTCCAGGTGGCTTGTGACAAACTTTAAACCAGACCTTTTATGGATATCTTTGGGAGATGTCTTTCTTCTTGCCACTCTTCCATAAAGGCCAGATTTGTCCAGTGTAGACTGATTGTTGTCCTCTGGACAGACTCTCCCACCTCAGCTGTAGATCAGTTCATCCAGAGTGATCATGGGCCTCTTGGCTGCATCTCTGATCAGCCTTCTCCTTGTTCCAGATGAAAGTTTAGAGGGACGGCCAGGTCTTGGTAGATCTGCAGTGGTCTGATACTCCTTCCATTTCAGTCTGATTGCTTGCTCAGAGCTCCTGGAGATGTTTAAAGCTGGGAAATCTTTTTGTATCCACATCCAGCTTTAAACTTCTCCACAACAGTATCTGGGACCTGCCTGGTGTGTTCCTTGGTCTTCATGATGCTCTCTGAGCTTTAACCAGAACCCTGAGACTATCACAGAGCAGGTGCATTTATACAGAGACTTGATTCCACACAGGTGGATTCTATTGATCATCATCAGTCATTCAGGACGACATTGGATCATTCAGAGATCCTCACTGAACGTCTAGAGTCAGAAAGTAAAGGGGCCCAATAATATTCCATGCCTCATTTTTCAGTTCTTTATTTGTTAAAAAAAGTTTAAAATATCCAATAAATTTCATTCCACTTCACGATTGTGCCCCACTTGTTGTTGATTCTTTACAAAAAATTGAAATTTAATATCTATTATGTTTGAAGTCTGAAATGTGGCAAAAGGTTGAAAAGTTCAAGGGGGCCGAATACTTTCACAAGACACTGTATTTCAGCAACTAACATACGTGTTTGGTGGTTTTCTACACCTAGATCGAACTCAATTATTTTTCTAAAAAGGTGACTGCAAATTTTATTCAACTTTTTTTAATTTTTTTAAATGACTGTAAATGTAGAGCGGTTTACCCACTGGAAAGAAGAATGGGATTCCTCAGTGTTGTGTAATCGTGTCAGCAGCATGATTGAGTAAAATGTAGGGATGCATGATAACTGTTTTTTAAAACCGATACCGATAACCGATAACACACACATATACCTAAGATTATTACATCAAAACAAAATCAAAAAAATCTAAAATAGTTTTGACTTTTTATATGAACAGATATTTATTTTTTTCCAATGAAAAACTACTTGTCAAGCCTCTCAAGCATTTTCATAAAGCTATCAAACAAACCTATTTGATATCTCACATTAACTTCAATAAGGTTCATTACTGACTGATATAAAAAAAATAAAGGCTCCTTGAACTGATGGAAATACATGCATCAGAATTACAAACTGAAAAAGATTAACATTTAAAGGATTTTGGCTTGTGGTTCCATTTAAATAATACCTTTAATTAAAGTAAATAAGGTTCATTAATTTTTATTTTTTAATCTCATGGAAGCTTTAGATGAGAGGAATGAGGGAGAGGAGAGACTGCTGCTGGCTTGTGCACGTTAGCATTAGCTTCCGTTAGCTCACGTTAGTGCGATTTCAAAACTTCATGGAAGCAATTGTTATGTTGTAGGTGGCTGATCAGGTTTTACGTATTAAAGCTTGTGCTTCCCTCCTCGTAGAATTCACTCGGAGGATTCGTCACAAATAACCACCAAACTATCTTCTTCTGAAACTTTAACGAAGTTCCACGCCGCCATGTTTGTTGTGATCAGCGCTGTGCTGCAGGCTGCATTCAAGGTGTAACATAAATTCCCACGTTCCCTTGTTTGCTAGTCGTTCTTTCAGACTTTTCTATTTTTTTCTTTTTTTATGTGTAACATGTGGGAGAATACTGCAAATATCAATTCAAGTCAGCAACTACTAAAATGATGACCGAGTTAACGAGTTGTTTTCTGGCATGAGGGGGTATTCTTGATTTTCCTTATTGAGTAATCGTTTTTCTGATTATGCCGACGTTACCTGAACATAACATTCACTGCCAGTTATTCAAGGCTCAGAGGGAGCGAGGCACTGCTGTGTTGACAAAAATATATATGTTATCGGGGCTATTTGTCGTGGTATCGGAGTTATCGGGATGACGTCATCATTTCTTGTTATTGGCCCGATAGTTATCGTGCACCCCTAGTAAAATGCTATTAACTAACTAAATAAATACATCATCTCACTTAGTAAATCATGTCTCCAGTTCGTCTCTCAGCTTGAGACCTCAAGTCCTCGTCCGTGAGCAACAGCAGACTGAAGGACTCGGTCCAGACTGGGCTTCAGTGGATGATGAACATCAGCGGGGAGCATCCTGCACTGTGGATGACCCTTTCTTTAAGCTCTTTGTCTCCCTGCCATGCAAGAATCCACAAGACAGGAAAAAGTCCCGCTCAGGCAGAGAGCCCAGTATCTCCTCCCCCCTGCTGTCACAGTCCTTCTGTTTCCCACTGCTGAATTTAGAATTTATGAAATCAAAAACACCGTCATGGCGTGCATTTTAAATGTTTTTTTCTTCCTTAGGATGCATAATAAACTAATTACAAAAGTGAGTCAAAGAGATAAATTCTATTAAGATACGTGGATAGTAAAGAAAGCAGGACTGCTAGTCGGTGGGATGTCAGGGATAAATGTTAGTAGATCTTATAAAATTTACATATTCCTGTGCATGCCTTATAAACGGCTAGGCATGTAGGTTATGATAGACATACATATGGATGTGTTGGTACATACACGTGTGCTGCACAAAACTGAAACAATAACATCAAAAAAACCAAATCCAATGTTGACAGAGACACTATGGGCCCTATCTTGCGCCAAACCTCCAAAACCTGCTATTAAGGGATATTAGGTATTGGGAGGGGCGTTCCCCCACAAAGAACGCAATCTTCCACCTCCCAAAACCCACGATCTTACCTGCAAAAACCACTATATTATGCACACATTATGCATGGGAGTGGTTAGGGCGTTCCACATGTTTAACCAATCAGTGCGTCAGGAGCCATTGCCTTTAAGAGCAGGTTGCGCTACCAGCTAACTGCTATGGAGCGTCTTTTCATCCAGATCAGAGCAGCTCTGATGGGCAGCTCGTCTGGGACTCTGCTGTAGAGCTTCCTCCTCTTTTTTCCTCCTCCTCTGCACTGATATATACATAACTAGCTCTAACTAATGTGGAGCAAATGATTTAATCATTTCTTTTGTACTCCAAGAAGTTCCAACAAACTGCTCAGAAAAAAAATAGAGCCGGTGAGCTTCCAGGAAAGCATTTCTTAACTAGAAAAGCACTCAGAGAGCGCAGACCTCCGCCAAGCACAACCGTTCTCCCATACAGCGATTTACAGATTGTGATAAAATCCGCCTTCTGGATCAGATCCGGATCAGCCTCTGAAATTTTATAGAGGTTTTCAGTGTCAATACCTGAGTGAAATTTAATGAGCTGTGGGCAATAATTAACAGAGATGTTGAGAAACAAAATTTCCGGCCCCATTGAGCACATGTTACAGTCTCAAGACCGGTTGTGAACCGCAACCTTCCACCTCTGGGGTCCCTGAGCACAACCCACTGCACCACCTTCAATCCTCTACATAGACACTCAGATCCACCTATGTTTCACCTTCCCAGCGGACGAGCAGCCCAGGTGTGGCACTGCACACCTGTACCTATCCAGTCATCATTCAACCAGACTCGTCGCCATCTTCCCATAGAAACGCCTGATCCAGCCATTCGCAGTGTCTCCTCGCCTTCATCGTCCCCTGGATTGTTGGTTTGGCTGCCAACCGTCGAATCCTCCTTTTTTACTTCTGAGAGAATTAAACTCTTAAAATTCCAGAACTCCCTTCCTGTCTCCATTGTGGTTGCTTTAGGGGTTCAAGAAACAACTAAACAGCGCAATGTTATCGAAAATTTGAAAGTGATCCAGAATCCAGGATTTCTTCCGGATCACACCCAAAATAAAATCAGTTCTTCCTTTTCACATTTCTGACAACTCCTGAAAATGTCATCAAAATCCGTCCATAACTTTTTGAGTTATCTCGAACACATCCCCTGCGCAAAGACGCACAGCTGCGCCAAGACGCATAGCCGCTGGAAGCGGTGCTTTTTTCACAACAGAGTTCTGTGATCTCCTCGTTTCCTCCACAGCAAACATCTGAATGAGATCATGTCACAGCTGTACAGAAATCATCTGCCCTTAAGAGAATAATAACGTATGAAAGTAATACAGTGATGCATAATCAAGAGGTAGAGCCGGTTGTGCAGTCCACATGTGACTGGGTGGACGCGCAATGACAGGATTTGGACGCGCTCTTTTACGCGCCGACATGCCAGTTGCGCTTTCTACAAACTCGGTATCTTGCGGTACTGGTATCTCGCAGATTCAGAATAGAGGGCAGTTCGTGGTCAGACCACCCACTGCCCTCTATTCTGAATCTGCAAGATACCAGTACCGCAAGATACCGAATTTGTGGAAAGCGCAGAAGACACGCCCATTGCCACGCCCACAATGTGCTTAAGGGAGACGGCAAAATGGGTAACAGGTTTTGGGAGGTGGAAGATTGCATTTCGGTTGGCAGAAGCTCCTAAATCTGAGATTTGCAGGTAATGGGTATTGGGTATTGGGTATTGGGAGGTGCAAGATAGGGCCCTATATTCCAAATCTCATTTTGAATGTCTCAACAAACTTGGTAGTTGGAGAATGTGAGGCTGGAATAGAAAGAAACACCAGCGGGAACATCTTTCTTATCTTCCAAACGGCCCAAATGGAGCGTTAAAGGGGAGTTTTACATTGAATTTCCATCTACATAAAAACTTACTTTTAGGACAAGACTTGGTCTACTGAGAAGAAAAATCTAACTTCTCTATTTTGTTTTTCTTTCTATTTTTTTTTTCTTTTTTTTTTTTTTTTCTTTTTTTTTTTTTTTTTTTTTTTGGAAATGGATCAAACCAAGTTTGTTTCTCAGCATTAAAACAAAAATTCTGAACAGCTGACGGGCAGGAGACTGAAAGAAACAAAGGCTGACTGTTTCATCACATATTCAATATTTCAAATGGTCATAATTAACCGTGCCAACATAATTAAAAGTGTCAGTGTTTATGTTCAGACGTTTAAAACTGTTGCTCCTGTGAGCCGCATCACAGCCGCAAAGTAGTTCCTATACAAACAAAAAAGTCAGAAAATGGTAAAAATACTAGGGATGCACGATAACTGTTTTTTAAAACCGATACCAATAACTGATAACACACACATGAACAAAATAAAAAAAAAATTAACTTTTTAAATGAACAGATATTTATTTTTTCCAATGAAAAACTATTGGCAAGCCTCTCAAACATTTTCTTAAAGCTATCAAACAAACCTATTTGATATCTCACATTAACTTAAATAAGGTTCATTACTGACTGATATAAAAAATAAAGGCTCCTTGAACTGATGGAAATACATGCATCAAAATTACAAACTGAAAAAGATTAACATTTAAAGGATTTTGGCTTGTGGTTCCATTTAAATTAATACCTTTAATTAAAGTAAATGAGGTTCAGTAGTTTTTGTTTTTTATTTTTTAATCTCATGGAAGCTTTAGATGAGAGGAATGAGGGAGAGTAGGAGAGACTGCTGCTGGCTTGCGCATGTTAGCATTAGCTTCCGTTAGCTCACGTTAGCGTGATTTCAAAACTCCATGGAAGTGATTGTTATGTTGTAGGTGGCTGATCAGGTTTTACGTATTAAAGCTTGTGCTTCCCTCCTCGTAGAATTCACTCGGAGGATTCGTCACAAATAACCACCAAACTATCTTCTTCTGAAACTTTAACGAAGTTCCACGCCGCCATGTTGGTTGTGATCAGCGCTGTGCTGCAGGCTGCATTCAAGGTCTAACGTAAAATCCCATGTTCCCTCGTTTGCTAGTCGTTATTTCAGCCTTTTCTATTTTTTTTCTTTTTTATGTGTAACATGTGGGAAAATACTGCAAATATCAATTCAAGTCAGCAACTACCAAAATTATGACCGAGTTAACGAGTTGTTTTCTGGCATGAGGGGGTATTCTTGATTTTCCTGATTGAGTAATCGTTTTTCTGATTATGCTGACGTCACTTGAACATAACATTCACTGCCGGTCATTCAAGGCTCAGAGGGAGCGAGGCACTGCTGTGTTGACAGAAATATATATGTTATCGGGGCTATTCGTCGTGATATCGGAGTTATCAGGATGACGTCATCATTTCCTGTTATCAGCCCGATAGTTATCATGCACCCCTAAAAAAATACCATGAAATTGGATAATTGATTTTAGATGTTAAAGTATCACCTGGTATTGATTTTTCATACGTGAAGATCGATCCTTGAAACTGAACCGTTATGATGGAAGTGTCAGTATTTTGGTATCAGTCCGCCCATCCCTACTGTGAACTGTTATTTTGGCGGATACTTCCTGTACGTCCAACATTTTCCTGGCCTTTTTCCTGACTGCGCTGTCGTGAGTGCTACATTGGTGACAGAAGTGGAATTATCAAAAAAGCATCTTCGGAAAGTGAAACTGAAGATCTCTGGAAGCTGCAGAGGGAGCCAGCCTTAAACTACACCAGGAAGACACCGGTGGGATGCAAGGGATCGTGTTTGGGCCGCCTTCTGAGCCATGGGTGGGACTGTCTGTCTTCAGGAGCAGCTCAGGGTGAACACAAATTTCAATTTCTCTTTGGAAGCTATGAATGTTCTGTCATTTGTACCAACGAGGGGAGGGACCTATCTCTGATGGCGTGGCGCCTCTGGAACGGGCAGTTGGCACATCTGGAAAGGAAACATCCTCACTGACAAGGTAGATAGAGGTTTTAGAGTGACATATGCTCTCATCCACATAGCTAATTTTTCCGGAAAAGCCCTGCATCTGTGAGGAAGGCAACGCCAAAACCACTGAAAAACATGAAAACAACCAGCTGAAAACATCTGGCAAATCATGAAATGAATCAGAAGAAGACCCAGGACTGTTGAGCAGCATTTGTTTGTCCGAACTCCCATCAGCTGCTCTCCTCAGTCCCCGGATGAATCCAGACTGTTGTGAAGAGAAGAGGTCACCCTGCCCCAACTTTCCTGAGAGAGTTGCTCCCATCAAGGTCTAGACTGCTTTATGTTTCCCTTTCAGGTGGCGGATTTCCTCAGTTTAAGGATTTGATACCTTTTCTATGATGTACCGTAAACGCACGATGGGTTTTATGAGATTAGCGTCCTGTTTTAAATTTACATTTGACACAGTGTCCTGGCTTTTGGTTGAACCGGGGTTGTGAATGTCTGTGAGTAGGGGTGCACGATAACTATCGGGTCGATAACAGGAAATTATGACGTCATCCCGATAACTCCGATATCACGACTAACAGCCCCGATAACATATATATATATATTTATCAACACGGCAGTGCCTCGTTCCCTCTGAGCCTTGAATCACCGGCAGTGAATGTTATGTTCAAGTGACATAATCAGAAAAACGATTACGGAAAATCAAGAATATCCCCTCATGCCAGAAAACAACTTGTTAACTCGGTCATAATTTTGTTAGTTGCTGATTTGAATCGATTGGCCTGCAGGGGTCACGCAAAGTCAGCTTGGTAAAAAATAAAAAACTGGGCCGTTAGAAAAGTGACATCAAAATGGAGCGCTATCTGTTGAAGCGGCATCACTATATGGTAAAATTATAATAACAAACTTAAAATTGATTTTTTTTATCTGTTTCATGGCATGCGCGCTAGTTTCAGATAGCGCTGATTAGAATGAGTAGGCCGGTAATGACATACATATCCATATTTATGCTATTTAATTGGTATTGCAATTAAATTGTCCAGCAACTTCATACAATTGTTTAGCAACCCCTAAGCAACTGCAATGAAAATGTTTTGCTGCCACCACTGCCTACAACATAACAATCGCTTCCATGGAGTTTTGAAATCGTGCTAACGTGAGCTAACGGAAGCTAATGCTAACATGCGCAAGCCAGCAGCAGTCTCCCCTCCCCTCATTCCTCTCATTTAAAGTTCAATTCAATTCAATTCACTTTTATTTCTATAGCATCTGTTACAATGTCAGTTGTAACAGATGAAGACTCGGACCGTCTCACAGATGCATGTGTGGCATGAGTCACGTCTGTGATGCTTGGATGCTCATCTGTTGTGACAGCAGCAGCAGTGAGGATGTGGCTGTGACGCACCTCTCTGCTTTGTGGAAACTGCAGCCTTAAGGACGACTCTGTCTCTCTACATATGTACGTAAACGTAAAACTCCTGCTGCGTGTTTATACGTAAGAGCGACTGACTTGGTGGCTGCTGTCAAGAATCCAAGATGAGGCACTACGCGGAGCATCTTTGTGTCCAGTTTTTAGACTCAGCGGTGTTTTAACAACCCACGGTCATGACACTGAGATGATGAAGCAGACCGTGTGGAGTCCAGCTGTGAAGCTGATTGGCTGCAATCGAGCTTTTAATTGTTGCCATTATGATTCAGAGATGCGAGGACCCGAAGCCCGTTGGTGCCGCCATCACAAAGCGAAGCTCGCAATCAGCTGTTTCCGTTGTTTGCAGATAAAAGCGCCATGAGTCACCGTATCGTTTTCTTGCAGTTTTAACAGTTTATGTTGAAAGCCACGAATAAGCAGAACAAACACACAACAGTCTGGAGGTGACACACACTTGCTTTCTTTCTTTCTCTGTGAACCGTCGCTTCATGGAGCAGTCGAGTCTAAATTATTTAACCAAATTAAATAATGATTTTTTGTCCCCAAAGGGATGTTGTACTGCTGCAGTACACTTCAGGAATAAAAAACGAAATAAAGAGATAGATAAACTTTTATTGGGGCACTGAGATGAATGAAATACTGGCTTGAAAACATCCACATTCTGCTCATTTACAGCCATCTGATTTGATGAATATTGATCATTTAAATGTTCTCATGTGTAGTTGAAGGTTGCAGATAAATGACCACATGGCTGCTGTTACAGATGGAGACCATGTTCCTGGTTTCCGATGGAGAAAAAGTCTTAAAAATTACTGTTTTTTATTTTTTATTTTTTTAAATCTAAATTTTTAGTATGTTTTTTTTTTTTTGCTGTTGACTATCTGTAAACGTTCAAATAGAAACCAAAGGAGAGATTCAGGAGATCAGGATCCTAAACTGAATTATACTCCAGGTCCTGTTCAGGGTTTCTTCATTCTAAAGGGGAGTTTTTCTTTGCTACTGTTTGACTTTTTCTGCTGTTGTTTCTTTTATTAAGATTTAATAATATTACTTTAGTTAATAATATTTGCTTGGGGGTCATGATCTGGGTTTCTGAAAAGCATCTAGAGACAATCCGGATTGTAATAGATGAGATACAAAGAGAGTTGAATTGAACTGAGTTGAATTTCCATGACTGTGAAGAAAAAGCTCCGTTTGATTTGATGGTCTATTCAATGGGCATAAATGATGGATGGATGGATGGGTGGATGGATGGATTGATAAATGGATGGATGGATGGATGGATGAATAATGGATGGATGGATGGATGGATGGATAATGGATGGATGGATGGATGGATAATGGATGCTGGATGGATAATGGATGGATGGATAGATGGATAATGGATAGATGGATGGATGGATAATGGATGGATGGATAATGGATGGATGGATAATGGATAGATAATGGATGGATGGATGGATGGATGGATAATGGATGGATAGATGGATAATGGATGGATGGATGGATGGATAATGATGGATGGATGGATGGATGGATGATGGATGGATGATGGATAGATGGATGGATGGATGGATGGATGGATGGAGGGATGGATGATGGATGGATGGATGGATAATGGATGGATGGATGGATGATGGATGGATGGATGGATGGATGATGGATGGATGGATGGATGGATGGATGGATGGATGGATGGATGGGATGGAATGGATGGGGATGGATGGATGGATGGATGGATGGATGGATGGATGGATGGAATGGATGGATGGATGGATGGATGGAGGATGGATGGATGGATGGATGGATGGATGGCTGGATGGATGGATGGATGGGGATGGATGGCTGGATGGATGGATGGATGGATAATGGATTGATGGATGGATGGATAATGATGGATGGATGGATGGATGGAATGGATGGATGGATGGATGGATAATGGATGGATGGATAATGGATGGATGGATGGATGGATGGATGGATGGATGGATGGATAATGGATGGATGGATGGATGGATGGATGGATGGATGGAGGGATAATGGATGGATGGATAATGGATGGCTGGATGGATAATGGATGGAGGATGGATGGATGGATGGATGGATGGATGGATGGATGGATAATGGATGGATGGATGGATGGATGGATGGATGGAATGGATGGATGGATGGATGGATGATGGATGGCTGGATGGATGGATGGATGGATGGATGGATGGCTGGATGGATGGATGGATGGCTGGATGGATGGATTGGATGGATGGATGGATGGATGGATGGATGGATGGATGGATGGATGGGTGGATGGATGGATGGATGGATGGATGGATGGATGGATGGATGGATAATGGATGGATGGATGGATGGATGGATAATGGATGGATGGATGGATGGATGGATCCAGCTTCAGCGTGCGCCGCAGAGGAAGGTGCTTTTGCAGATGTGTAACTGATTTTTTATGTGGCAAAACTGCGATATTTTCTGCTCATATTTAAATTTTGCCCTCTAATGAAAATGAAAAAGTTCTTTAGTGCCGTTGGTCTCCCCGACTGCCAGCCGACCTCCCACCGGCTGTTAAAATGCTCTGAAGATGTTTTGAGGGAAACCTCTCCCGACGGCAGCGGTTATGTGGATCGTTCTGGTGCAGTATTGTGATTAGGGGTGTAAAGATAAACCGATTTGAATCGGTTATTGGTCTGTGTGAAGTTCACCAGTGACTGAATCACTAGTCATTCTGAATTTTTGCCTTTAATCGGCAACTTATTTGTTTCATAACAACTACTTTTATTTTTGATATCTAACCTCAGCCTTATGCTCAGTGTATTCTCACATTAGCAGGAATAATTAAACTTTGTGCCATTTTTATCTTTTATTTTCTGTAGAGGGAAGGTAAGAATTGGATTTTAAGTATGAGCAGAGGTTTGCAAACCTGTGAAGTGAAGCACACCAGATTGGGAGTTTTGCCTTTAATTATGTAATGTCAATTATCCCCCCAGGTATATTGTAAAGCAGCCGTTCCCAAACTTCAGAACACCAAGGCCCAATCTTGAAATGTGAAAAATCTCCTTGTCCCACCGAAACCTTTAATCACAACTGTGATCAACATACAGGACCAGGAACCATGATCTGATATTAATGTGAGGGTTCAACAAATAAGGTGACACTTGTCATATTAAGTTAAGATGAAGGTAGAATAACACTTAACTGGTTTGTTTTATTACTTCTTAATGTTTTTTTTAATCATGTCATGAATATTTTACAGTAATTAAAAACATATTTAAAAAAGATCGAGGATTTAAAACACATTTGTTTAATTTTAATGACCTCTCACGGCCCACCTGCAGTACCACGACGGCCCACCAGGGGGCCGCGGCCCACACTTTGGGAATCACTGTTGTAAAGGCTTAAGTTAATGTCTGAATTTATGTTCAGTAGGCCTGGTGTACTGTCTCTTGGACATTAAATAAACAAAAGAATACTATTTTGAAATTAAATTTATGTTTCTCTTTTTCTTCTCAGTAATAAAGCAAAATAAGTAGTTGGGGTTAAATTGTAATTTTTATTGAATCGTACCGAATCGAATCATTTACAATTTTTTATGAATCGTCCTTGAATCGGATCGTAGTCTGTGAATTGAGATCTGAATCGGATCGTTTTGTGAGTGAAAGATTCACACCCCTAGTGATGGTTTACAGGTTTTTATTTTTCCATAAGAATAAACCGTGTGTTAACGTTAGAAATCTGTTCGACTGAAGTTGTACGGTCTGGACAGAGATCCGTTCTAACTCCAGACAAACGACGGTGTTTCTTCATCATGGAGGCCCGTCTTCCTCTCCTAAATCCACGTCCTCCGGTGTCTGGTCAGCACAGCGCGCTGGCTGATTAAATATTGATCCAGTCAGTCCACACATCACCTCTTTACCCACCCGCTCATCAAATATGTAAGAGGAGTGTGAGGTTTAAAAAAAAAGGAAAAAGCAGAACAGTGTTGATTTATCTCCTTTCACTGACGGGCCCTTGGGGGCCACAGCAGCCTCCGTCAGTGGAAATCAATGGCTGAGGGCTGAGATAAAGTTCTCTTTTAAGGGAGAACTCTCGCCGTTTCAGTGTTTACGACACAAACAAACCAACCCGTTGGGGCTTGTTGGTGAACGGCTTTGTCGGCTCGTTCAGTTTGTCCGTGTGCAACAACAAAGGGACGTGTAGTGTCTCACAACCAATAAAAGCTGATGTTTGCGAGAGCGTGTTGGAGGTGGAGACTCAGGTCAAAGGTCACATCACTCGCTCCAGTGAGTTCAGACTCCTGATTTGAGACTCAAGAACAATTTTCCTTTTCCAGCTACGATCTCCTGTCAGTCGATATGTCGTTCCCTTCCGTGACAGCAACCCCGCGTACAGCCGCGTTGCCTCCCCGCGATGGCGTTTGGCAGCAGCGATGACATGGCGAGAGGCGTCTGCAGTACGGTCCAGGAGTGATTTTTCTCTTTCTACAACACGACAGTGACATTTGAAATAAAGTTCCTCTATTTACAACAAGGTCTGCACCTTGTTATGAAAGGTTAGGGGTTAGTTTTAGTTTTAGTTTTAGGGTTAGGGTTAGGTTTTTGTGTTACAGGTTTTTTAGGCCCGTACCTGCTCCTCCCAGCGTCTTTCGACATCCTGTAAGTGTAGAGCAGGATTTTGTTTATGCACTCGGCTCAAAGTCCAGTTGAGGCTCATTCGCCGTACTATTCAATTTTTATGGTATGTATTGTGTAGGCGCACTTGGGTCAACCAAGGCTATTGGGTATAAGATGTGCCGTGTCATGCGTGGACAATTTCGGTTAGGAAGTTGTCCTTATGGGTGCGTTGGATTTGAAGAGGAATCCTGTGTTTTCGTATGCGGCTAGTGGGTGCAGAAAGAGAAAGCAGTAGGGTTGGGGTTAAGGTTAGGGTTAGGGGTTAGGGTTGGGGTTGGGATTATGGTTAGGGTTTAGGGTTGGGATTAGGGTTAGGGGTTAAGGTTGGGGTTAGGGTTAGGGGTTAGGGTTAGTGTTCAGGATTAAGGTTAGGGTTAGAGTTAGGGTTGGGGTTGGGGTCAGGGTTAGGGGTTTAGGGTTGGTGTTAGGGTTAGGGGTTAACGTTGGGGTTAGGGTTAAGGTTAGGGTTAGGGGTTAAGGTTGGGGTCAGGGTTGGGGTTAGGGTTTTTTTTGTTATGAAATTAAGTTGCACTAGCCTACTGTACCAAAGAAAAAAGAATGGGGCAGTGGGAGCACAGTCATCTCGATGCAGAGAACCAGGACTTGATCCCAAAACGAGACTCAGAGGGTGGACAGAGGAAAAAAAAAAAAAAAAAAAAAAAAAATCACAATACTAATCATTTTTGAGGTAAAATAAGATAGTTTTTAAAAAAAGGGGGGGGGGGGTGGGGGTTAGGGTTGAAAGAGATCCTTTCCCTGGGACGTGGGAGAATGGAGAAAGGCAGCCATAATTAGTAAACAACGGAGTTGGGAGATTTTTTTTTTTTTTTTATTATCAAACAATTGCCCTAATAAGCCAGTTGAGCACTTTAAATGACACTTGGATGGTCAGTTAATCCTGTCCAGAACCAATCAGTCTAGATTGTTCCATTATTCTTGTCAGACCAAGGTTTTTCATTCATGTGGACTTGGAGGTTACGTTGCTAAGCGGGACTAGAAGCAGGACCTAGTGATATCTATGCTGGGGACAAGGCAGACGAGCGTACGTTCACATTTCCTACCTGCATTTACTAGTAGATTGAATTTGGTGAGTTATGGTTTAAATCGTTTTCATGCTTTGCGGTAAAACAAAGTTACTGCTGTTCACTACAGCTAACGTTGAATAGGGCCCTATGGAATCCGCCATCACGGAATAGCGGAATTGAAGATTAAAAATTGGAATTCACTCTAAATGCGCAATATGACAGAACTGAACGGCAATTTGCATAAACCCCCAAAACTTTTCTTCAAACTCAACCAGCATCTAGGCACGTACAAGAGTGCGTCCAACTGGTCACATGTGGACGTGCACAAACGGCTCCACCTCTGGAATTAACTCTTGTATAAAAAGCGTGATTTGACCTCAGTTGAACCCCTGAGAAAATGGCAGAGATTGTCTTAAACGGCTTGCTCACCAGGTAAACCATAGACGACCAGAGCGCGTTTACTGGGAGGACACCAACTATCTGGGACTTTCAGGTAGCCGCAGTGTTGGGCAAGTTCACTTTCTACACAAACTAGTTCAGTTCATAGTTCACAGAAATCCAAACGAACTAGTTCAGTTCATCATTTCAAAAAATGAACTAAATAGTTCATTTTTAACTCTTTTTTTCTTCAGTCAAACAGCTGCTAAATGTCTGCTCAGTATATCAGCTGCAGACTTTGTATCTGCTTAATTTGTTTTGAAGTAACAAGGGAACGGGCACATCCAGTCAATTAACCTATCTCCAAAAAATCGTCTAAATATTTTGCGTTCCTAAAAATGAAAGTATTTTGCTGAAAACGGTCGCAGTTCTTCAATGGTAAATATAATGTCAGATGTATCATATTTGATATCTGGATCAACTGTAATAGAGCTTCCAAAAGCAACATCCACAGCTGCAGAATGATTTGATCAGCAGTTTCAGGGTTGCAGACAATAATCCACCGTTGGAAATATTCACCAAGGGTCTTGATGGACTCTAATGATCTCAACCGTGATCTCAGCCGTGATCTCAACCGTGATCTCAGCCATGATCTAAGCCGTGATCTCAGCCACGATCTCAACCGTGATCTCAGCCGTGATCTCAGCCACGATCTCAGTCGCGATCTCAGTCACGATCTGAGTCGTGATCTTAGCCACGATTTTAGCCGTGATCTCAGTCGTGATCTAAGCCATGATCTCAGCCACGATCTATGCTGCGGTCTCAGCCACGATCCCAGCCACGATCTCAGCCGCGATCTCAGCTGTGATGTCAGCCGTGATCTCAGCCGTGATCTTAGCCGTGATCTGTCATGATCTCAATTGTGATCTCAGTTGCAAGGTCTGAGGTGCACCTAATAATTAAAAAAAAATGTATCACATTATCACAGTGCACGTTTACCACACTTTAAAAGAATAACTACCTTTGTAGAAAAGGAAGATGATCAGAAAGTTGTTAAATGCAAAATTTCCAAAGATTAATGATTATTTGCCAGTTGTTGCTGATCACAGTTTACATAGAGTGCTGGTTTACATTGAGAAAAAGATTTAGAAACTCAATTATTCTTGTCCTGCAGCAGCCGTCTGAGGTCTGTGGACCAGGAGAAAGACCAGATATTATCCGTGTCAGCCACAGGCAGGTTACTGATTTATTGTTGACCTCATAACGTTAAGGAGTCATTAGGCCACTACCAAACTGGGCTGCGGGGGTTGGACACATTCTCTATCTGTGTGGGACCATCTTTTCAGTGACGTCAGGACTTCCCGGTCCACTCTGTCTCCTCTTTCGTCTCGTCCCCGTTTAGCGAGCAACTACAAATCCAGCTCAGGCGGCGTTTTCAGGAACAGAGCTTAGATGACAGATTTGAGGAGAACACTTTATCCCGTGTCCAGAAGGCAGTCTTCTATATGTATGTGCCCATGGTGTCTATCTCTGCTTAAACTGGACATTTCATTTTTTCTATCAGCCCCATTAAGTGGAGGTGGACTGGATGTTCCTGAAGCTGGGGCTTCTGAGAGGGGACCTGGGTGGCCCACAGGGCCAGGAGGGGCTGTGGGAACCAATACCTGCTCTCACCTCTCCCTCGCCTGTATTAATCCCACCACTGCTTTCTCTTCTTTTCTTACCTTCTTCTGGCAGGCAGTTACAAACTCTCTCACTCCCACGCAAACAACAGGGGTTCTGTCTTCCTCAGTGGGAGAGCGCGGTAATGGGAACATGGGAAACCATAATGAAAATCATCTAACTGTACTAAGTTTTGATATTGGGCAAAAACAACCTCAGACATGTCCTGTATCTGTGTATATATTTTTTTTTTAAATTTTGTCATAATTTATTCAACAGGGGCAGTATCAAGTACTCCCATGACTGTAGCTTTGAGATCCACGTTTAGGTGCAATAATTTAAAGTAGTGGTTTATCAGTGACTGAATTTTGTTCCATTCTTCTTTACATAGTTGCTAAGGCCAGTTCAGGTTTTTTTTTTTTTTCAGGTTCATGGGTGTTGCTGTCGGGGGTGTGGGTGCTTGTGTTGATGTGGTGTCTTATGTGGGCCAACCGGGTCGGGGACCCTCTTGGTTCTGCTCTTGCGCCATCATTATGGGGGGCTGGTGGGGGGGACTGGGCTCGAGTCGGTTTGGTGTCAAAGTGCAGCATGGTGGGATGGGGGGGTATCTTGGTGCCCTCGGGGTGGACTGTGTGCGTGTGGGTGTGATTGTGCAGTGTGAAGTATATGTAGTATGTACTGTAGTATATACTGTAGTATGTACTGTAGTATATACTGTAGTGTGTACTGTAGTATATACTGTAGTGTGTACTGTAGTATATACTGTAGTATGTACTGTAGTATGTACTGTAGAGTGAATGTGTGTGTAACAGTATGTATGTAGTTAAATGTCTATGTCTATCTGGATATGAAATTACAACTAAAATTTAGGATAAGGCCTCAAAAACCAGATAAATTTTAAGGGTAATCATGGAACATTGGAGAAGGGGTAGGATTAAATAAGTTTTACTTCTTCCTACCCCTTTTCAGACATGTTAAACCAGATATGTGTTTTGCACAATGATATGTTTGTGTATGTGTATAGATCGGTGTGTATACATTGGGTATAAATTTTGATTTTTTTATTTCTTCTTGTTTTGAGGGGGAATATGTCAGTTTAATATTTAGATTTATTTATAAGTTCTATATATTTCAAAATTATGGTTATGCACATATGTCGGTGTATATTTATATATTCATTTTCAGATACATAGATTCATGATAGCGTTAAAATCGTTATGCTTTAAGAGATTGTTTTGACATGTCTGGAATGAATCAATAAAATGAAATGAATGAAATGATGTCTCCAAGAGGAAACTGTGAAAACATCTGCTTTTCTAGAAGTCTAACCGCCTGCTGAGGATCGTTTCGTCAAGGGCCGATGATTTCCAGCACGTGGCTGCTTTTTGTTATGTTTCTTGCAGATTAGCAGGTGCTCCCATTATATCCAGAGTTTCGTTCTGATTAAATGTATTATGGCAGCCAAACATTTAGCTATCAAATCTAATTATTCAGCGTCCATGCGAGCTCATAATTTGACATCGCTAATCAGAATCATTTTGATCAGGTTGAAGAGGTATTTGTCCTTTAAGACGTGGTTAATGATCCCGGCGTTGTGGTGATATACTGAATAACCTCCAGAGCTCCAAACACTTGAGTCGGGATCCAGTCTGACAGCAGCTGCGTCTCAATAAGAAGCGTCCTCAGCAGAAACCCGACGTTCATGTATTGTCGGGTTTTCTGATGCGCAGACAGAAATATCAGCCTCCAGATGACTCCGGCGCTTAATCAGCTCCCACTTTCTCTGACACTCACCATGATTAGTTCCCCCCCTCCACCCATAATGAGCACATCTGTCTTTCCATAAGGAAAGCATTGATTCTCCGTAATGTGACGTGATACCAGTTTAAAGAGGGACTGCTCTGAAAAATGCCAGGCCACTGCTGATGTGGCACCTCTGGAGACTATTCATGTTTGATGTTAAATGGAGGCTGGCCTGACAGCTGACGGAGTACGGGAGCTTCAGAGACATATTTTTATCTGCTGAATTTAGTTAAGTCAGTCAGTCTGGAAAGATGAATACATCATATTTCATTTCTGGTTTTGTAACAGATGCTTGTAATATGGTGTCCGGGCTCCAACCTCATCCTTTCCTACAGATTATACCTTCACTTAGGGTTAGGGTTAGAGTTAGAGTTAGGGTTAGGGTTAACCCTAACTCTAACCCTAACCCTAACCCTAACTCTAACATTAACCCTAACCCTAACCCTAACTCTAACTCTAACCCTAACCCTAACCCTAACTCTAACATTAACCCTAACCCTAACCCTAACTCTAACTCTAACCCTAAACCTAACCCTAACTCTAACCCGACCGTTAGATCAGAGCCTGCAGGTGGATGCTCGTGGTGATGGAGCCTTGACTGCCCGAACCAGCTCACAACTATAGACATTCACGGTTTTACGTATCAGCACACAGTTAACAGTTTATCTGCTCCTGACCAGCTCTTCCTGAGGGAAACCCGGTCAAAGAAGAACACCGACATAACACATATGATCGTTCAAACACATTGACTGGATTGTTTCTGCTTGCTTGCAGATGTTTCAAGGTTCAGGCTCGCTTTAGCTGCCAGACAATGTGACGATGCTCTCAATGACAACAGGATGCTCAGGTGTTGTGGGAGCAAAACAGCCCCAAATCACCAGCCTTCCACCACCGTGCCTGACAGTTGTTGGGGAGCTGTTTCTGCTGAAATGCTCTATTTGCTTCATTTGTATCAAACGTCGTGCTGTGGATTATGGCCAGACATCTCCACTCTGGTTTGTTAGTCCAAAGGACAATGTTCCAATGTTGTGCTGCCATCCTCCTCTTAGAGAGAAGGGGTTTCCTCCTGACCACCAAACAGACTGTATGTCTTCTAATTTCGCCGTCATGAACCCAAACAGGCATCTAAGATGTAGCTCTTATTTTTTGGGTCTTTTTTGTTTGTATTTGTCTGAGGCATTGGTCACAGTCTGACCTTGTGGTAAGTTTGCTGGCACATCCCACTCCTGGAAAGATTGGCAACTGTCTTTAATGTCTTTCACAAGACGCTAAATGGTCTTACGATCCTTCCCAGATGGATGGCTATTAAAAAAAAAATACTTATCTGAGATCATAGCTGATGTTTTTCCCTCATTGGCATTGTGTTAACACACCTGAATACTGCAGACCTGCTAAAACGTCTGGTTTTATAGAGGCGCTCACAGTTCAGCTGCTTGTTAAAGTGACAGTTTTTAGCTCCTAGAGTCCCCGACAGGTGTTGAGGTAAACTATGACGCTGACACAGATTTAGGGTGAATTCCAATTCCTCCCTTAACCCACAATCTCAACCCTCAATCTCAAAAATGCGTGCTCCCGTGAAGTGCAAGTGCTGTCCCGATTCTCAGAACGTCAAGTTGAGGGAAGAGTTTGAGGGCTGTATCGCCCTCAATATTGAGATTCTCCGGCACCACCCTTGGAAGTAAGGGCTACCCAGAAGGCATTGCGTATTTTCGCCAAAAGGTCTTCGAAAAGGATGGGGCCGCAAAAAACGAGCTTCAAATATAAGTATTTTCGTAGTTAATAAATGTATAAATGTTAAGAAACTATCTTATTGGGTGAATTCCAATTCCTCCCTTAACCCTCAATCTCAACCCTCGCCCTTAACCCTCAACTTTTGGCCCTCAATCTAAACCCTCGAAAGTAAGTGTCAGGTCTATCTTGTGGCTTAGAAATGGGACACCCCTCGAGTGCAGTTACGTCATCAGACTGAAACGTATCAGAGCCCGTGTTGTCTCTGTATTTCCTGAAATGACACAGGGATAACATTGAAAAGAGCGCTGTATATTCTCCAAATAATATTAGCAAATAACACAATAGAGGATACATTATTCAGTCCGCCATCGCTACACAACAAGGTATACAAGTAACGTAAAGCCGACCAGGACCCGCCGACCCATCGTAAAGTAAAAAAATAAATGTTACGCAACAACAATGTTAATCCATGAAAAAAGTCTCAAACAAAGACAATAAGATGGTTTCGTAACATTTATATCTTTAAGAACTACGAAGATACTTACGTTTGTAGCTAGCTTTTTTTGTCGCCATCCTTTTCGAAGATGTCTTGGCTAAATAACCCAGTGCCTTCTGGGTAGCCCTTACTTCCAAGGGTGGTGTCGGTAAATCTCAATTTTGAGGGCGATATAGCCCTCAATCTTGTCTCTCAATTTGACTTTCTAAGAATCGGGACAGCACTGGCACTTAGCGGGAGCGCGCATTTCTGAGATTGAGGGTTGAGATTGAGGGTTAAGGGAGGAATTGGAATTCACCCATTGTCTTCCTTATATATATTTATATTATCTTATTCTTCTACATCTTCTTCTCCTTCTTCGTCGTCGTCATTTTCTTGACAGACTGGATGTAGCTTTGGCATAAGGCCGCCCCCCACAGTCTGAAGACGTAACTGCACTCAAAGGGTGTCCCATTTCTAAGTCACAAGATAACCCTTACACTTACTTTTGAGGGCCAGGATTTAGGGTTAAGGGCGAGGGTTGAGATTGAGGGTTAAGGGAAGAATTGGAATTGGCCCTTAGTCTTGTTAGCCTCTTGCTTGGTCACTGTCTTGTTTTCTCGTCCATCATCAGGTACCAGGGTGTCTCCGTTGCCTCTTCAGTGATGTCCCCTGTAGCTCCCTGCTTCGTCTTACAGTCATTGTACTGTTACTTATATAGAGCTCTCTAGACACCATCAAGGTGTCACCCATTCACACACCAGCGGGCAGCTGAGCCATGCAAGGCGCTGCCAGGCCCACTGGGGGGCAAGTTAGGGTTCAGTGTCCTGGACAGTTGGACACCAGGATCAAACCACCAACCTAACAGCAAGGTTATTATCTTTTAACGAAAACGAACGAAATAACGAAAACTAGAATTGAAAAAAACATTTTCGTTAACGATATTAAATAAAAATGAAAGTTTTTTAAAAGACGATAACTAACTGAAACTGTATTATGTGTTTTATAAAACAAACTAAAATTAACTATAATAATGTTAAGAACGTGCTTCATTTTTGTGTTTGTAATTTTTTTTCCTCATAAACGTTTGAAATCTATTAATTTCGCTCTGCTGTACAACAACAACCACAAAAAAATAAAAATTAAAAAACTAAAGCGATCCGCAGTGATGGCTGTGGCAAAAGTTAGGAGAAAGCGGCACAGTCCAATTTGGGATTTCTTTGACTATGACTGTGTTAACGATAAAAATAAGTGCCTTGTTGTAGAAGCAGGTGATATAATGTGTGGAATACTTCTGAAGGAGAAAAAAACTCACGAATCTGAAAGTCCATTTGAAAAGCTCACACAAGAAGGCTAACCAAGACTAGCTGGATAAGCTAGCCTAAGCTAGCCCCCTGGAAAGAGAAGTTAACCAAGACTAGCTGGATAAGCTAGCCTAAGCTAGCCCCCTGGAAAGAATGCTAACCAAGACTAGCTGGATAAGCTAGCCTAAGCTAGCCCCCTGGAAAGAGAAGCTAACCAAGACTAGCTGGATAAGCTAGCCTAAGCTAGCCCCCTGGAAAAGGAAGCTACAGCTGCAGGCCAGTCAGCGTTGGGAAGGAACGGGAGAAAACAGCAACTATAATGGACTGTTTCCATGGAGACCAGATAGCTGCTGGTCAGTAAATATGCAGGAACACCACAAGAGGGAAGATGCATTGATAAATATGTTTATTGAGACCAGAATGTAAACACGACTATGTGATTTGATAGCCTTCAAAAAGTTCAGTGCTTCACTCCAACCAAAATTACAACCCTAATTTACAAAATAAAACTAACACTAACACTGAAACTAATAAAAACTAAACTAAAACTAAGTATTTCAAAACAAAAATGAATAAAAACTAGCAAAACTACTCTAAAAACGAATTAAAACCAACTAAATTTGGAAAAACTAAGCTAAAAACCAAATAAAAACTAAAACTAATGGAAAATCCAAAACTATTATAACCCTGCCTTACAGTGACTGGACTGTACCAACTGAGCTACAGCCTCCCATCGTGTCTCAGGAGGACGGGCCGGGAGCTGGACCATAACCCCTAGAAGTAATCAAGTACTCCTCCAGATCAAAGTGATATTTTAACAGGGAAATACTCCTCTGTGTCACTTTAGGTCAATGACACAGTGTGTTTTGGTCATCTGAGGACGCGTTTACCTCACTGTTAAATCTCCTGAGGACCAGATGATTTACTGTGATGTTACTTTGTTTTATCTTCTGTTACGTTAAACCGTTGAACTGAAAGAAGCCGCTCTTTCTTTTTCTCACGATTGCAACTTCATCTACACACGTGTGAATTTAGATCCGTCAGTTTGTTGTCCAGTTCAGAGGTTCAGGAGTTTCATGGGGTAATCAAAACACTTTCTAATGACCACTAATGGGACCAGTTACAAGCACGTTATGAGAGTACTTGGTTAGAAGATGGTACTAACACATCATCACATCTTGATCCAGCATCGAAACCCACCCATACAATGTAAACCCTGTTCAGTTTCCATTCAATCACAGCCTGATTTGGGGCAGAAATGAAACACTGACAGTTATATTTAGGGCTGGGCAAGTTAACGCGTTATCATTGTGTTAACGCATTAATTTATTAACGCGGACATTTATTTTATCGTGAGTTAACACACGTTGCTCACATGCTTTTGTTTTGAAAAGTCTGTAAACAGTAACAGTAAGCAAAAGGAAAAGCTAAAACAGACATGGAGAACGGTAAAAATCCGTGAACTTTACAGTTCAGGTAGCAACTCAGGTAGAAATATTAACAATTCTGTCTGGAAAAAATATTCTGGACTGCAACAAAACTTTGGCGTCATTCCTCCATGTTCCATCAGATCTGCTCCATGTGTTCACTGTCCTGCTGTTCTCTAGCTGGTTACTGCAGTGCGGCTCCATCTAGTGGCACAGATGTGTAATGACAACAGAAAGTCTAGACCTCGATTATAAAGCAAATTCAGTCCTGTGACCCTTTTTTTAATTTCGTATTTTTGATCTGTTGTGGAAAAAATAAGATCCGATCTCGATGAGAAAATCAGAATAGAATTTATTACAGAGAAAAGAGACAAACATACAAAATTTTTGTGCGCACAAGGAGAGCAATCAGCCAGTACTCCGTCCAGAATACTGGCTGAGGACTCTGTTGTTACAGAGATGAGGCTGTCTCTTATACCAAGACAGCAAGGTGTTGATTCTGCTTATGTGCAACATGTCGGGTAATATCATTTAATAAATGTATTTTAAATGTTTAATACAAACAGCAAATAAAGTAAACAGACTCACCGCAGCACCATCACCTGAGTTTGCTGCCATGGCCGACCGGTCCGTCTAACTATCTGGGTGGGTGTCACATGACCAATGGAGCGTAACGTGATTGGCTGGACGTTGGCTGAATTGAGACAGGGATCGATTGCTTCTCCCTGGTGACCCGGATGTTGAGTCTGGTTCTTTTTACACTGAATTTTTTGAGGTTGAATTTTTTACACTGATTTTTTTTTAGAAATTGAATTTTTTTACACTGAATTTTTTTGAGATGTTGATTTTTTTTTTTACACTGAATTCTCGGTGAATTCTGATTGACAATTGAAAATGAAAAGAATGAATGATACACGGATTGGTAAAGTTACTGAACTTTAACATGGACATTTTCATTTTAAAGTTCTCCCAGACGGAGGATTCAACAGAAACAAGGTTATTTGTAACAACTGACAAGTTGAACTCCCCGTTAAAAGTTTCTGCTGTTACCTCAGAAATGACCTGTTTTAATGTTCTGATTGTGCTGAGACACAATCATTTTGTTGGATTTTGTTTGTAGACTTTTTTTTTTATATATATAAAAACAGGATGACATTAATGCCCTGGCAGTGGCAATAAACTTTAATTTATTTGACATTTTTTAAGATGAGATTGACACTAAATATGTGTTACTGACAAGTGCTGATGTTAAAAGTGTTTGTTCATATGGCAGCAGAACATTTCAATAAAAGTGCATTTTACACTACTTTTGAATTCATTATTTGATTTTGCGTATACAATGCGATTAATCGTGATTAATCGTGATTAATCGTGATTAATCGTGATTAATCAGGAAAATAATGCGATTAATCACGATCAAAAATTTTAATCATTGCTCAGCCCTAGTTATATTACATTAAGAGAAAAGAGGAGGCGCAGAAAACGAGGTGTTGGATGCAACAGGGTGACGGAGAAAGTGTGAGAGAGTGGAGGAATAGGGTGCCGAGGTAAAGTGTGATTTATGTCCGACTGAGATTAAGGCCTGTGAAATGAGACGACTGTTTATGTCTCCTGTGAAAACAGAGGATTTCCACTGAAAACAGAAATAAGCGCCTGTTTCATGTCTGCATCGAACGTGTCCGGAGAGAGTGAATGGGTTTCATATCTTCAAAGTGCCCGTATTCTGCTCATCTTTAGCCTTCTGAAGTTAATCTCTCGGTACCTCCAGAGTAACTGTGCAGCCAGCGTAACTCCAAAACCCGGTCATTATTTCAGTCTCGGAGACCGAGCCTCCTGATTGTTAAATAAATCAACTTAAATTGTTAAATTGCTTGTATGACTTGTTTCTTCGGACTTCCATCGTCCAGTCCACCAAAAACAACCAACAAGAGTCAACGGCAAAAGAAGAGAAGATTTGTCAGATCTTCTGTGGGTCCGACCCACATCCTCATCCCACTAATGCATGTTCCCGACAAATGTGGCTCCGTTTAAAAGGGAAATAATCAGGCTTTCCGACGCTATAAGATCCATTACTGAGAAGCACTATAGTAACTACGTACCAAACACTAATTTCCCTAATTTTTGTGCTAAGTTTAGAAAAGCCGATGATGCTGATGGCTACGTAGATGCCAGCGGTTGAAGCTGTCTTGACATGATAAGAAGTGGAGTTGATTGACTGTTTTTTTTATCTTGAAACAAAGAAGAACTAGCAGATGCTGGAAGGCAGACTCGGTCCTAGTCAGCTGAACGTGACCAGACAAGGGGATGAGCCCTTCATGATGTCGTAGAGAGCCAAACCTCCTCAGAAGGAAGCATTCTCAGCGCGCTTTTTTCTGTGCTTCATTTTATTTTTATTTTTTTCAGTTACATCTAAGATGATAACTCATCTGTAGACAGGCCGACCCATCATGTATCCACTGGAGGATTTATTCAGATAAAGTTAGTGAATGTTACCGTTATCTGACGAGGTTGGACCGCTTGCACGTTCACTTTCAGCCCCAGGTGCATGAGGAGGCGGTGCTGTAGGCGTAGCCTCCCCAGGTGCGTGTGCTGTAGGCGTGGCCTCCCCAGGTGCGTGTGCTGTAGGCGTGGCCTCCCCAGGTACGTGAGGAGGCGGTGCTGTAGGCGTGGCCTCCCCAGGTGCGTGAGGAGGCGGTGCTGTAGGCGTAGCCTCCCCAGGTGCGTGTGCTGTAGGCGTAGCTTCCCCAGGTGCGTGAGGAGGCGATGCTGTAGGCGTAGCCTCCCCAGGTGCGTGTGCTGTAGGCGTAGCCTCCCCAGGTGCGTGAGGAGGCGGTGCTGTAGGCGTAGCCTCCCCAGGTGCGTGTGCTGTAGGCATAGCGGCTTTGTTAAAGCAGTCTGAAGGGATGCGTTTGTAATGCAGTTTACCCCGACACTCCCTGACACAAAGCTGCAGCTCTGATTTTCTTTTTCTACTCAGAGCACATTTGGAGCTCACGTTTCAGAGAGTTTAGTGGAGAATAGAGAGGTCAGATAAGGTCGGCACATTATCAGCTGGGGTGCATTTTATGAGCTGTTAGCTAAAATCCAACCCCAGAAATGAAGAGGACGTACATGACATCAGTTTGTATGAACGGACGATCTTAAAGTACAGCGAGCAACAGTGAAACCATGCAAGTAAACTTAAAAGTCTTTGGACGTGTGTTGACATTACGCATTTAAATCAGCTTACACTAGGGATGCACTATAACTGTTTTTTAAAACCGAGATACCGATAACCGATAACACACACATATACCTAAGATCATTACATCAATACTATGAACAAAACCAAAAATAGTTTTGACTTTTTAAATGAACAGATATTTATTTTTCCAATGAAAGCTATTGTCAAGCCTCTCAAACATTTTCTTAAAGCTATCAAACAAACCTATTTGATATCTCACATTAACTTAAATAAGGTTCATTACTGACTGATATAAAAAATAAAGGCTCCTTATACTGATGGAAATACATGCATCAAAATTACAAACTGAAAAAGATGAACATTTAAAGGCTTTTGGCTTGTGGTTCCATTTAAATTAATACCTTTAAAGTAAATGAGGTTCAGTAGTTTTCATTTTTTTAATCTCATGGAAGCTTTAGATGAGAGAGATGAGGGAGAGCAGAGACTCCTGCTGGCTTGCGCATGTTAGCATTAGCTTCCGTTAGCTCACATTAGCGTGATTTCAAAACTCCATGGAAGTGATTGTTATGTTGTAGGTGGCTGATCAGGTTTTACGTATTAAAGCTTGTGCTTCCCTCCTCGTAGAATTCACTCGGAGGATTCGTCACAAATAACCACCAAACTATCTTCTTCTGAAACTTTAACGAAGTTCCATGCCGCCATGTTTGTTGTGATCAGCGCTGTGCTGCAGGCTGCATTCAAGGTGTAACGTAAATTCCGACGTTCCCTCGTTTGCTAGTCGTTCTTTCAGCCTTTTCTATTTTTTTCTTTTTGTATGTGTAACATGTGGAAAAATACTGCGAATATCAATTCAAGTCAGCAACTACCAAAATTATGGCCGAGTTAACAAGTTGTTTTCTAGCATGAGGGGGTATTCTTGATTTTCCTTATTGAGTAATCGTTTTTCTGATTATGCCGACGTTACTTGAACATAACATTCACTGCTGGTCATTCAAGGCTCAGAGGGAGCGAGGCACTGCTGTGTTGACAAAAATATATATGTTATCGGGGCTATTCGTGGTGATATCGGACTTATCGGGATGACGTCATCATTTCCTGTTATCGGCCCGATAGTTATCGTGCACCTCTAGCTTACACTATTTTGTAACTTCATGGATTTGCATGACATGTCTTTATGTTTTTGCTTTGAATGCTAGAGTTTTATTTGCATCTGTTTTTATCTAAATGATTAGAAGCACATCCTCAGAAGCAGCTCAGCTCAGGTCTGGAGTCCTCCATCAAAGATGCTGCTGCAGCCGGTTCCTCTCCAGCAGAAAGGCCAGGCGTCGTACGGCAACAGAGAGCAGATGCAGCCTGGTTGCCATGCCAACCCATCTGACCCCTTGACTTTCTTTCCTCCGTCCCTCCCTCCCTCCGTCCTCCCAGTATCCTTCCTTCCGTCTCAGACAACAGAACAGAAAGGAGGTGTGAGAGGCCCGAGCCTCCGAAGATCGTGAGACGATTTACACCAGATCCTCCCGAGCTCCTTCAGGAGTCCCTCATCGTGTTCACGGGCTCCGCCCACCTGTGGGAGGCGCCGGCCCCACGCTCTCCCAGCTCAGATCACCGCCGCCCCCCGCTGCCACATGCTCATCTTCACTCAGCAAACATCAGATATTTAAAAACATCTACCGCCCAGGCCGTCCTTTAACTTGAACTGGCATCGGGAGACGTCTTTTGTCGGGAGACGTCTTTTGTCTTCTCCACGTCTGCGCCGTCACGGCGGCGGCCTGCCGTTTTCTTTCAGGGTTTCTCCGTGAGAAAGAGAAATTTTCCTCTTCCTCTCTGGAAGCACCCACATAAATGCGTCTCTATTTTTAGCGTCGAGCGTTCCCTCGCTGCGTGTTATGAATTCATGACTCCGTTTTCCCGCTGCGTTCGACGTGCTTTTGTGAGAAAGGCTCTCAGTTTCTGCTGACGCTACCGTCCGTTGGGTTTGGATTTTTTTCTTTTGGTTTTTTTTTTAAATGGCCAGAAGGATTTTGTGAGGTGGTTGGGCTCCAGGTTTCCTCCCCGCGAACATGCATGTCAGATGTTTCTGTGCTCAGTGGCGCCTGACCGGACAGCCGTCAGTGAAGTCAGAGCCAGGTGTGTTTGAGCGGGAAACATCTGGAACCTTCAGATCAAACCATCATCACAATCATCTGTAGACATCAGCGACTTTGAATAACCTCATTCATCTTTTTTATTCTTCATTCTTCACTGCTGGCCCTAAATTGCCCTCATAATGAGTTTTTGATGTGCGCGTTGCAGACTTGAAATGTTAAAATTAGGGCTGGGCAAGTTAACGCGTTATTATAGCGTTAACGCATTAATTTATTAATGCAGAAATTTATTTTATCACGCGTTAACGCATATTGCTCACATGCTTTTGTTTTGAAAAGTCTGTTACTGGCTGCTGTGGAACCGGAAGATAATTGGCAGTTAAACGTGCGAAAAGCTAAAACAGACAGACTTTACAGTTCAGGTAGCAACTCAGGTAGCAATATTAACAATTCTGTCTGAAAATAATTCGGACTGCAACAAAACCATTTTAATAATCAAAGACGGCAGCAGAGAAATATTTCACATTCTTGTGCGTTTACTTTATCTCTCATCGCGACTGAGAAAAACCTTGCAGCTGCGATCGGGAGAAAAATGAGGAGCTGAGTTTCAGTCCAATTCAGTTTTTCTTTTTTTTGTTGTAACTGGCAGGGTTTAGGTCATGAAACTACAACAGAACTAGGGCTGGGAAAGTTAGCGCGTCATCATCGCGTTAACGCATTAATTTATTAATGCCTGTAACAGTCGTAAGTGTGGAAGGACCCTTTAAGAACACTTTGGTCACCTGCTGATGATGTCATCAGACCGCACCCAACAGATACACCCTAGTGGACGCTGGACAGACGTTCTCGTAGAACTCTTGCCTTCCCGAACCCAGAGTGACTTTACGGGTTGTGTAACATCAGCTTTGTTCATGTATGAGCGGACTGCTGTCTCCAACCGGGTTTTATTAAGGTTGCCGAGCACTGTAATAAACGTGGACCCTGTGGAAACCCCAGTACCAGTGTGTTCGTGAGTGTTCCTCAGCACCTTTAATTACCATAACTCCTGAGCTAATCTCCATCGTTCCACACGACCCGTAAACCGTCACACGCCGACATTTATTTTATCGCGCGTTAACGCATGTTGCTCACATGCTTTTGTTTTGAAAAGTCTGTTTCTGGCTGCTGCAGAATCGGAAAAGAATTGGCAGGCAAAGCTAAAACAGACATGGAGAACGGTAGAAATCAGTGAACTTTACAGTTCAGGTAGCAACTCAGGTAGAAATATTAACAATTCTGTCTGGAAAAAAAAACAACTTTCAAACCCCTTTCTTTAAGACGATTGCATCATTCCTCCATGTTCCATCAGATCTGCTCCATGTGTTCACTGTCCTGCTGTTCTCTAGCTGGTTACTGCAGTGCGGCTCCATCTAGTGGCACAGATGTGTAATGACAACAGAAAGTCCAGTCCTCCATTATAAAACTAATTCAGTTCTGTGGCCCGTTTTTACATTTGTATTTTTGATTCAAGTCTAAAATTGAAATATTAAAAAAAAACAGGCATTTATTCAGTTAGATTAAAAAATGAAAAATATAATAAAATGTCACTTTTTGATTTTTGTTATTTTTGAATGATACACTGATTGGTAAAGTTACTGAACTTTAACATGGACATTTTCATTTTAAAGTTCTCCCAGACAGGAGGATTCAACAGAAACAAGGTTATTTGTAACAACTGACAAGTTGAACTCCCCGTTAAAAGTTTCTGCTGTTACCTCAGAAATTACCTGTTTTAATGTTCTGATTGTACATGGACCATAGACCACCTAGAACACCTGGACCATAGACCACCTAGAACACCTGGACCGTAGACCACCTACAGCACCTGAACCATAGACCACCTAGAACACCTGGACCGTAGACCACCTAGAACACCTGGACCGTAGACCACCTAAAACACCTGGACCGTAGACCACCTAGAACACCTGGACCGTAGACCACCTAAAACACCTGGACCGTAGACCACCTAGAACACCTGGACCGTAGACCACCTAGAACACCTGGACCGTAGACCACCTAGAACACCTGGACCGTAGACCACCTATAAACCCTGGACCGTAGACCACCTAGAACACCTGGACCGTAGACCACCTAGAACACCTGGACCGTAGACCACCTAGAACACCTGGACCGTAGACCACCTAGAACACCTAGACCACCTAGAACACCTGGACCGTAGACCACCTAGAACCACCTAGAACCTGGACCACCTAGACCACCTAGAACACCTGGACCTAGGACCGTAGACCACCTAGAACACCTGGACCGTAGACCACCACCTGGAGTAACCACCTAGGACCGTAGACCACCTAGAACACCTAGGACCGTAGACCACCTAGAACCTGGACCGTACCACCTAGGACCACCTAGACCACACACCTTGGACCGTATACCACCTAAAACACCTGGACCGTAGACCACCTAGAACACCTGGACCGTAGACCACCTAGAACACCTGGACCGTAGACCACCTAGAACACCTGGACCGTAGACCACCTAGACACTAGAACACCTGGACCGTATAGAACCACCTAGAACACCTGGACCGTAGTAGACCACCTACAGCACCTGGTGTGTAGACCACCTAGAACACCTGGACCGTAGACCACCTAGAACACCTGGACCGTAGACCACCTACAGCACCTGGACTGTAGACCACCTAGAACACCTGGACCGTAGACCACCTACAGCACCTGGACTGTAGACCACCTAGAACACCTGGACCGTAGACCACCTACAGCACCTGGACTGTAGACCACCTAGAACACCTGGACCGTAGACCACCTACAGAACACCTGGACCGTAGACCACCTAGAACACCTGGACCGTAGACCACCTAGAACACCTGGACCGTAGACCACCTAAAACACCTGGACCGTAGACCACCTAGAACACCTGGACCGTAGACCACCTAGAACACCTGGACCGTAGACCACCTAGAACACCTGGACTGTAGACCGACTCAGGATTTCTTTGCAGACTTTTTTTTTATTTTTCATAAAAACAGGATGACATTAATGCCCTGGCAGTGGCAATAAGCTTTATTTTATTTTACATTTTTTAAGATGAGATTTACACTAAATATGTGTTACTGACAAGTGCTGATGTTAAAAGTGTTTGGACAATAAATGTTATAAATGTTATGACAGTTCATATGGCAGCAGAACATTTAAATAAAAGTGCATTTTACACTTCTTTTTAATGTATTATTTGATTTTGCGTATACAATGGGATTAATCGTGATTAATCAGGGAAATAATGTGATTAATCGCGATTAAAAATTATAATCGTTGCCCAGCCCTAATTAAAATGGATGTAAACTAACACATAAAATGAAGTCAGTGCGAAAACAAAAGAAAGCACCTCCTACCAGACGTTCATAGTTTTAAAACTGTAGTTTTTTTTATTTTTTAGATCCTCTGGTTTCAGTGGTTGATTCTGGCTGAATAAACGCTCCATGTCTGGTTGTCAATTTCCTCGAGGCGGACAGATGTGTGCTCATCTGTGCCGTTTATCCTCTCTTCTCTCTGTTTTCTGGTTTTGTAAAACCCTTCATGTGTCTCGGGGCCGCGCTGCCGTTGTTTCGTCATCCTCGCCCGTTATCTTCTCCGTTAGTGGAGCAGCAGCATGACTCATAAAGCCAGACTCACATAAACCTTCCAGAGTGAATAAAAATAGCCCACAGTTTATTTCAGGCCCTGAAATAAAATTTCTGTTATATATTTTTGAATGACCTATATGAAAATACCTGGGAACAGAGTTACGATCACGTCTTAACTTGATGCAGTCAAGGAAGCTCACGAACAAACTGAAGCAGATTTAGTTGCTGGTTCAAATGGACGCCGTCCAGATCTCTGCAGACAGAAGCTGCTAATCTTTAGCTCTCCAAATCCAACTTGCCAAGCTTTTCCAACTTGGGCAGGTAGACCCAGAGCGATGCGACACTTTCAGACGTTTTTCCCGCGAGGCGTTGAAAGGGCAGGCCTCTGTCCGTCGCTTATCTGCAGCTCTGCGTGCACTTCATCTCGCTAACGGACACGTTGGAAATGGATTTCAGCGGTTGTGTGCTGGAAATGTTGGAGTTATTAAAAGACATAAACCAGAGGTTTGAGCTTCATTCATTATTCATCCCTAACCCCTTTTCGTCGGTTTAAGGTCTGGAAGCCACACATCCTCCATGATGGGGGTCCGCCGCTTACTCTTCTTCCTGCCCTTTAGGAGAGAAATAAATAGCTTTAATATGTAAACGCTTACGTGTACGACACGGTGGATACAGATACAACAGATGCAGCGTGGAGGCTCATCCGTCCGTCTGTGGCAGCTGTCAGGGCCCACGGCGGGCGGTATTATTAAAGCCATCAATCCTGGCTCGCTCGTTCACACACGGAGATAAAGTCATTATGAGTTATGTTGTGACATGCATGTCATGTCTTTTGACTTAAATCAGATTACGTCCATCAGCCGAACTACTTCTTTCATTCCTCTGTAGCGTATTATGAGGCCAGCAGCTTACTGGAGGAGGCAGGACTGGGGCTGAACTTTCAGCTCCTAAAGGCCGATACCGATGACAAAAACATATACCTAAGATCAAAACATCAATACTATGAACAAAACCAAAAACAGTTTTGACTCTCTACATGAAGAGATATTTATTTTTTCCAATGAAAAATTATTGGCAAGCCTCTCAAACATTTTCATAAAGCTATCAAACAAACCTATTTGATATCTCACATTAACTTAAATAAGGTTCATTACTGACTGATATAAAAAAATAAAGGCTCCTTGAACTGATGGAAATACATGCATCAGAATTACAAACTGAAAAAATGCATTCTTCAATGACAATAAAAAATAATGCACAGGTCATAATGTACTGACACAAGTTAGACTTGTCTGTGTGAATAAGAGGAGAGGGGAGACTTGGTGTTGGCTTGCCCACATTAGCTCATGTAAGCTCACGTTAGCTCACATTAGCGCGATTTTAAAACTCCATGGAAGCGATGGTTATGTTTCAGGTGGCTGGTCGGGTTTGACGTATTAAATCTTGTGCTGTTTTTCCTTCCTTCGCTTGGAGCATTTGTCACAAATAACCAGCGAACTATCTTCTTCTGAAACTTGAACAGAGTTCCATGCAGTCGCCTCCATGTTGTTGTTTTTTTTTTTGTTTGTTTTTTTTTGTTTTTTAATCAATCCACTCTGCCGCAATGACGCATTCAAGGTGTAATGTAAATTCCTCCGTCTCCTCGTTTGCTAGTCGTTCTTTCAGCCTTTTCTATTTTTTCTATTTTGTATGTGTAACATGTGGGAAAATACTGCAAATATCAATTAAAATTAGCAACTACCAAAATTATGACCGAGTTAACGAAGTTGTTTTCTGGCATGAGGGGGTATTCTTGATTTTCCTGATTGAGTAATCGTTTTTCTGATTATGCCGACATCACTTGAACATAACATTCACTGCCGGTCATTCAAGGCTCAATTTTTACCTCCTTTGGCGGAGGTAAAAATTGTTCATTTACCTGGTTGCTGGGTTACGCTCATACAGACAAGGGGCCCTCCTAGCCAATGGGATGCCAGGAAGATGCTAAGCGATAGCCAATGGCAGAGCAGCTCGGACTCACCGCTTTAAAACCGAGATACAGAGCCGACAGCTATGTTTACGTTCAGTAAACTCTGGGAGCTGCGAGTAGCAGCGCTACTGGATTTCTGCCTTTCGTATCCTGAAATTTCTTTTGTAACGAGAGGCAATATTTTCCCTTTGAGGCGTTTCGTAACCTGAAAATTTCGTATGTAGAAACGTTGGTAAGTAGAGGTACCACTGTATATGAAATGTCAGAATAGGTCATTTTTTTGACGACACCCCGGTTGAGAAAGGCTGGACTAGAACAACGACCTTTACAGTTTTGACCGTCATTGTTCTGGGTCTCCGGCTTTCTTTGGTAATTTCTCTCATTTCTGAAAAGCTAACTCCAGACTTTGTTGCTGCGTTACATCCACTTTTTTTCCCCGCTGACCTGATAAATCCTTTCTTGATAAGGTTGCTTGCATTTAGCAAAATTTGTGTGGCTTCTGGAAACCTCTGGATGGCGTATAGAAGTAAATATTTACTGATCCTAATGGTCCTGGGAACAGCATTTCAGCATTGTCTTGCTTGAAGCTGCAAGGTCTTCCCTGAAAGAGACGTTGACCTCTATTCTTTTTGATGCTTGAAACCATATTTGTGGAAGAAATTTATATGACGTGTTTGCGGATAATTTTGCTTTTTCTTTTCCTTATTTACGTTTACACAGAGAGAAATGTCTTTTTGTTTTTTTTAAGAAAGGCAGAACGTCTAGAACACATGACAATAATGAATAAATAATAATGAATGACAGTAGCTGAAAATAAAGCTGATTTTGAGCTGGTGCGTGTAGAGAAATCCTGCAAATATCCTGAAGGATTAACGAGCTTTTAAGCATCAATGGAAGCAGCTACATGGAAAACAGACTGCAGATAGAAACAGAGTTTGTCTGACAGTTACAGGCAGGACGGCAGACGAGCAGTACTCCCTAATTAACTTTGTCTTCATTACGCCTGTTAATGACTTCAGGGGAGGCAGCTCCAGAACCACCTGCCACCACCTCATAGATGTGCAGCACAAATGGACAAAAGACAGACAGAGATCTTTGTTTCAGCCACCTGAGCATGCACAGGTGTGTGGTACCCAGTGGAACCCAACTACCTTCACATGCAGACCCTTCCAGGCCAGTCCAGAACCAGTCACAGCTGTCTGGTATCACAAAACACATTATCTTTAAAAAAAAAAAAAAAAAAAAAGATGAATTATGCCTGCTTAGTTCTTAATTCGCTGTTTAATTTAAGCTTACCTGACTGTAATGCAGCTGTCACTCAAACAGCCACGCCCCTAATTAGGCTTCGGTTTGTGGTTTTTGCATAATTTTACCGGATGCAACGCATAGAAATTCACATCTGCGCGGTTGTCATGGATGTGAAATCTAACGTGAGGCTCGGTGGAGGTTGACTGGTTTCACCTTTTAAAACTGACCCAAAAAAAAGCATCTTCTCATTTTCATTTCTATTTTTAAATGCCATTAGAGGTGCAGCCAAATTAAATAGAGCATTAACTCTCTGTGCATATAAAACCTCATACCGCACATTCAACGCGTCCCAGAGCGCCGTTTCCTTCCGCTAACGGGTTTGCACAAATCCAGTAAAGAGCGCGCACAAAAAAAAACATTATAATGCAGACGGCGGATTCTTGATATTGGCGTGACGTTTGTTTTCCCCTTTGGCCTGGTTGCTATGGCCCGCGGACGCCAGTGGCCCGGATGTTCGTGATCGAGAATGTTTTATGGATCTGGTCTGGTGCGCGCAGCACTTCCTGTGTTGGAACGTACGTGATCGTGCTGTGACGTGTTCATCACACTTGAAATGCTCCAAAAAATGCCGCTACAGTGTGCAAAAATGTAAAGAAACGCTCAGACGGACTTCTTCTATGGTGGCTTATAAAGGGTTAAGAGCCGGTCCCTAGTGGTCATTCAGGGAATTGCATATCTCGCCAATTCCACACTGAGTTCAATTTAGGAAGTCAGTGGAGGATATGTGAGGAAGAGGCTGACAGAGAGGCCAGACTATGGAGCCCCATTTGGGTCATAATTCAATGAATAAAGGAGTGTATTATTATGAAATACAGGCGTTTATTATTATGAAATACGTATCCAATTATTATGAAATGTTTCCCATTATTATGAAATATATGTGAATTATTATGAAATGTTTCCCATTATTATAAAAAAATGTAATTATTATGAAATATATTTTTATTATTATTTAATCTTAGTTTATTGCATTATAGTTTATTTCAGAATAGTTTTTTTTTTTTTATCTAAGAATGAGTTTTTACGTAATTGCTTCCTTTTTCATAAGAATGAGCTTTTACATAATAATGACATTTTACCAGTGGGCGGGGCCAGTGGTTGACCTGCACGCTCATTGGCTGATCCTTCTCCATTCTACGCTCTGACATCGACTAGTTTTGGCCGTGAGGTCCCGTTAGCAGCGGGCCGTGGCGTCATCAAGGTGCGCTCCTAGTCCGATTGTAGCTATGGCAGCTTGGACTGAGCTACGGGAAACCTTGACCAGGTTAGCAGACAATATCGAAAATGATAATTTATCAGGTGATGCTATTTTGACCCGATTTGACGATTCATTGTTGTTGCTTATGCCTGAATGAAAGAGCAGCCAATCACATAAATGGCTCCACCCTCTCTGCTGTGATTGACACACAAATCATTCTCATGAAAAACAAAGCCATTATTATGTAAAAGCTCATTCTTATGAAAAACGAAACCATTATCATAATAATGGGAAATATTTCATAATAATAAACGCCTGTATTTCATAATAATAAACTCATTTATTCATATTCATTATTGAATTATGACCCAAACGGGGCTCCATACCAGACACTTTCAAAATAAAACACTAGAAAACCAGGTCGAAAACCAGAAAAGCCCCTCGTAAACCATGACAGTGGCCTCCGGAGCCTCTGCTCAAACATCCATAAAGTATATTATCAGCCGTATATCACTAGTGGGTGACTGTCGAGATGAGGCAGATGCGCTACGATGAGATGAGCACAGTCTGTTGTGGCAGCATGTCTCTCAGGGTCCCCGTTATGTCAAAACTGGAGCGCGAATCCGCGAAGGCTTTCTCCTCATCTTGAGAATGAAGGCAATTAAGAGCGCATTAAGAAGGATTTGATGATTCATCAGAGCCACAGAAGCCCAAAATGTGAATTAGCAAGCTGGATGAGAGGAAAGGCGGCAGAATAATAGGAGCGGCGCTGCAGCCGTGTGAACGGGAGAGCTGCTCACATCCTCAACTTAATCTTTGTTTCCTTAGAAACAAGCATGCATTTCCTGTAAAACTCTGCCTTTGCTGAACTTCATAGCCGTTAAAACTGATTATCTTCTTTTGACGGAGAAAGTAAGGTTTTACATTGGAAAAGTAGCAGCAGCGATACTTCTCCAGGGTAATAAAAGCGAACGAATGCACTCATAAAGCACACGTTCATCCAGTATCACACAAAGAAATGCTGCCGTTGGTTGTTATCTTCCACTAAAACATCACAGTCAGAGCAGGCAGAAACCACATGAGCTCAAAATCTGATGTGAATTGTGTGCGAGAGATCTAAGTTGAAAATCAAAGTGAGAAGACACAGTGAAATGAGTGTGAGGCGTACTCCGCTTGTGTTTACTAGTTTTCATGCCACAGAGCTGCTTTCACCACGAGTCTTAAAAGGCTCATTATAGCCGTAAAAGCAGCTATTACACAGGGAGAGACCCGCGGCTAATGGATGGGTCACAGTCAGATGCTTTCTACATATGAGTCAATTTAATTCTTTGGGTAATTTCTGTGTTTTTGCAACCTATAATATATTTATGTCCTGTTGTTCTTCAGTAATGCATTAGTACTGTTCAGTTTTTTTTTTTGTTTTTTTTTTTGGCATAAGGAGAGCTGTAAACTTGAGAATTGGACTTGTGAGAATTGTAAAAAAGAAAAAGAGGACAAGCCACTTCACTCGAGTTTGCTGTGAGATTCAACATTCAATTAAATTTAACTTTATTTGTATGACATCGATTATTATATGAATTGTTGCTAGGCGCTTTTCAGAGACCCAGATCATGACTCCCAAGGCAAACTTTATGAACTAAAGCTAATATTATTAAATCTTAATTGAAGAAACAATGGCAAGTAAACCCTCCCCCCCTTAGGCCAAACAGTGGCAAGGAAAAACTCCCCTTTAAGAGGAAGAAACCTTGAGCAGGACCTGGATCATATGGAGGGACCTTCCTGCTGAAGACTAGCTGGGTAAATGAAGAAAAGAGGATGGAGAAAGGACAGAGTTATAGCAATATCCGGTTTGAGTGAACGCTGGCGTGAGTGACTGCTGCTGCTCTCCGGATTTTTAATTTAACTTTTTACTCCTATCTCGACTTTTTTACTTCCATCTCGACTTTTGTGACGGTCATTCTCTACCCTATTTCTACTGATCTTTGTGTATTTTACATTCTGACATCATATTATATCGGATTATTTCACATTTGTCTGGCTTTTTGAGCCTACCTGTGACCCCCCCCCCCCAGCTCGTGCTCCTGCTCTCTGGACCAGATTTCTGGGCCAGTATGTGGATCAACAGGTTGGCCATGTGGTTGCTATTTTTCTGGATCGTCCTGCTCTTTCAAACCAACTTCTCAACATCCCTGCTCCAATACTCGGCTGCTGAGCTCCTGAAACTTCGCCGCCACTCGACTGCCCCATCATCGGGTTCGCAGCTTTGCCCCGACGTTGCTTGTCTTCCTCGTTGGAGATACATCCACCGTGGGTCCCGACTGAGTTTCGATATTGATGAATCTGCTTCCATCAAGTCCTTCTGGTCTTCATCTTGCTGTCAACCAAGGTATTGCTCCAGGAGAGGGGACCACGGTGTGCTAGCCAACCTAGCCAGGTCGGCTAATATTCCCTACACGAGCGACAACAGTAATCTTCGTTTCGGACTATTTAACATCCGCTCACTTTCGAGTAAAGGACAGCTCCTTCAGGATATCATCATTGACCGCAAGTATGACTTTTTATGCCTGAAACATGGCAACAACAACATGACTTTTCTCAGCTGAATGAAGCCACGCCCCCGGGGTTTGTTTACATCTGTCAGCCCCGTGTCACTGGCCGTGGGGGAGGTCTCGCGGTGATCTATTGAGAGAATTGGAAAGTCTCGTCTGTTTCTTTGCCAGCATATCAGTCTTTTGAATCTCTTACCTTAAAACTGAATGGTCCTTCTCCGACCATAATCACCACTGTTTACCGTCCACCCAAACCCAACTCTGACTTCATCAGGGAATTTTCTACTTTTCTCATTCAGATATCCTCCCTCTCCTCTAATATAATTGTACTTGGTGATTTTAATATACATATGGACAATTCCAATAACTGTTTCACCAAAGACTTCATATCTTGCTTGGACAGTTTTGGATTACAGCAGTTAATCAACTTTCCCACCCACTCAAAAGGACATGTTCTGGACCTCATCTGCTGCTCTGGTGTTTCTCCTTACAATTTTTCTGCAGTTGACCTTCCCATTTCTGACCACATACTCATTTCATTCATGGTTAATGTCAGTCTATCCAAAACTAAACAACATCGCACCATCTCATTCCATAACATTAAGGACATTAACTTAACTTCATTGGATACTGGGATTGCTAATCTCCTTGCTTCAACTCCACATCGACTCCGGACGAACTGCTCTCCCACTACAATAATGGCCTCCACAATCTATTGAACACCCTGGCACCCTTAAAAACCCGGACAGTCTCCTTCACCCAATCTGCACCTTGGTTTACACCTGAACTCCATCAGATCAAAGCCAAACGCTGCCAACTGGAACGCCTCAGCAGAAAAACTGGTCTCACTATTCATAAGGATTTGTTCAAGAATCACATTCTCTTCTATAAGGACTCACTCTCCTCGGCAAAATCCACCTACTATGCAGATTTAATTAGACAAGGCCATGAAAACACTCGAGCATTATTCACCTGGGTTAACAAAACCCTACACTCACCAGACTGTTTTCCTCCTCATTTCTACTCAACGGACTCATTCTTCAGCGCAAAGATTGACAGTATTCATCAGAAATTAGCCTCTCTCATATCAGCGCCGTCACCCTTCCCAGTTTTAAAAATCTCTTTCTCCCAGCCGTTCTCCAGTTTCAAACTTCCCTCTGTTGCTGACATAACAGGCCTTATCCATAACTCTAAACCGTCTACCTGTCAGCTTGATCCTCTCCCCACCTCTCTGGTCAAAGCCTCCATCCATTCTCTGTCCCCTATAATGACTGCTATAGTTCATTCTTCTCTTAACTCTGGTGTTGTTCCTTCAGCTCTCAAATCTGCCATAGTAACTCCAATTCTCAAAAAACCTGGTGCTGCCCCTAATAATCTCAACAACCTTCGTCCCATCTCCAATCTACCTTTTATTTCCAAAATTCTAGAAAAACTGTTGCATCTCAGGTTCATAATCACCTCTCCCACAACAACCTCTATGAACAATTCCAGTCTGGTTTTCGTCCATTTCACAGCACTGAAACAGCACTTCTCAAGATCACCAATGACCTCCTAATCGCTGCAGACACTGGACTCATCACCATCCTCATCCTCCTTGACCTGAGTGCGGCCTTTGACACAATCTCCCACACCATCCTCATTGACAGATTGACCACCATTGGACTATCCGACACACCCCTGTACTGGTTTAAGTCATATCTTTCTGGACGCACTCAGCAGGTTCAACTGAAAACATTTATATCACAACCTGTCCCCCTTTCCTCTGGTGTACCCCAAAGCTCAGTGCTTGGACCTCTCCTATTCATCATTTACCTTCTCCCTCTTGGTAGTATCTTCCATAAATATAATATACATTTTCATTGCTACGCAGATGACACCCAGCTCTACCTGTCCACCAAACCCACCTCTTCCCTCCCACCCACCTCCCTCACTGACTGCCTACAGGAAATCAGTTCCTGGTTCTCTTACAATTTCCTCAAGTTTAACAGTGACAAAACTGAGCTCCTCCTCATTGGCACCAAATCCGCCCTTTCAAAAATAGACAGTTTATCCATCTCTCTTGACAACTCCTCAGTTTCCCCCTCCCCTCAGGTTCAGAGTCTGGGTGTCATCCTTGACATTACACTTTCATTTCAGTCTCACATTAATAATGTCACCCGCTCAGCTTATTTCCACCTACAGAGCATCTCTCGTCTCCACCCATCTCTCTCGCCCAACAGTACAGCTATCCTGGTTCACACTCTGGTTGCATCCCGCCTGGACTACTGTAACTCCCTGCTCTTCGGTTTACCAGACAAATCCATCCATGAACTGCAACTGGTTCAAAACTCTGCTGCCAGAATCATTTCCAGAACACCTCTTCTTGTCATATAACACCAGTTCTACAGCAGCTCCATTGGTTTCCAATCAAATTCCGTATTATCTATAAAATCCTTCTCACTTTCAAGGCTATCAATAACCTCGCTCCCCACTATATTGCTGAGCTCCTCCACATCAAAATACCCACCCGCACTCTCAGGTCCTCCTCCTCTATCCAACTCTCCATCCCACCTGCTTGCCTGTCCACCATGGGGTCGAGGGCCTACAGAGATGACTATATAAACAGATGTAGGCAGCAACACTGAGGTGGATCAGACTGCAGGTCAGCATGTTAGTTGATATCCCAGAGACATTTATATAGACAGGTGGAGGTAAATCGTGGGATGGTCAGAGAGTGGAACTGCAGGTTAGTATGTAGCTCAGGAAACTCTGGACTGAAAACACACACAAAAAGAAAAAGGGGGCAGGGGGGCACAGGACAGCACGAAAAACCAAAGGAACAATGAAGCTCAGTTACATTAATGAGGTTCTAATTAACTATGGATACAGCTGAAGGAAGAAGAGGAAAGGAGGGGAGAGAAGAGAAGTGAGGACTCCACTCAGTGGATCATGTTGGTGTCTCCCTGCAGCGTAGACCTACAGCAGCATATCTATGATGAGGCTGTGTTTCAGACCAGCCTGCTGTAGTCTGGTCTTCATCCATTCCTATAACTGTAGCTGTGACTATTGGCCCTAACACACTATTGTTGAGACCAACTACAGGCTTTACTAAACAGAAATGTTTTCAGTTTAGTTTTAAAGATGGAGGTGGTGTCAGCCTCCTGAACCCAAACTGGTTGGTTCCATAATAAAGGTGTCTGAGAGCAGAAGGCCCGTCCTCCAAATCTACTTCTGGATCTTCTAGGAACTACAAGTAACCTGCACTCTATTAGGAGCATCAGGAGTTATCAGGTCTGGGACATAATGAGGAGCTTGGCCATTAACATTAAGACAGCACATTCAGGCTCTCATCATATAACCGGTTATTTTGTGTACATATTTGTTCAATAGTTTCCTGTTGAGCCTATCACTTATTTTCCTTCTTGTTCAGGGTCATGAGCGTCTGCTAGAGTCCAGCTGCCAGCGGGTGGCGGGTAGCGGTACACCCTCGACTGGCCAGCGGTGCACTGGAGGGCATCTAATCTTACATATTAGATACCCATAAGTGTCTTTGTCCATTTGTTGGTACATTAAGGATTTGGATGTTCACAGTTCATAGTTTTTCAAACTAACTGGACCTGTCAAGTCTGAACACACCCCGATGGACAAACTAAACACCCTGGGAGAGACAGATAACGACAAACAGGTGACAGGCATGAGGGTGGAGCAAGCAAATACACAGAGGGAAATAAAACTTAAGAGAGGCACACAAGGTCACAGGCATTTAAAAGTAAAACAGGAAATGATTCAGCCCCAGTGAATGGATTAACCTCTGAGCTCTGCTAACATGGAGGTTCTGAGGGTTAGGGCTGTGGTGATGCATCAATCTGTTACACTTGAAGTTCAAATTCAAGCTGAACTCACAAACTGAACTTGCCGTGACCGTCTGAGCTCACGTGACCCATCAGGGCCTCCTGAGGAAAAAGAAACGACACGGCGGCGGTGGCTGCGAGGGATATAGTCGAGAAAGTCGCTGCAAATTATCAAGGAAAAAAAAAAGCAAAAACTTCTCACTTTTTAAACTCACAAATGTGCAAAAAACAAAACTCAGAAACTGGCTTTATAAACAGAACATCTGGCTTTACAGAGTTAGAAATTAGTGAGAAAACTGTCAGATTGCAACACAGATGGTGCACATTTGAGGCAGACTTTTAGTCCTTCACAGTGAAGAAATTTAATGTTCTTATTTAATGGTTATTTTGCTTTTCTCCAACACAGTGTAGAGGCTGATCTTGTATCTTGGGGAACCCCTAGTGGTCACCTATGCACCTGCATAAGGAAGTGTCTTTTTGCAGTTTACTTCTACATCTATTAGGGGTGTAACGGTACACAAAACTCTCGGTTTGGTACGTACCTCGGTTTTGAGGTCACGGTTCGATTCATTTTCAGTACAGTAAGAAAACAAAATGCAAAATATAAATGTGCCAGTTGTTTATTACACACTTTTGTGCTTTTTAACAATAGGAACATTAGCCTATACAAAGCTAGAATTTTTCTCAAAAATATAAATACAATATTCTGAAATGAAGATATTTTGAAAAAACAAAATAAAAAAAACATTGGCTCAGACTTTTTCTTAAAGAAAATATCCATCTGATGTGCAAAATTGAACAGTTGCAACACTGAACAGTTTCAAGTTGTTGCTCAGATTAAATAACATGAATAAGGCTCAGACTGTTTCTTTAAAAACAAATCATTTTATTTGTTATGATTTGGTATGATTTTCTGGCTAAATTGTGGACGAGTAGGTAATTGATATCGGGGCTCAATTATCTTTATCATGTGTTTGAAGTCAGCGTTTAGGGTGATTAGGGTCTTAAATCTGCAGCTATATAACACCAACAGCATTTGTTATGGCTTTAGCCCGACCTGACTCACCAGGGAGAGGCTGTTTAAGGTCTCCCATCTGGGAACACTTCGGGCCCTATCTTGCACCTCCCAAAACCCAATACCTAATACCCATTACCTGCAAATCTCAGATTTAGGAGCCTCTGCCAACCGAAATGCAATCTTCCACCTCCCAAAACCTGTTACCCATTTTGCCGTCTCCCTTAAGCACATTGTGGGCGCGGCAATGGGCGTGTCTCCTGCGCTTTCCACGAATTCGGTATCTTGCGGTACTGGTATCTCGCAGATTTTGGGTATTGGGTAATGGGTGGTCTGACCACCCATTACCCAATACCCAAAATCTGCGAGACACCAGTACCGCAAGATACCGAGTTTGTGGAAAGCGCAACTGGCATGTCCGCGCGTAAAAGAGCGCGTCCAAATCCTGTCATTGCGCGTCCACCCAGTCACATGTGGACTGCACAACCGGCTCTACCTCTCGATTGTGCATCACTGTATTACTTTCATACATTATTCTCTTAAGGGCAGGTGATTTCTGTACAGCTGTGACATGATCTCATTCAGATTTTTGCTGTGGAGGAAACGAGGAGATCACAGAACTCTGTTGTGAAAAAAGCACCGCTTCCAGCGGCTATGCGTCTTGGCGCAGCTGTGCGTCTTTGCGCAGGGGATATGTTCAAGATAACTCAAAAAGTTATGGACGGATTTTGATGACATTTTCAGGAGTTGTCAGAAATGTGAAAAGGAATAACTGATTTTATTTTGGGTGTGATCCGGAAGAAATCCTGGATTCTGGATCACTTTCAAATTTTCGATAATTGTTGTGCTTGGCGGAGGTCTGCGCTCTCTGAGTGCTTTTCTAGTTAAGAAAATGCTTTCCTGGAAGCTCACCGGCTTTATTTTTTTTTCTGAGCAGTTTGTTGGAACTTCTTGGAGTACAAAAGAAATGATTAAATCATTTGCTCCACATTAGTTAGAGCTAGTTATGTATATATCAGTGCAGAGGAGGAGGAGGAAGGAAGAGGAGGAAGCTCTACAGCAGAGTCCCAGACCAGCTGCCCATGAGAGCTGCTCTGATCTGGGTGAAAAGACGCTCCATATCAGTTAGCAGGTAGCGCAACCTGCTCTTAAAGGCAATGGCTCCTGACGCACTGATTGGTTAAACAGGTGGAACGCCCTAACCACTCCCATGCATAATGTGTGCATAATATAGTGGGTTTTGCAGGTAAGATCGTGGGTTTTGGGAGGTGGAAGATTGCGTTCTTTGTGGGGGAACGCCCCTCCCAATACCTAATATCCCTTAATAGCAGGTTTTGGAGGTTTGGCGCAAGATAGGGCCCTTCGGCTCCCCGGTGAAATATAAACAGGGACAAAGAGAAGTTGATAAAACCAAAGTGGTTTGCCGACATTGTTCATCCGAGATCGGGTATGTTTCTGGCAACACGTCAAACCTGTTAACTCATTTGAAATGGCACCAACCCAGCATGAATATCGCTACAAAAAGAGAAAGACGACCGTAGTACAAACACAGCTTCCCACCGCATTTAACACTATGTCGCGGGAGGCTTATTGCCAATGCTAGCGGCATTAGCATTAGCCACGACGTCCGTTACAACTGCTGTTTGTTGTGCTCCATGCGGTCCTCTACTTAATATCTCCGTGTGGAAACTTGTTCAGTACGCCTCCGTCCCGAACCGACCACAACGTACCGAAACGGTTCAATACAAATACATGTACCGTTACACCCCTAACTTCTATTACATGGCCCACACGTGCCGACTTCAGGCTGCAGGACTTTTTGCATGTCTCAGCCGTCCCCGCTGGTCTCTGTCCTCTGTCCCTGGCCTACTGTCTTTGTCAGCATTAACGCGTCTTCTGTGCCTCCAGCTGCCATCGAAGCCTGTCTGGGTCACCTGCTGAAGAGACGGGCCGCCGGCTTCCTCCGCAGCGACAAGATAGCAGCCCTCTTCACCAAGGTTGGCAAAGTGTACGACGCCGCCGGCGAGGTTTGTCGTAAAGTGCAGGAGCAGCTCCAGCAACATGCCGACCTCAGCAGGTTGGTCGCACACGTCCCAGCGCTTCTTTCTTGTTTCTGTCTTGTTCCCGTGCAACAGAGAGCAAATACTCACGAGCAGGTTATTTAAGAGCCTCCTCTGACTTCATCTTAAAGTTACACTTAATCATCTTGAGGTTGAAAAATGACGGCAACGAGGGACTCCACCTGACACAACAATCAAGATTTAATTCAGTGAATCTGCCGTCGAGTTCTTCTTAATTACGGCCCACTTAGAGCTGGATGATAATGAAACGTTAATGAATCTTTAACTGTGAGCCAGACAGTTTGTGTACAAGGTGGACCCAGAGTCTTCCTGCGGTCTGTCACGCATCTCCAAAGATCACCAACTGCATTCGCCGCCGCAGACACCTTGACCGGTCGTAACAGGTAAAGAGCAGAAGGAGCTGTTTTAGCTCGTTGACCTCCACGAGGTCAAAGAAAAGGGAATTTAGAACATTATTTGTGTTAAACTCTGTTGGTTTCTTGCTACAACAGCTCTAAAAGCCCTCTAAAAAAATGATGATATATATCTTTTTAAAAGCTTAAAATGAGACACCCCAACCCCTAAAGCAGGGGTTTCAGACGTCATTTTCACTGAGGGCCACATCAGCGTCATGGTTGCCCTCCAAGGGCCAGATTAACAACATGAACGTAACAAAATGCAACATTAATCAAAATAAATTAAACTGCACCTTATTATTTTGTTAAATAACTGTTTCTGCATTTATTATATATCAAAGTTTCAAATATTTAACTCATTATTATATTAAACTCAGGGTTTGCGGTTGTAAATCTGCTCTCGCACAGGTGATGTTTACAGAGTCAGTTGCCATGGTGACGGATTCTGTAAGGCAACCCAAGGAAAACTGAGTGATCAGAGGAAATAAAAAGACAGCGTGACAAGTTTATTAGGATAAATGGAGATGTTTCTGCAGTCAGTCTTACATCCGTCCAATATTCCAGCCTATACAACGTTCTGTGAAGGTGTAAACGAATGTTTTTCCATGTCAGTGTGGCTCGTCTTTAGCCGTTTTGACCATGCCTGAGGTAGAACATTTGTCGTCCTAAAACAATGACGTGCAAAACACGTTTTCCACCAACCGATTTTTCATTGGTGTTTGTCAGTTACACAAGACGACACGCGTCACCCACCAAGTCACCCACAAACCCAAACCCTAAACCCTAACCCTAACCTGAACCCATAAATCTGAGAGCTCAGTTATGGTTCCTAAACATGTTGTTATAAGACAGTTGAAATTGGTTATTTTACGATGCTGAAGTTATTTTGTTATGCTTTAAGTTGTATTTCGCAGCATTGCTTACATTTTTCCTGACTTGTCGTTGATTGGTTAACTGTACTTTGCTCCTCTGAACCCATTAAAGGACCTCCTCTACTGTCCATCCAGTCATCTAACCATTAAAGCGGGATAATCCAGGTTTATCGGGTCTCTGGGATGTTGCTGTTATCCTCAGACGTGGCTTCCCATCAATCATATTCAGTGGCTTCTTGCTTCCGATCCCCTGTCGACTGAAGCTCCGCCCCCCAGTCAATCTGTGGTTGGCTGTAATCAGTCTGTTATGCCCTGCACCTTTCTATTAAGGTTGGCTAACATTTGAGCAAAACCGTGGATCGTACAAAAACATTGCACCTAGCAGGGGGTTTCCCAGCAACACTTTTAATTTAAAGACCCCACATAATAACAATTTACTCGTGCACATTATTCACAAATGAACAGCACTAACCGGACACCCGGGGGAGTTGAAAGTTTGAATAGAGACTGCAGAGATGAAATATGTTTTTGGTACCTTCTACACGTGCGCTAACAGAACAAAACTGTCAGATTTCACAACTGAGGATGGAGATGGTTCAGGAGCAGGACCGGTCCAGTCTGCAGACTTGACCCCAACAGACGAGACTGAGGTTGAGTTTGAAATGAAGAATGTGAAAATAATTCTTACACAGTTGCTCATAACCTGTATTTTTTAGGAAGAATCAGACAAAGTAGCACCTGAAAGTTTGAATCACGTGACCTCAATGCCAAAAACACATTTTAAATGTTGTGAGAAGGAAAGTGGTAGAAGCTTTACCGTTGCATGTTTCTGGAGTGGATTACAAGCCTGAAATCCTAAAGTGGATGAAAGCCGACTATAAAAGTCGTGTAATATCTTTGGCTCGTACCGTCTGCAAACGCATAAACGCCAAAGTCAATGCATTGCATTTTGTTTTTTACTTTCATTTTCCATTTTGTCCCAACTTTGTTTTGAGCTTCGTGTTTACTGAACTTTAGTAATCTGTGCACGGCGAGATAAGCGCCCAGCACTGGTGCAGGTGTGTGTGTATACCTGTCACTTCCTGTCTGCATGCGCGCACACCGATCGTATAAACTGCTTTTTCCGCAGCCACTTAGGTGCCCACTGAGCTGTTTGTGAGCCCATTAACTGTCGCTGATGTAAAATCAGCGGAGTCCGACGTGCTCGTGCTCGCCGTCTCGTTGGCCTTCATCCCCCCCCACCGACATGCTGCGCGCACACCTTCACAGCCTGTCACCGTGCGTCGCTGTACGAGTCGCGCCCCTCTCACTAGGATCCGTGCGTGCGTACGAGCGCACTCAAACTAACTAGCATGGGCACGTTGCTACCCATCTCCCCCCGTCTCTCATTTACCCTGGTTTCCATGGTTACATGTCTTCCACCGCTGGTGGCAAAAACAACAGAGAGAATGATGGGAAACAGGAGAGGGAGAGCAGACAGCAGCCTTGGAGTAAAGCGTCATGGCGCTGCAGCAGGAAGGTCCCCCCATATGATCCAGGTCCTGCTCAAGGTTTCTTCCTCTTAAAGTGGAGTTTTTCCTTGCCACTGTTTGGTATAAAGGTTTTTTTTCTCCCTACGTGGGAGTTTTTTTTACCTGCCATTATCATTGATTGTATTTAATGATATAATCTTAGTTGATGATATTTGCTCGGGGGTCATGCTCTGGGTCTCTGTAAAGCGCCTAGAGACAATTGTCATTGTAACAGACGCTATATAAATAAAATTGAATTGAACTGAATTGTTGGAGGTGTGGTTTCTGCCGTTTTTTCGGTCTTTTCTTCAGTGTGATGAAAAGAAGGGATGCGGCTCCAAAGCTGTCTTTAAATGCATATAAAGTTTAATTTGCAGAAAAAGAGGCTTCATACAGACTTGATCAGGTCTGGGAACTTCTCGGGTCGAATTTGTTAAGAGGAACAAAGAACGTACATCAAGAGACAGTTCTTATAGCCGTAGTCGGATCTAATTAGAGACATGCATGGGATCAATAACGATTTCTTTGGCAATAGTTTGACAGGTTTTTTCCCTTTGGACAATGACCATCTGGTGTCTCACGATAAGACCCAAACTCAGGATATTACTCCCTTTTCTCCTAATTTTAGATCTTTCAAATTTGTAAGCCTGGGAACGTGTCCTTGGGCAGGTTTTCACATAATGGACCAAAACGAACTCAGTGAACCCCAACAAAGGCCTAAACTGTCAGGCCTTCCAGCTGTTAAAGCGCTATTAACCCTCATACCGCCGACTGGGGTCCTCTCGGACTTGTACTTTTTGTCATATCTCAGAGGTGCTTTATTCTATAATTCCAATTTTTCATAACTTTGTCAATCAATTTGTTCCTAATGATGTCATGATTTTTTTCTGTTTCTGTCTTTATCTGTGCTTTTTAAAAATTCCAATGCATTGGGGTCCAAGAGGACCCCAGTCAAAATCTCTAATTCCGCCTATGTATTTTTAATAGATGGAACCATTTATTGAGTCAATGTTTGGCATGGGTCCTAATTTAAAGTATCTTACTTTTGTATTTTTGACTTTTGTATTAAAATTCAAATAAAATTAAAATGTAGTGACATTTAAATGATTGTGGGTTTATTTAAGTTTTTTTATATATATATATATTGGGTTCAAAATGACCTTGGTTGGTTTCACCATATAAATAAAACACAAATAATGTTTACTTGAAATTACTGAACACTAAATTATATCAGAATCAAGTCTAACGTGACTACCATAGAGATGGTAATAGAGAGGGAAAAGCTGCGCTGTAGCCTCATTCTTTAACTGTTTTGAAAAATTTCAATGGATTTGTACTTAGCTCAGATAGGATCTTAATTGCTGTAAAGGAGATCATAAAATTCCACTGTTGACATTTTTGGGTTAAAGTAAAGTATATTTTCGTTTTATAAAATATGCAAATTAACTATAACTTTCTTAAAATAATAATAATCTGTTGTTGTTTTTTTCCTCAGATGACATTTAATACATCAGTAATAATATTCTGAGAAGAAAAAAGTTGTAATTTTTCTTTGATGGTTGTTTATTACAGTATTTATTCTTGGGGTCTGCACGAGCCCCAGTCGGTAATCCATGTATGCGAAATATGTCGGTAGAATGAGGGTTAAAGGCGTTGTAGTTAAACTTTATATGAAAAAGGTAAATATCATGTACATATCAGATATATATCATGTTTTTCAGACACTACAGAGGAGAGAGTAGTGGGCTCTCTGTGTCTGGAGCCCCGCTGTACTTTAGATTAATTTATTATTATTCCCGTCAAAGTGAGCTGTTAAAAACTAAACAACCTGAGGTCTGATTCACAGAGGAGGCTTCAGTCGTCTCTGCTCTCCGCTGGACGAAGACGAGATGTGGGAGACTAAACGGGTTATCAGATTATTTAACGAGAGATGAAATCCTGCTTTCAAAAGAAAACAGAATAAAGATAACAGATAAATTATAAAAACACACATCCAGTTACAGCGGGACATCCTGAAAGAAACTTTCTTTACTCGCAGATGAAAGCAGGTTGCTGTTAAAAGGCTATTTTAAATTATTAACATCCACTTCTTTATCGCTGAAAATACTGTGAAATTCTTCTTTGATGACTCTTACGTTTGTGGCTGATGGAAAAAAAAATAAAATAAAAGGTTGTTTTCTCACAGCTCTGCATACTCATTCAGAAAACTGACATAATAAATAAAAGCTAAGAAAATAGCCTCCTTTTATCTCTGCTGCATTTTGTACATAGCTCATACTAGTTTTTCTTTTTTTTTTTTTTTCCCTTTCTATATTTATTATTATTGCGATCATTTTTACTAATACTATTTTTTATCTTATTTTATTCTATTCATCTAATTATTTATGTGTACATTTCTGGTTTACATTTTGATTACATTTTACTTGTTTTTTTTGTTTGTTTTTTTTTACTATGATTACTACTATCACCATTATTGTTGCTATTATTATTACTATTATCTACTCATTTAATTTACTGTTTTTGGTTTATCTGCGTTTGTCTTTTTTATGTCTGTTTTTATTTTTTCTTTCTCCTACCATTTTACTACATCCTTTTGTTACAATTTGAGAAATGCACAATGCTTATAACCAGTTGAGTTGATCTGTGTCTGCCTTAAAAGGAAACAATAATAAAAAGTATGATTTAAAAAAAAAAAAAAAACCTAAGAAAATAGCCGACGTCATCTGTGTGAAGGACAGAGGGAAGATGGGAGACATTAGTGATGCAGAAAAACAGCAGTTTCCTGATTCAAACACAACACGTCATTGTTCAGATTCCCCAAAACGTCACATGATCGATTATTGAAATTAAACTCGTTTAAGCTTTAAAAGAGAAGGAGACAGAGAGAAAATGAACCTGTGGAAGTAAACCAGGTGTAGTTCAGAGTCTATAAGCAGTCTGCACATCACAGGCCCTTTCTGAAACATCTACCCAACCATCTCTAATAGTTACAAGCCAACCTTAGCAGGCCCCTAGGTGGTGCTATAAAAATCAGATTTATGTTTTGAAGCAATCATCTGTTCCCTCCATTGTTGGGTACCACTGACACAACGATGCACGATGAAGCTACTGATGTTTCAAATTTGGCCTCTTGCACATCTCAACAGTTTAATTTTATTAATGAGAAAAAAGTAAAGTGCATTTACAAATGTGAATGACCAGTGATGAAGCCACGTGGACAGAAAGCACTAAAATTACTTTCCAACTTACTTAATGACGATTAAAAACCTGGTCTGCAGGCATCATTTGTGAACAGAAGTAGATTCAGTAGTTATATGATGCAAGAGAGAGCAGTTTTAGACAGGGCTGCGCAAGTTAACGTGTTATTATCGCGTTAACTCATTGATTTATTAACACCGACATTTATTTTATCGCGCGTTAACGCATGTTGCTCACATGCTTTTGTTTTGAAAAGTCTGTTACTGGCTGCTGCAGAACCGGAAAATAGTAAACATAAGGAAAAGCTAAAACAGACATGGAGAACGGTAAAAATCTGTGAACTTTACAGTTCAGGTAGCAACTCAGGTAGCAATATTAACAATTCTGTCTAAAAAAAAATACTCTAGACTGCAACAAAACTTTGTCGTCATTCCTCCATGTTCCATCAGATCTGCTCCATGTGTTCACTGTCCTGCTGTTCTCTAGCTGGTTACTGCAGTGCAGCTCCATCTAGTGGCACAGATGTGTAATGACAACAGAAAAGTCCAGTCCTCTATTATAAAACAAATTCAGTTCTGTGGCCCATTTTTTTCATTTCATATTTTTGATCCAAGTCTAAAGTTGAAATATAAAAAAAACAGGATTTTTTTTTTCATTTTTTTGTGTAAGATTTGTGTAATTTTTTTTTTAATTTTTGATTGATGATTAATGTTTTGATTGTGCTGAGCCACAATCATTTTGTTGGATTTTGTTTGTAGACTTTTTTTTTTTTTTTTTTTTATTAAAAAACAGGATGACATTAATGCCCTGGCAGTGGCAATAAGCTTTATTTTATTTTACATTTTTTAAGATGAGATTTACACTAAATATGTGTTATTGACAAGTGCCAAAGTTAAAAGTGTTAAGTTATGGCACTTTAGTTCATATGGCAGCAGAACATTTTAATAAAAGTCATTTTACACTACTTTTAAATTCATTATTTGATTTGGCGTATACAATGCAATTAATCGTGATTGAAATTTTTAATCGTTGCCCAGCCCTAGTTTTAAAGGATAAAGGGTACATAAACTTTTACCTTTGGGATATTCAGTATTTTTGAATCATAGACCTCAGCAGATCCTTGTGGGGGAGGAGGTGAATGGAAAAGCTCAACTCCCCTTTAAGAAGAAGAAATATTGATCAGGACCTGGATCATCTAGCTATTTTGTTAGCTGGAGAACTAAGGGTTCAGTGTGCTTATATTGTGACGGATATATTGTAAGTTAATGTACTACAGAAACAGCTACAGTGATTCCTTATTTTTCGCAGTTAATGGGGACCGGCACGCCCCCGCGAAAATCAAAATCCACGAACTGGACACGGAGCCCCCCTGAGCCTCAATAATGTGTTTAGAATATGTTTAAAAACTGCAAAAAAGTAGCGAAACCAGACAAAGGCTCAGTTGTGGTCTTTCTGTTACCTTCACAGCCTCTGGTCTCTGAACCGTAGTAAACAAACTGCTGGTATTGTGCTGTTTTTGGCTCGTAATTAGCGGCTAGCACGCTAACAACAACAGAACAAATTGTCCGGCTAACACGCTGGGCTGCTGTTGATGCTCACTCCACTTTTCATCTAACCCCATTTTCATTCTGCCATCCCACGACACACACACTCCATTACCCATAAGGCCACACCATTACCCATAAAACTACATTCTTAAAGGGGCCAGGCTGGCTCACAACATTTCTTTACTGTGAGAGAATGTGCACAACATCCTGTGACATTTCAGCGATTTTTTTATTTTTTATTTTATTTTTTTTTAATTATATTATACATTTCTGAAAAATCCGCAAATAACTAAAACCACAGAACTTAAAGCGCAAAAGGTGTAGTCCGACTGGACTGCAGGACAGCATGTTAGCTGCATCTGGGCATCTTCACTTAGCCTGCTGCCCTCGTTACCCAAACAGACGAGCTTAACATGATGGATGTATGGAATTAACTTTTCCTCCTATTTGATGAATGTTTCGTTCCTCTGGGCCGTTATCATTTAATGCTGTGAAAAGAATTTCAGGGCAGCACAGTTAGCAAGAGAACTTTCTTTCTTTCTTTCTTTCCTCCTCCAGCTTAAACCTGAACAAATGTTCTTCATTAAACCCGGATGAGGAAGTGGCCGTGTCTCATTACGTATACACAACAATACACAGCAGACTCCACTTAAAAATGGAAAACCCATTCATCATGCATTGCCTCTCTGATGTTGTGATGCTCCTCACGCACACACACGCACACACACACACACACACACATACACACAGACAAGAGTGTTGGGGACTGCAGAAATCGTGACTTAGCTGAAACCCCTGCCGTAGACGCCTACGCAGACTCTCGGGGTTTCCATCATCGTGACCACGGCAGTCACCCCCCCCCCCATCAGCTCAGACACACAAACACGGCCTTGCTCACTGGTGGAAGTGGGTGCGTGACTGGTTCTGGCTGCCTGCTGCTGAGCTGGCAGAGATCTGTTCCTCTGGTACCACATAGGACAGAATTACAGACCTGATGAAGTTTTCTTGTTAACTGCTGCCTCCTCGTGCTCAAAGATAATATCCCCTCTTATTTCTTTTAATTTTTTTCTTCTTTATTCACTTTAGTCTTGACTTTGCACAATTTTAAATACTACATTTTAACAAGCTGGAAAGTTGCATCTAAAAGTTGCATTCAGTGATCCCTTATTTTTCGCGGTTAATGGGTTGAACCCCCAGTTAAAAGTTTCTGCTGTTACCTCAGAAATGACCTGTTTTAATGTTCTGATTGTGCTGAGACACAATCATTTTGTTGACTTTTTTTTTTCCATTTTTAATAAAAACAGGATGACATTAATGCCCTGGCAGTGGCAATAAGCTTCATTTTATTTGACATTTTTTAAGATGAGATTTACACTAAATATGTGTTACTGACAAGTGCTGATGTTAAAAGTGTTTGAACAACAAATGTTATGGCACTTTAGTTCATATGGCAGCAGAATATTTAAATAAAAGTGCATTTTACACTACTTTTGAATTCATTATTTGATTTTTCGTATATAATGTGATTAATCGTGATTAATCAGGAAAATCATATGATTAATCACGATTAAAAATTTTAATCATTGCCCGCCCCTAGTTTTAACATATTGTCCTAAAAATAATACATGCCAAAGCCAACATCAATAGCCTGACGATGAATAATCAGTCGTGCAGCTGTAGTTAACGCCTCCTCAGGGTTCTCGGCCAGGTCTTCTATGGTGGATTGGTCCGGAACCATCCAGGCTGCACAGTTTAACCTTGATCACATGAGGAGAGTAAGGATCCAAACATGGGTCAGTATTTCAGGGAAATGTTTGTTTTTAAGCTTCACAGCTACCATCAGTTCTATATTTTGCATATTCTCTATCCTAGTTTGACTTTTCTAATGTTGTTTTCTTGTTTCTATATTTAGAATAGATAATCCAGTAAGGTCAGGGTGGATGGTGGGTGATCTTGTACCATGTGGGGAGTTTTTTCTCTTCCAGCCCCGGGTGGAGTCCAGAGTTACACGTGTGGTTCTGAGCTGCCTCTGCATCATGTCTCTGCCGAGACCTGTCCTCTGAGGGAACATGTCTCTTCTGTCCTGTACAGGAGGACTCAGAGCGTGGGCCACGAACCTCTGAGGAGACAGGGCTCCTCCACCACCAGCCGCCCCCCACAGCCCCTCTCTGCCCAGGCCATCAAACACATCTGGGTCCGCACGGCTCTCTTTGAGAAAGTTCTGGATAAGATTGTGCAGTACATTGTGGACAACTCAAGGTGAGACCCTCCAACTGCAGCTCTCTTTGTGAGTCAGTGTGGTTGATGTTGTCTTTCTTAGAATTGTGATCAACTGCACGCATTAACTGGATCAATGATGAAAGATAGCAGAGGCTGCAGGCTGTGGCTCTCCTCAGCTTTACTTTTAGGGCCCGATCTTGCGCCAAACCTCCTAAAGCTGCTATTAAGGGATAGCAGGTAGGAGGAGGGGCGTTCCCCCACAAAGAACACAATCTTCCACCTCCAGAAACCTGTGATATTACCTGCGCCAACCACTATATTATGCTACATTATGCATGGGAGTGGTTAGGGCGTTCCACCTGTTTACCAATCAGTGCGTCAGCAGCCATTGCCTTTAAGAGCAGGTTGCGCTACCTGCAAACTGCTATGGAGCATCGTTTCACCCAGATCAGAGCAGCTCTCATGGGCAGCTGGTCTGGGACTCTGCTGTAGAGCTTCCTCCTCTTCCTTCCTCCTCCTCCTCTGCACTGATATATACATAACTAGCTCTAACTAATGTGGAGCAAATGATTTAATCATTTCTTTTGTACTCCAAGAAGTTTCAACAAACTGCTCAGAAAAAATAGAGCCAGTGAGCTTCCAGGAAAGCACTTCTTAACTAGAAAAGCACTCAGAGAGCGCAGACCTCCGGCAAGCACAACAGTTCTCCCATACAGCGATTTACAGATTGTGATAAAATCCGCCTTCTGGATCAGATCCGGATCAGCCTCTGAAATTTTATAGAGGTTTTCATTGTCAATCCCTGAGTGAAATTTCATGAGTTGTGGGCAATAATTAACGGAGATGTTGAGAAACAAAATTTCCGGCCCCATTGAGCGCAATGTTATCGATTTCTTCCAGATCACAGCCAAAATAAAATCAGTTCTTCCTTTTCACATTTCTGACAACTCCTGAAAATTTAATCTAAATCTATCCATAACTTTTTGAGTCATCATGAACATATCCTCAGCAGTGGCTGTTCGCACAGCTGCGCCAAGCGGTGGTTCTCGCACCGGTTCTCGCGGCTCTGCCTGAGCGTGTTTACCGGGAGCGCACCAACTATCTGGGACTTTCAGGTAGCCGATAGGAATTGTCAGTGTAAGAATATTTGTACCTCCGCCAAGGAGGTAATGTTTTTGCCGGCGTTTATCTGTCTGTCTGTCTGTCTGTGTACAAGATAACTCAAAAAATTATGGATGGATTTTGATGAAACAGCCCTTCAAGCAATCTGTAAATCGCTGTATGGGAAAACTGCTGTGTTTGGCGGAGGTCTGCGCTCTCCGAGTGCTTTTCTAGTTAAGAAATGCTTTCCTGGAAGCTCACTGCGCCAAGACGCACAGCCGCTGGGAGCGTTGCTTTTTAAAATACTGCAGAACGGATCATTGGATGAGCATTGAGCCAGAGGAACAGGTATGATGACATCTTTTATTTATTTTATTTAACCATTATTTATACAGGTAAGACACATTGAGATCATGATCTCATTTTCAAGTGTGACCTGTTCAATAATAAATCACAATAAAATACATATAAAACAATCAATATAGTTATAAAAAATAAATAAAAAATAAAAAATAAAAAACATAAAATAATAAATATGTTAACAAATACAGTTAAAAGTGGGAGAGAGTCAGCATGAACACACCATAGAGGCTCTCTCTAAGTCTCTTAACAGTACTTTAAAACTAGCAAGGGAAATCAAACTGGACAGTTTTAGGCGCTGCTGAAGCTTGTTCCAGGTTGGGGGGGGGGGCTGAGTAAGAGAAGACCTTTTTGCCACGGACTGAAGGGATGGAAAAAGTGATGAAGTCCTGGGACCGTAGATTGTAGGTGGACTGATTCTGAGATAGGCAAGATGTTAAATAAGAAGGCAGCAGACATAGGATGGATTTGTAAATGAATAAGTACCAGTGTATGGTTCTACGCATAGACAGAGATGACCAGCTGACCAAGGCGTACAGAGTACAATGATGAGTCATGGGTTTACAACCAGTTATAAATCTCAGTGCTCCATGATAAACAGCGTTGAGTTGATGGAGATGATTTGCAGGTGCGTTCATATACAGGACATCACCATAGTCCAAGAGAGGCAAAAAGGTGGCAGAAACCAGTCGTTTCCTAACTTTTAAAGAAAAACAATGTTTGTTCCTATAAAAAAATCCTAGTTTTAGTTTTAATTTCTTAACCAAATTGTTAATATGAAATTTAAAAGACAGGCCATCATCTAATATAATACCTAAGTATTTGTAAGAAGATACAAGCTCGATAGGTGCACCCTGAACAGAGGTAATACAGGGAAGAACGGCTGGAACCTTGTTATTTGAGAAGAGCATTGCTTTGGTTTTGTCTGCATTTAGCACCAGTCTGAGGTGGAACAGGTGGGACTGAAATATATCAAAAGCAGACTGCAGACGATCAAAAGCAAGAGCAACAGTGCTCGCAAAACAATATAAAATAGTATCGTCCGCATAAAGGTGAACAGAAGCATTAACATTTTGACCTACATCATTTATATAAATGGTGAAAAGAGTTGGCCCTAGAACTGAACCTTGTGGCACACCTTTAGAGACATTAAGACAGGTGGAGGACAAGTTGTTGAACTGCACATATTGTTTTCGATTTGAGAGGTAATTTTCAAACCAACCTACTATCTACTTTCTACCACTGAGCGCATCTCAGGTGTTCCGAGCTCAAGGAGGGGGTCAGAGGGATACGAGAACAGAACAAGAAACTCCACAACAGAGTTCTGTGATCTCCTCGTTTCCTCCACAGCAAACATCTGGATGAGATCATGCCACAGCTGTACAGACATCATCTGCCCTTAAGAGAATAAAAACGTATACAAGTAATACAGTGATGGATAATCAGAGGTAGAGCCGGTTGTGCAGTCCACATGTGCAATGACGCGATTTGGACGCGCTCTTTTACGCGCCGACATGCCAGTTGCGTTTTCCACAAACTCGGTATCTCGCGGGTAGTCTGACCACCTGCTACCCTCTATCCTGACCCCGCGATCGCAAGATACTAAATTTGTGGAAAGCGCAAGAGACGCGCCCATTGCCGCGCCTACAATGTGAGTTAGGGAGTCAGCATAATGGTGGCAGCTTTAGGGAGCGGAAGATTGCATTAGCGGTTGGTGGAGGTTCCTAAATCAGCAATTTGCGGGTAGTGGGTAGTGGCTAGTGGGAGGTGTAAGATCGGGCCCTTAGCCTCTTAGCCGTTGTTAGCGTCTTATCGTTGGGCCTGCTCAGAGGGTGATGGTGCTTCATCTGTTGGATTATTTCCGTTGTCTCACTAGGATCAAAAACCAGTTAAACCTCAGAACCAGTTCCAATTTTCCATGAGGCATCACAACCGCAGGCCTCCAATCAATTCTGTCATCTTTATATACGAGGACAAAAGACAAAAGGTTTGTTTTAAAATCTGAGACGGTGAAGCTACAAATCTGCGTAGGTGTGGACGGTCAAGGAAAACTGTCAACAGATGCAGCAGATCAGAACTGGACAATCTCCAGATGTTTTTCTTTACTTTTTCAGTACTTGATGCGCAGTGAGAAAACAGGCATTCACTGCTCACAAAGTTCACAGATGGGGATTCACACCCACGACAACGTGACTCGATTTGATTAACTGAGGAAAAGCCACCTCGAGATCCCGAGTTCATAAGTGTGATTTCGTGTCCTTGTCGTCCCTCAGAGAGCGTCAGCAGTATAGGGCATCTGACATCATGTTCAGAGAGCGGCGGTGTGGTTCATCTAATCTGATGTGAGACAGCCAGAGTAAATGTCAGCGTCTGAGCCCTTCTCTCAGATAAAAGAGCAGCAGGAGAACGTCTATTACAGGGAGTGACCTCTCGGTGACAGCCACCTCAGCGGACCTGTGGCTGAAATGAGCGTTTCTCCAGAGACATCCTGAGGCATCGCTGCACTGTTGTTTTACACAACAGTAGGAAAGGGTTAGTCTTCCCCCTATTGAGCCCCGTTTGGGTCATAATTCAATGAATAAATTAGTCTATTATTATGAAATACAGGCGTTTATTATTATGAAATATTTCCCATTATTATGATAATGGATTTGTTTTTCATAAGAATGAGCTTTTACATAATAATGGCTATGGATGTGTTTCATAAGAGTGATTTGTGTGTCAATCACAGCAGAGAGGGCGGAGCCATTTATGTGATTGGCTGCTCTTTCATTCAGGCATAAACAACAGAACAGTGATTATCGATAGCGGGCGAGAGGTGCAATGTATATACTCCAGGCCAGTAGGTGGCAGAATGCACCTCAGTTTACGGTTAAAAGTTGACATCGACTAAGAAACGTCAAGGTTTCCTGTAGCTCAGTCCAAGCTGCCATAGCTACAATCGGACTAGGAGCGCACCTTGATGACGCCACAGCCCGCTGCTAACGGGACCTCACGGCCAAAACTAGTTGATGTCAGAGTGTAGAATGGAGAAGGATCAGCCAATGAGCGTGCAGGTCAACCACTGGTCCCGCCCAGTGGCAAAATGTCATTATTATGTAAAAGCTCATTCTTATAAAAAAAACGAAGCAATTATGTAAAAAATCATTCTTAGATTAAAAAAAAAAAGCCATTCTGAAATAAACTATTATGCATTAAACTAAGATTAAATAATAATAAAATATATTTCATAATAATGGGAAACATTTCATAATAATGGATACATATTTAATAATAATAAACTCCTGTATTTCATAATAATAGACTCATTTATTCATTGAATTATGACCCAAACGGGGCTCCATATTCCCCAGCTGATTCTTGTGCTTAATTACTATTTATTAGTTTCTCCTCTAGGAACCTCACAGTCGGTCTTTTGGTTGGTGACATCACCCCCGATGTCGCCAGTTCATTCGGACTTATCACAGGAGGTGAAAACGCAACTTTGTCGTACCACATGATCTGACATTTCAAACTATCGCTCAACATGTCAGTATTAGGCTCCAGCACACCTTCGTCAGTCCAGCCGGCATCCAGGCCTCCGTAGGTTAGAACTGCTGTCAGTTCTTTGCAACATAAAGTGTGCGTGATCGACGACAAAGATTAACACGAAGTTTCCGTCACAGACAGCTGGTCTGCTGTGAGCAATTGACCTATAATTCAACTGCTGTTGAACTCAAAACTGTCACAGCAGTCTCTGCAGGAGTCACGGCGGTGCTTCTACTGGTTGGAAGAGAGCTGGCCAGAAAACCCTCAGACGTCTGCCTGGACGTCTGATCTAATTTTGTGAAACAGACCCCAGCACAGCCCCGAGATGAGGCTGGACATGATTCATCTCGTCGTGTATCCTGTAATCTTGAGTGGAATCTTTGTTGCGTTTCTGGGAAGTGAAGGATGTGAAAATGAGGTGATGCTCTTCGTAACCTCGGAGGACGTCTGTAACAAATGCTTTGCTTTCTTCCCTGCATTTGTCTCTGCAGTAAATACTATGAGAAGGAAGCTCTGATGCACGACCCGGTCTTCGGGCCCATCCTAGCAGCCCTGCTGGGTGAGTAATGTACACGAGGCTTCAGAGTCCTGCAGTTTTCAACAGTCACCAGTAACGAAGTACAAAACCGGACCAGAGATCACGGTGTGGCAGTAGGAGCAAGAGCAACCAGGGAACACCAGTAACCCGGACCAGTAGATCACACTGAAGCATAAACCTGATTGATCACCACTTCTACACTTGGATTGGTTTTTTTTTTTTTCCAGCTGGATCCCTGTCCTCAGTGGATCACACTGTCTCATTTCAAACCAGTGATATTTCCACTTGTCTTAAATATTTATTTTCATCCTCCAGTGGTTACTTAGATGTAACCAGGAGGACCACTGGTTCTGGCAGGAAGCTTCTCTAGTCGTTAAACTTCACCAAATCACTACAATTACTTTGATAAATACTCAGTTGAGGAGTTTGCATGTTCTCCCTGTGCCTGTGTGGGTTTCCTCTGGTTACTCCAGCTTCCTCCATCAGTCCAAAGACCTGTATGTCAGGTTACCTGGTGGTTCTAGATCACCTGGAGGAGTGATTGTGAGTGTGTGTGGTTGTTCATCTACATGTGGCCCTGTGATGGACTGGAGACCTGTCCAGGTGGACCCCTGCCTTTAGACCTGAAGAGAGCTGGGATAGACTCCAGCAGATCCCAGAAACCCTAGATAGGACTACACGGGTCTGGATGGATGGATGGATAATGGATAATGGATAATGGATAATGGATAATGGATAATGGATGGATGGATGGATGGATGGATGGATAATGGATGGATGGATGGATGGATAATGGATAATGGATGGATGGATAATGGATAATGGATGGAAGGATGGATGGATAATGGATGGATGGATGGATGGATGGATGGATGAATGAATGGATGGATGGATGGATGGATGGATGGATGGATGATGGATGAATGGATGGATGGATGGATAATGGATGGATGGATGGATGGATAATGGATGGATGGATGGATGGATATGGGATGGATGGATAATGGATGGATGGATGGATAATGGATGGATAGGATGGATAATGGATGGATGGATGGATGGATGGATGGATAATAGATGGATGGATGAATGGGTGGATAATGGATGGATGGATAAGGGATGAATGGATGGATGAATGAATGGATGAGTGGATGGATGGATGGATGAATGGATGGATGGATGGAAAATGGATGGATGGATGGATTGATGGATGAATGGATAATGGATGAATGGATAATGGATGGATAATGGATGGATGAATGAATGGATGGATGGATAATGGATGGATGGATGGATGGAAAATGGATGGATGGATGGATGAATGGATAATGGATAATGGATGGATGGATGAATAATGGATGGATGGATGGATGGATGGATGGATGGATGAATGGATAATGGATAATGGATGGATGGATGGATGGATGGATAATGGATGAATGGATGGATGGATGGATGGATGGATGGATGGATGGATGGATGGATGGATGGATTGATGGATGAATGGTTAATGGATGGATGGATGGATGGATAATGGATGGGTGGATGGATAGATAATGGATGGATAATGGATGGATGGATGGATGGATGGATAGAAAATGGATGGATTATGGATGGATGGATGGATGGATGAATGAGTGGATGGATGGATGAATGGATGGATGGATGGAGGATGGATGGATGGATGGATGGGTGGATGGATGGATGGATAATGGATGGATAATGGATGGATGGATGGATGGATAATGGATGGATGGATAATGGATGCATGGATGGATGGTACCGTTCCGTACCGTCTTCTTCCGCTTTTCCGAGGTCGGGTCGCGGGGCATCAGCCGGAGTAAGGAAGCCCAGACCCCCCTCTCCCCGGCCACTTCCTCCAGCTCCTCTGGGGGGATCCCGAGGCGTTCCCAGGCCAGCCGAGAGACATAGTCCCTCCAGCGTGTCCTGGGTCTTCCCCGGGGTCTCCTCCCAGTGGGATGTGCCCGGAGCACCTCACCAGGGAGGCGTCCAGGAGGCATCCTAACCAGATGCCCGAGCCACCTCATCTGGCTCCTCTCGATGCGGAGGAGCAGCGGTTCTACTCTGAGCCCCTCCCGGATGACCGAGCTTCTCACCCTATCTCTAAGGGAGAGCCCGGCCACCCTGCGAAGGAAGCTCATTTCAGCCGCTTGTATCCGCGATCTTGTTCTTTCGGTCACTACCCAAAGTTCATGACCATAAGGTGGTCATGAATAGGTAAGTGATAAGGTGATGATAAGGTGGTGACTCATGGAGGAATGGATGGATGGATAATTGATGGATGGATGGATAATGGATAATGGATAATGGATGGATGGATGGATGGATGGATGGATGGATGGATGGATGGATAATGGATGGATGGATGGAAAGACGTCAGTTAGTTCATCAGTTTTTTCATAATATCAGAAATGGTTTGAGGTCATCTGAGCATTTTGACTCGACTTCAGTGAAAGTTCCCTCCAGTGAAGTATTCAGGTTAAAAGAAGGAGGTGGGTGTGACTGAAAGGTTCTTGTGTGGGTGTGGTCTGTTCTCAGTGGGACCCTGCGCTCTGGAGTACACGAAGCTAAAAACCTCGGACCATTTCTGGACGGATCCCTCCGCCAACGAGCTGGTTCAGCGCCACCGCATCCACGGCGCCCATCGGGGCCAGGAAGTATCAGCCGGCCGCCGCCCTGCTCTGGGGGTGAGTCCAGACTGTATCACAGTGCCAAGAAAAAGTTTGTGAACCCCTTCGGAATGAACTGTTTTCCCGCATTAGTTTACAACAAGATGTCACTTGTTGAAGTAAATAAGGCTCCAGCAAAGTGAATGTTTAAGGAGCGTGTCCAGTAATGACAGGACATTTCAGGATCATTCAGCGGAGAAAGCCAGCTCATTTCCTTTCTGCGGTAGTCTCTCTGCTTCAGCGTTCAGTGATGAGTAGGAGTGATCTCCCAGCCTGGGGCGCCGAAAAGGGGGGGTAAAGGATACGGATTATAGGGGCCCATGATTGAGGGGGGCCCAGAGAGGCCCCTAATGATGATCAAAAATAGCATCAACAAATTTCGCCGCTGTGTTGGGGGGCCCGGTAAAGATTCTTTTCATGGGGCCCAAAATCCCTAGCGGCGCCCCTGCTCCCAGCATGTGTGGCCCTTTTTCTTTTTTTTCTGAGGTTTCATTGGCTGCGGTTACATGATGTTTTTTAATTCAGAATTAATATTAGGAATTAAATAATTCCAAATTAAACTATTTTCCTTCGAGTTTACATGGAAATAGTAATTCCGAATTGAGGTTTACATGGAAAACACGTTTGTTCGGCTTTATCCAACTCCGCTTTAGGTCTGGGGGCTGGGAAGGGTTCTGATTGGATGGGGGGGCGGATGTCTTTACATCTACCGGAAGAAAACAAACTTAGCAACAACTCGGTTAGCAACAACATTCCACTTATTTTTGACCTGGGTGGCGTCTCTATCTGTGAAACCTCCTTCATTTAACCTGGTCGCTTTGAAAAGCTCACAGTTTTTATGTTTCCTGCCATCTGTTCTTTTAATTATTTCCAGTTCCTCCAAGCTATTTATTAAATTAATCGTCTCTGCTCTTGAACACCGTTTACTGCGTGCTGCCGTTTTGAAAACAAGCCCAGCGCAGAATATAAGCGTCATGGCGACAGACGGGCAAGAGAACTAGCATGCGCAGAAAGACGGGAATTAATTTAAACAGGAATGAGTGTATACATGACCGCGGAATTACTTAATGCGGAATTAAAATGGGAATAAACCAGCCACTTACTTCGGAATTAAGTTGAATTCGGAATTGACATTTTCATATGGAATTAAGTGTTTACATGGTAACTTTTATTCGGCTTTAACTTTAATTCTGAATTAAAATGGTAAATAAACCAGCCACTTACTTCAGAATTAAGTTGAATTCGGAATTGACATTTTCATATGGAATTAAGTGTTTACATGGTAACTTTTATTCGGCTTTAACTTTAATTCTGAATTAAAGAGGAATTAAACTTCCCATGTAAACGCACTGATTGTGAGTTGAAATCTTTCCCAGATCCGTAAGAGGCAGTCCAGCGGCAGCATGTTGGAGGACAGGTTTGCCGCGTCGGCGAGGGAGTACGTGGAGTCTCTTCACCAGAACTCTAGGACGCACCTCCTGTACGGCAAAAACAACGTTCTGGTGCAGCCGGTAAGACTGCACACGTCACTTCATGACCACCTCTCACATGATGCTTCACAGTTTCTGTTGGGGCAGCTCGTCCACAGACTTTGATGAGATGTGTGATGTTATGTCTGTCTGTTTGGCTTAAAGTTTTTTTTTTCTCCTCTCTGTGGGAGTTTTTTACCTGCCATTATCCTTGTTTAGGATTCAATATTAAAATTTTAATTAATGATATTTGCTCGGGGGTCATGATCTGGGTCTCTGTAAAGCACCTATAGAGCAGTGATTTCCAAAGTGTGGGCTGCGGCCCCCTGGTGGGCCGTCGCGGTACGGCGGGTGGGCCGTGAGAGGACATTAGAATTAAACAAATATGTTTTAAATCCTCGAACTTTTTAAAATATGTTTTTAATTACTGTAAAATATTCATGACATGATTAAAAAAAACATTAAGAAGTAACAAAACAAACCAGTTAAGTGTTATTCTACTGTCATCTTAACTTAATATGACAAGTGTCACCTTATTTGTTGACCCCTTACATTAATGTCAGAACATAGCTTCTAGTCCTGAATGTTGATCACAGTTGTGATTAAAGGTTAAGTTTGTGCACCTACAGTCATGGAAAAAATGATTAGACCACCCTTGTTTTCTTCAGTTTCTTGTTTATTTTAATGCCTGGTACAACTAAAGGTACATTTGTTTGGACAAACATAACGATAACCACAAAGATTGCTCATAAGAGTTTTATTTAAGAGCTGATATCTTACCATTTTCCATGGTTTTCTTGATTATAACCTAAATCACTTAAGTTTTTACATCAATAGCTATGGCGTTGTACTGCCAAAAACACTGCTTTTATGCATTCAGTGTTTTCTTTTCTGTCTGTTTTAGTCACATGATGACGTTTAGTGGTACCAGGTATTAAAATGAACAAGAACATATCTGAAGCTGTTGAGTGGAGGTGTGACACCTTCAAAGTCTCACATTTTGTCCTCTTCTTCCTCTCCGGTCTCCGTCGGCAGAAGAAGGACATGGAGGTGTTGCGGGGCTACCTGTCGCTCCACCAGGCGGGGGACAACCTCACGCTGAAGTGGACGCCCAACCAGCTCATCAACGGCACGCTGGGAGACTGCGACCTGGAGAAGAGGTAACCAAGATGAACAGTTAGTCCGACTCCTCCTCGGCCAATAGGAGCCGCCTCTGAGTCTCATTAACCGCCGCACGTTCCCGTCTTTCAGCATCTACTGGGACTACGCGGTTACGGTTCCTCTGCGCCAGATCGTCTGCATCCACTGTCACCAGCGACGTGAGTGGTCTGCATCTGTTCCTCGTCTTTCCCCGTCAGCTTCGTTTCATTTGTTGACATGCATCCATTTTTGCATCGCAGGCCTGTGACACATTCAGGAAACGTTGGTACAGGGCAATTAAGTGCTCATAAGAAGGTCAGAGACTAAAATGATGATGTTCTTGTGAACGGGTGATGTACAGTGATCCCTTATTTTTCACGGTTAACGGGGACCAGCGCCCCCCACCCGAAAATCAAAATCCGTGAACTGGAGCCGGAGCCTAAATAGTGTTTTCAAAATATTAAAAAACAACACAAAAAAGTAGCGAAACAATACAAAGGCTCGACTGTGGTCTTTCTGTTACCTTCACAGCCTCTGAAACCACTGGTATTGTCCTATTATAGTTCTGCCAGCCCACGTCGCACACACTACATTACCCATAAGGCCACACCATTACCCATAAAGCCACCTTCTTAAAGGGGCCAGGCTGGCTCACAACATTTCTTTGCTGTGAGAGAACGTGCACAACATCCTGTTATGTTTTCACGATTTTTTCTTGATCATTTTATTATGTCATAATAGAATGCCTTTATTGTCACTGAGCCAGCATCCCAACACAGTGAAATTACATTTCCAGTACATCGTCCAAGAAAAACATTCACAAACAAACAAACATATTCAGACATGGGTCGACGGTGTCTGGGGGCTGCTGCCACATAGTGGCGCACCTTCCTATCAGAGGAAAATGAGACCACATGTGGAAAGGGGGGAGAAGGGTAAAAAAAAAAGTTACTCCCACAACGTGTCCTTGAGGGGCATGTTGTGAGATTAGCAAACCTCAGCACAAAAAATAAGCATAGACAAACTTAAAACTAAGACTCACCAAGAGTATCAGTCTAGGCATTCACAGCGCGGCTCACTCCAACACACACGGCAGGCAGGTTGACGGTGTCCAGGATGGCAGCTGCCAGGAATCGAAATTCAAAAATCTTCTAAATGATTCCAGAACCAGGTGTTAGGAACCGATTCCTACTTGGAATGGTTTTTCGGTGCCCAACCCCAACCACCGGTCAGGCAGCCCCAGAGCGAGGCTGGTCGGGGTTGTGTCTCAGTTCCACCTCTGTGATGGCAGCGGTCCGCACTGTTCTAAGGTACAGGGACCGAACTGGGCTGCCTGCAGGCCCGACTACCCTCCATCCCCCACACAGGATGTGTGAGGAGTTTTGAAACCAACAAATGTGACAACAATGACTGTTTTGAACGTATTTACAGGAAGAGTGAGCCTGGTAACGGCTGAACAGCCTGTCGGTGCTGTGAGAAGAGATGAGATCGATACAAGGTGGTAAAAGCCTTTTTTACTGTGTATCTGGAACATGGTGCAGGCCTGAGTGAAAAAGGATGTATATTTACAAACGAAATTTAGTTGACATGAGAGGCCCCGGATTCATACTGCGGACAGACAAACATGACAGTAAATGTTAGATTTGTTTGCACTTCCTGTCAGTGATAATGTAAGGGCCCCGGTTTTACCTTCCTCTGCTCTGATTCTTTCTCTCTCCTCTTCTGGGTAAATGTTCCAGCTGACTGCGGGGGCACGCTGGTTCTGGTCAGTCAGGATGGGATCCAGCGTCCACCCCTGCACTTCCCCCCTGGAGGTCACCTCCTGGCCTTCCTGTCCTGTCTGGAAACTGGTCTGCTGCCGCGGGGTCAACTGGAACCTCCCCTATGGTCCCAGAAAGGCAAGGTAACGACCGACAGATGAACATGTGCGTCACAGAGCACCTGTCAAACGTCAAGAAACACCAGCAGGGCGTAAAGTGCATGTTCGGTTATTAACTGGATCTGGAAAGAGTTTCGACTTCATTATCAGACAAGTCTGTGATGTCACTCGGAAAGTGCTCAGAACTGTAGATCAGCCACAGTAAGTAATCACAAAGATTTTCAGGTCAGTTCAATGACCTGATAATTAAAGATTTTTATTTTTTATTTCTTGCCCATGAACACAGGCAGAGAGTGAAAGGATGTGTTCATGTTCTCTGGCCAAGTGTAGATGGAAAAACTTTCTTGGCTCGAGGAAGAGTAAGATTTGGGGGAGGCAAGCAAGATGAGATGAAAGCATTTTTACTCTTCAGAGGATTAAAATGATGGAAAAAGCTGGACTGGATGCGTATAAGTACACAGCTACTGCCCTAAACTAATTACTCTCAGTTCTCTGTGAGAAATGGATCAATATTTATTCTCAGCTCTCATATATTTGTGGTTTTGGTACATAAAGCTGAAATGTTGATTTGACGTTCCAGCCCGCATGTTCCTCACCATCGCTCTGTATAATCTCATCTGTATGGGGACGTGATGATGGGTCAGAACCACAGAAATGTCATGTCATCGGGCAAAAGGAGAGGAATTTATCGTTCGCAAAAGAAATGACAAATAATGCTTCTAAAAAAAATAGCATGCAAACTGAAATGCAATGAAATAAGGATACATTTGTATCCTGTAGTTCCAACTTCTGACCATCCCAGCGTTGACCTCCACCTGTCTATATAGACGTCATCCCAGTGTTGACCTCCACCTGTCTATATAGACGTCATCCCAGCGTTGACCTCCACCTGTCTATATAGACGTCATCCCAGCGTTGACCTCCACCTGTCTATATAGACGTCATCCCAGCGTTTACCTCCACCTGTCTATATAGACGTCATCCCAGTTTTTACCTCCACCTGTCTATATAGACGTCATCCCAGCGTTGACCTCCACCTGTCTATATAGACGTCATCCCAGCATTGACCTCCACCTGTCTATATAGACGTCATCCCAGCGTTGACCTCCACCTGTCTATATAGACGTCATCCCAGCGTTTACCTCCACCTGTCTATATAGACGTCATCCCAGCGTTGACCTCCACCTGTCTATATAGACGTCATCCCAGCGTTGACCTCCACCTGTCTATATAGACGTCATCCCAGCGTTGACCTCCACCTGTCTATATAGACGTCATCCCAGCGTTGACCTCCACCTGTCTATATAGATGTCATCCCAGCGTTGACCTCCACCTGTCTATATAGACGTCATCCCAGCGTTGACCTCCACCTGTCTATATAGACGTCATCCCAGCGTTGACCTCCACCTGTCTATATAGACGTCATCCCAGCGTTGACCTCCACCTGTCTATATAGACGTCATCCCAGCGTTGACCTCCACCTGTCTATATAGATGTCATCCCAGCGTTGACCTCCACCTGTCTATATAGACGTCATCCCAGCGTTGACCTCCACCTGTCTATATAGACGTCATCCCAGCGTTGACCTCCACCTGTCTATATAGATGTCATCCCAGCGTTGACCTCCACCTGTCTATATAGACGTCATTCCAGCGTTGACCTCCACCTGTCTATATATAGACGTCATCCAGCGTTGACCTCCACCTGTCTATATAGACGTCATCCCAGCGTTGACCTCCACCTGTCTATATAGATGTCATCCCAGCGTTGACCTCCACCTGTCTATATAGACGTCATCCCAGCGTTGACCTCCACCTGTCTATATAGACGTCATCCCAGCGTTGACCTCCACCTGTCTATATAGACGTCATCCCAGCGTTGACCTCCACCTGTCTATATAGACGTCATCCCAGCGTTGACCTCCACCTGTCTATATAGACGTCATCCCAGCGTTGACCTCCACCTGTCTATATAGACGTCATCCCAGCGTTGACCTCCACCTGTCTATATAGACGTCATCCCAGCGTTGACCTCCACCTGTCTATATAGACGTCATCCCAGCGTTGACCTCCACCTGTCTATATAGACGTCATCCCAGCGTTGACCTCCACCTGTCTATATAGATGTCATCCCAGCGTTGACCTCCACCTGTCTATATAGACGTCATCCCAAGCGTTGACCTCCACCTGTCTATATAGACGTCATCCCAGCGTTGACCTCCACCTGTCTATATAGACGTCATCCCAGCGTTGACCTCCACCTGTCTATATAGACGTCATCCCAGCGTTGACCTCCACCTGTCTATATAGACGTCATCCCAGCGTTGACCTCCACCTGTCTATATAGACGTCATCCCAGCGTTGACCTCCACCTGTCTATATAGACGTCATCCCAGCGTTGACCTCCACCTGTCTATATAGACGTCATCCCAGCGTTGACCTCCACCTGTCTATATAGACGTCATCCCAGCGTTGACCTCCACCTGTCTATATAGACGTCATCCCAGCGTTGACCTCCACCTGTCTATATAGACGTCATCCCAGCGTTGACCTCCACCTGTCTATATAGACGTCATCCCAGCGTTGACCTCCACCTGTCTATATAGACGTCATCCAGCGTTGACCTCCACCTGTCTATATAGACGTCATCCCAGCGTTGACCTCCACCTGTCTATATAGACGTCATCCCAGCGTTGACCTCCACCTGTCTATATAGACGTCATCCCAGCGTTGACCTCCACCTGTCTATATAGACGTCATCCAGCGTTGACCTCCACCTGTCTATATAGACGTCATCCCAGCGTTGACCTCCACCTGTCTATATAGACGTCATCCCAGCGTTGACCTCCACCTGTCTATATAGACGTCATCCCAGCGTTGACCTCCACCTGTCTATATAGACGTCATCCCAGCGTTGACCTCCACCTGTCTATATAGACGTCATCCCAGCGTTGACCTCCCCCTGTCTATATAGATGTCATCCCAGCGTTGACCTCCCACCTGTCTATATAGACGTCATCCCAGCGTTGTTGACCTCCACCTGTCTATATAGACGTCATCCCAGCGTTGACCTCCACCTGTCTATATAGACGTCATCCCAGCGTTGACCTCCACCTGTCTATATAGACGTCATCCCAGCGTTGACCTCCACCTGTCTATATAGACGTCATCCCAGCGTTGACCTCCACCTGTCTATATAGACGTCATCCCAGCGTTGACCTCCACCTGTCTATATAGACGTCATCCCAGCGTTGACCTCCACCTGTCTATATAGACGTCATCCCAGCGTTGACCTCCACCTGTCTATATAGACGTCATCCCAGCGTTGACCTCCACCTGTCTATATAGACGTCATCCCAGCGTTGACCTCCACCTGTCTATATAGACGTCATCCCAGCGTTGACCTCCACCTGTCTATATAGACGTCATCCCAGCGTTGACCTCCACCTGTCTATATAGACGTCATCCCAGTGTTGACCTCCACCTGTCATCCCAGCGTTGACCTCCACCTGTCTATATAGATGTCATCCCAGAGTTGACCTCCACCTGTCTATATAGACGTCATCCAGCGTTGACCTCCACCTGTCTATATAAACGTCATCTCAGCGTTTAGGATTTAATATTATAATTTTACTTTTGCTCAGGGTCATGATTTCGATCTCTTGCCTTGAGGCAACTTGCATTGTAATAGACGCTATACAAATAAAATTGAATTGAATTAACCTGAACTGAATTGACACATAAAGCCGAGTCATGTGACTCAGCAGTGGGCAGTATAAATGGTATACTGTAGAAACAATATAAATGGAGCTAACGGTAGAGATTTTTACAATACTGGCCTACCGCGATTGTGCAAGTTAATAATGTCAAGCTGCGCCTACTTTGGTCGAAAGTGAATGTGAAAACATGGCAGCAGTTGCAAACGTGGAGCGAGGTGAGGAGGACTGCTAGTAAAAAAGACCGATGCAACAGGTTACTTACGTACGACAAAAAAGATCACAGAGGTGGATTTATATTACAAATGCCATTACTGTATACTTGTGTAAGGTCATGGCACCATTTTTTACAGTCGAAAAAAAGTGGCTTTAGGAGCATGATGAAGACACTCGTTGGATGCTACGAGTTAGCTAGCCCCAAATACTTTAGCCCAGTGATTCCAGTGGGCCGCTGCCCCCTGGTGGACCGTCGAGGTACTGCAGGTGGGCCGTGAGATGTCATTATAAATAAAAAAATGTTTTAAATCCTCGATTTTTTTAAAAATATGTTTTTAAAGTAATGTAAAATATTTAATACATGATTTTAAAAATATTTAGAAATAATAAAACAAACCAGTTGAGTGTTATTCTTAATTTAATATGACAAGTGACAAGTGTCACCTTATTTGTCCCTTACATCCCTTACAATAATGGAATGTACCTTTTAGTCTTGTATGTTGATCGAAGTGGTGTTTAAAAAGGTTTGTATGGGCCGTAGAGATTTTTCAAATTTCAGATTGGGCCTTGGTATTTTGAAGTTTGGGAATGGCGGTAGATTATACCGCAATATAGATTTGAAGCCATATCGCCCAGCCCTAATGTGACCCAGCAGGCCTGAGGAGTCAGCAGCAGCTTGGGCCATCACAGTTCTGAAACTTTGGTTACTGTCACAGAAATAGTTGCAATCAGCTGTTTTTTGTTTTTTTTTTGTCTGTTCATTCTTATGCCAACGTTTTGGTATGAAAGATGTGGTGTAAGCTATGTGTAGACATATGCCAGGACAGTAGGGGGCAGTGTAACCGAGGGATTGCCTGTAATGTTGGTGCCGAGTAAGGCAGAGTTGAATGTGCAGCTGAATAAATGGAAGCAGCAGAAACCCGGTCTGGTCGTCAGTGGCTTTATAAAAAGAACCCAACACGACAAAAGAGGCCTGAGAGCTCCATCTCAGACCCCACAGGCCTCAAGAGCCCGTTAGATGTTGCAGTCTGTGGCAGCACGGTTAGAAAAAGAGCTTCAGCATCATCAGCTGTCGCTTCTGTGACGAGGTTATTCATGGGGAAAGGCTCAGTCCAGGGTGAGCGAGAACATGGCAGCAGAGACAGAAGTCACCGACGGTCCTCCGCACCACTTTACCATCTGTCACCAGATATTTTCTACACGTTCAGCACACTCAAAAATCTGAGAATGAGGCAGCGTTGAGCTGACTTTACTCCTGACTGAGCTCCCGAAGCGCTCACGCTTGTTACTGGCCTGCAGTCGTTAATGGCTGGAAAATGACTGGCTCCAAGCAAAAGCATAATTTAATCAGCACTTTCTTGTGAAACTTCAACACCGTAAAGATTTGCGGTGCCTTTGTTATGTGCATTTGTACATGACGTACATTCGTGGTTTGTTATTTTTCTGTCGCTGTCCCAGGGTTCAGTGGTGCTGAAACGTGTCAGTTGCTGTCTGCTGTTTTTACTCTTTTAGGTGCCACCACTTCTGAACACTGACCCTAAATCTGACACACAAAAAAAAAGCTGGAACAATGTGGAAAATGCAAATAAAAAAGGCAGCAATTTCTACATCTGTTTTCATTTTTGTTTGATTGTTTGATTGCAGGATGAACCCAAGACAGAGCGTAATTTTTTTCTTGTTAATATGCATCCGTTCGTACATTTCAGGCCTGACGGGGACAACGTAGTGCTAGAAAGGAGATGAAAGAAGATGGTAATGGTTCTTATTTCAGACAAGAACGAACCGTCGTTCATCAACAGCTGATGTAACTGTGCTTGGTGCTGTGGAAACCTTTGTCAAGCAACAGAATATGGAGTTAATGTAATGTAAAGCAAAAAAATAAACCAAAGGTAACTTTGTTCAGACGCAGCGTTGACATCTGTGAAGGCATCTGGAATGGTCAGATTAATCCATGTTCCAGATATTGTTCTGGGGGAAATCTAGAGACGTAGCCTACGAGCCCAGAGATGTCACCTCTGAGCCCAGAGACGTCGCCTACGAGCCTAGAGACGTCGCCTACGAGCCTAGAGATGTCACCTCTGAGCCCAGAGACGTCGCCTATGAGCCTAGAGATGTCGCCTACGAGCCTAGAGATGTTGCCTACGAGCCTAGAGATGTCGCCTACGAGCCTAGAGATGTTGCCTACGAGCCTAGAGATGTCGCCTACGAGCCTAGAGATGTCGCCTACGAGCCTAGAGATGGTGCTTACGAGCCCAGAGATGTCACCTCTGAGCCCAGATGCATCGCCTACGAGCCTAGAGATGTCGCCTACGAGCCTAGAGATGTCGCCTACGAGCCCAGAGATGTCACCTCTGAGCCCAGAGACGTCACCTCCGAGCCTAGAGATGTCGCCTACGAGCCCAGAGATGTCGCCTACGAGCCCAGAGATGTCACCTACGAGCCCAGAGATGTCACCTCTGAGCCCAGAGACGTCACCTCCGAGCTTAGAGATGTCGCCTATAAGCCTAGAGATGTCGCCTACGAGCCTAGAGATGTCGCCTACGAGCCTAGAGATGTCTCCTAGGAGCCTAGAGATGTCGCTTACGAGCCCAGAGATGTCACCTCTGAGCCCAGAGACGTCACCTCCGAGCCTAGAGATGTCGCCTACGAGCCCAGAGACATCACCTCCAAGCCCAGAGATGTCACCTCCGAGCAGGGGCGCCGCTAGGGATTTTGGGCCCCATGAAAAGAATCTTTACCGGGCCCCCCAACACAGCGGCGAAATTTGTTGATGCTATTTTTGATCATCATTAGGGGCCTCTCTGGGCCCCCCTCAATCATGGGCCCCTATAATCCGTATCCTTTACCCCCTCTTTTCGGCGCCCCAGCCTCCGAGTCCGGAGATGTCGCCTCTGAGTCCAGAGACATTACCTCCGAGCCTGAAGATGTCACCTACGAGCCTAGAGATGTCTCCTACGAGCCCAGAGACATCGCCTACGAGCCCAGAGATGTTGCCTCCGAGCCCAGAGATGATGCCTCCGAGTCCAGAAATGTCGCCTACAAGCCCAGAGACGTCGTTTAAAAGCCCAGAGACGTCGCTTCTGAGTCCGGAGATGTCGCCTCTGAGTCCGGAGATGTCGCCTACGAGCACAGAGATGTCGCCTACGAGCCTAGAGATGTCGCCTACGAGCCTAGGGATGTCGCCTACGAGCCTAGAGATGTCGCCTACGAGCCTAGAGACGTAGCCTACGAGCTTAGAGACGTAGCCTACGAGCCTAGAGATGTCGCCTACGAGCCTAGAGATGTCGCCTACGGGCCTAGGGATGTCGCCTACGAGCCTAGGGATGTCGCCTACGAGCCTAGAGATGTCGCCTACGAGACTAGAGATGTAGCCTACGAGCCTAGAGACGTCGCCAAGAGCCTAGAGACGTCGCCAAGAGCCCAGAGATGTTGCCTACGAGCCTAGAGATGTCGCCTACGAGCCTAGAGATGTCGCCTACGAGCCTAGAGCGCCTACGAGCCTAGAGATGTCGCCTACGAGCCTAGAGATGTCGCCTACGAGCCTAGAGATGTCGCCTACGAGCCCAGAGATGTCACCTCTGAGCCCAGATGCATCGCCTACGAGCCTAGAGATGTCGCCTACGAGCCTAGAGATGTCGCCTACGAGCCTAGAGATGTCGCCTACGAGCCTAGAGATGTCGCCTACGAGCCCAGAGATGTCACCTCTGAGCCCAGAGACGTCACCTCTGAGCCTAGAGATATCGCCTACGAGCCCAGAGACGTCACCTCCGAGCCTAGAGATGTCGCCTACGAGCCCAGAGACATCGCCTACGAGCCCAGAGATGTGGCCTCCGAGCCCAGAGATGATGCTTCCGAGTCCGGAGATGTCGCCTACAAGCCCAGGAGACGTCGCCTACGAGCCCAGAGATGTCGCCTACGAGACCAGAGAACGTCACCTACGAGCCCAGAGATGTCGCCTACGAGCCTAGAGACGTCGCCTACAAGCCTAGAGATGTCGCCTATGAGCCTAGAGATGTCACCTACGAGCCCAGAGATGTCACCTCCGAGCCCAGAGATGTCGCCTACGAGCCCAGAGACGTCGCCTACGAGCCTAGAGACGTCGCCTACGAGCCTAGAGATGTTGCTTACGAGCCTAGAGATGTCGCCTACGAGCCCAGAGATGTCACCTCCAAGCCCAGAGATGTCATCTACGAGCCCAGAGACGTCACCTACGAGCTCAGAGATGTCGCCTATGAGCCCAGAGATGTCAACTACGAGCCTAGAGACGTAGCCTACGAGCTCAGAGATGTCACCTCCGAGCCCAGAGACGTCGATTACGAGCCCAGAGACATGGCCTACAAGCCCAGAGATGTCACCTCAGAGTCCGGAGAAGTTGCCTCTGAGTCCAGAGACATTACCTCCGAGTCTGAAGATGTCACCTACGAGCCTAGAGATGTCTCCTACGAGTCCAGAGACATCGCCTACGAGCCCAGAGATGTTGCCTCCGAGCCCAGAGATGTCACCTCCGAGTCCAGAGATGACGCCTCCGAGTCCGGAGATGTCGCCTACAAGGCCAGAGACATCGCCTACGAGCACGGAGACGTCGCCTACAAGCCCAGAGACATCGCTTAAAAGCCCAGAGACGTCTCTTCTGAGTCCGGAGATGTCGCCTCTGAGTCTGGAGATGTCGCCTTCGAGCCTAGAGACGTAGCCTACGAGCCCAGAGATGTCACCTCCGAGCCCAGAGATGTCGCTTACGAGCCCAGAGACATGGCCTACAAGCCCAGAGATGTCACCTCAGAGTCCGGAGAAGTTGCCTCTGAGTCCAGAGACATTACCTCCGAGTCTGAAGATGTCACCTACAAGCCTAGAGATGTCTCCTACGAGTCCAGAGACATCGCCTACGAGCCCAGAGATGTTGCCTCCGAGCCCAGAGATGTCACCTCCGAGTCCAGAGATGACGCCTCCAAGTCCGGAGATGTCGCCTACAAGGCCAGAGAAATCGCCTACGAGCACGGAGACGTCGCCTACAAGTCCAGAGACATCGCTTAAAAGCCCAGAGACGTCACCTCCGAGTCCAGAGATGACGCCTCCAAGTCCGGAGATGTCGCCTACAAGGCCAAAGACATCGCCTACAAGCACAGAGACGTCACCTACAAGCCCGGAGACGTCGCCTACGAGCCCAGAGACGTCACCTACGAGTCCAGAGATGTCGCCTACAAGCCCAGAGACGTCGCCTCTGAGTCCGGAGATGTCGCCCTGAGTCCGGAGATGTCGCCTACGAGCACAGAGACGTCACCTACAAGCCCGGAGACGTTGCCTACGAGCCCTGAGACGTCGCCTATGAGCCCGGACATGTCGCCTACGAGCCCAGAGACATCGCCTCTGAGTCCAGAGATGTCGCCTCCGAGTCCAGAGATGTCGCCTACAAGCCCAGAGACGTCGCAAACGAGCCCAGAGACGTCCCCAACGAGCCCAGAGACGTCACCTACGAGCCCAGAGACGTCGCCTCCAAGTCCAGAGACGTCGCCTCCGAGTCCGGAGATGTCGCCTATGAGGCCAGAGACATCGCCTACGAGCCCAGAGACGTCGCCTCCAAGGCAAACCAAAAAACGATGGTTAACCGTTAATGTCAAAGGAACATAAATACCCCGGGTTCATGCTCACTGCCGAAGACATAAAAGTAAATGCAAGAATCATTTTTCAATTGTTTTCTTTTACCTACAGTCCACAAATTGCCAACAGGTTCCATTTTTAGATCTGACTAAACGTCTCTGGTCAAATCAGCTCATTAGGAGGGTTTTATAGAGTCCAATATTTCCAAATGACAGTGAAAGAGTTGTGCGTGAAATATAGTGTGACTCACAGTTACAGTGAAGCTGGAGGAGGCTGATGCAAACAAAGACCGATGTGAAACCTGGCAGCTGCATAATCTCATTGATATGTCTGGAAACAGACACAGTAATTACTCTCAGTAAGCATTCACCAAATACACATGAGAGAGAGAGAGAGTACAACCTGCTCTGCCATTTAAACCCATACAGACACAAGTCCTTCATGACCCCTGAAGACGTTTACCTGGACCTGTCCACAGCGTCCACACACACACATAAAAACATCAGTTTGCTGCTATGATTGTGGTTTATCTCCTGTTATTTCGTATTTTTGTATTTAAATGTCTCCCAGGGAAAAGTCTTCCCCAAGCTGAGGAAGAGGAGCAGCACCGCCAGGCTCATGGACCAGGACAGGAACGGAGAGGAGCAGACCGCCGCTGACTACGTCTTTCGCATCGTCTACCCCGGATACCGATACGATGCAAGTAAGCGATGCTTTTACGCCCTGAAGCGCGAGCAGGTGGCTGGACCTCCTGACGTGGTTCAACCTGAAATCAGAAAACGTTGCGACGATTCGGAGTTCACATTTACGTTCGCTTTGACTTTCATCCCTTCGTAGGTAATTCTAACCCCACGTATCTTCTTTTAATAAATATAAATATAAAAGATTGAAAATGATTGAAATATGTAGAAACATGGTGCCAAAGGTATGAAAGGGTTTGTGTGTAACGTCATTAAATGTTTATCATTACATGACATTATAGACTGTAGGTCTGTCATCAGTATGAGCACATGGACACTGAATTACTGTCTATATTACCTTAATAATCCAGTTAAAACTAGACGAAGCCTCATGTTAACCTCATTCAGAGGTGACGTCCACATCTCTGGGCTCAGGGGCATTTTTATTTCCCACTCTATCGTCACAACCTTTTCTGATTTTTGGTTTGTGGGTCTGTCTGACATGGTTGTAAAGTTTCACTGGTTTCTCTGGTACAAAAAGTCTTCCTGGGGCCCCGCCGGGTGGCACGTCTCTAACTGTGTTCTCTGTTGTTCCACTGGTGCGAGCAGTCACCATAAACTACCACCACACCACGGGCAGCCGCGCCCCGTCGCTGGACGACGACGAGGAAGAGGAAGATAGGCTCCATGCAATGATCTCAATGATCTGCTCGCGGAACCTCACAGACCCTAATGTCATGAAAGGTTTTTATCACCTTAACACAACCACAAAAACCCCACCCCCCACCCCTGAGACCTCACCTCAGCTTCAGATGCCCCCCCCCCCCCCTTGCTTCCCCCCCCCCCCCCCCCCCTCCTCTCCCCAGCTTGACCTGCCTGTGTGTGCTGTCTGAAGCCCAACAGTAAGGAAGCAGCCAGGAGTGGCTGACTTTAAGGGGGGGGGGGGGGCTTGGGGAAGAAAAGCTGCAACGGAACAGCTGTTAGAGGCGCTACGTGTCGCAATACCATCTCTGACCACACGGGGGCAGCGTACCACAAGACAGTTCACAGTAACGAATTGGCACATTTTGGGAAAAATAGAAATACGATGAAGACAATAAGGTTATTCATAAAACAACTTTTTATTGTACCATTACTATAGAAAAATCGCGCAGAGGGAACCTTCTGCTGTATTGTTAAACATTTTATTGATTTCATCTTTTTTAAGGAAGTATGGTACCATACTTAAGGTAAGGCAGTGATTCCCAAAGTGTGGGCCGTCGCGGTACTGCAGGTGGGCCGTGAGAGGTCATTAAAATTAAACAAATATGTTTTAAATCCTCTCTAAATCTTTTTTCAATATGTTTTTAATTACTGTTTAATATTAACGACATGATTTAAAAACATTCAGAAGTTACAAAAAAAACCAGTTAAGTGTTATTCTACCATCATCTTAGCTTAATATGACAAGTGTCACCTTATTTGTTGACCCCTCACATTAATATCAGATCATGGTTCCTGGTCCTGTATGTTGATCACAGTTGTGATTAAAGGTTTCAGTGGGCTGTGGAGATTTTTCACATTTCAAATTGGGCCTTGGTATTCTGAAGTTTGGGAACGGCTGAGGTAAGGTACATGTCAGGTTTCTGAGACTGAGGCTGAGGCTGAGACTGAGGCTGAGAATGAGGCTGAGAATGAGGCTGAGGTTGAGGCTCGAACAAACTGCAGCACATCTGCAACACTTCCTGTGGACAGAGGAGGTCATGGAGCTGTTTGACCTCAATACTCAGTGTCATGTTTGGCAGAAACACGTCATACCTGCTCTCACTACCTCCACACAGGTGGGAGGGGATGTCGACCAGGGACACCCCTGTGAACCCGAGTGTTCTGGAGGACAATAAGGCTGTCTAAAGCTGGTCAATGACTCAAAATCAGTGCAGGATCACAGTACTACACTGGCTGGTTGAGATACACCTCTTTTTATTCTTTTTTAACATTTCTAATATTTTATGTTAATTTTTTAAAGTAAATATTAGCATTTTAGCTCAATAGCTTCCAGGTCATGTGACCTAATGACTAAAAATCAGTGCAGGATCACAGTACTCCCCTGGCTGGTTGAAATACACCTCTTTTTATTCCAATTTAACATTTCTGAGATTTTATAATAATTTTTTACAGTAAATATTAGCATTTTAGCTCAATAGCTTCCAGGTCATGTGACCTAATGACTAAAAATCAGTGCAGGATCACAGTACTCCCCTGGCTGGTTGAGATACACCGCTTTTTATTCCATTTAAACATTCCTAATCATCAATTTATTTCAATAGCCTCTAGGTCATGTGACATAATGATTCAAAACTAGTAAAGATCACACTTACACGCCTTTCAATAACCCACATTTTATTTTGAAAACCGGATATTAATACACGCTGTGGCCTCCTAGCGCTGACTTTCTCACCCGCAGCCGTCCATTTACCATAAAGCCTGTAACACATGAGCACTTGAAATGTTGGAGCGGCTCGCTTGACTTCGCAAAAAGGAGAGACGGCTGGCTTGACCGCAGTTAGGAATGCTAGTCGCCAGCCTCTCCAATGCTAACGCCAGCCTATCCGTGCTAATGGATAAAAGAGGGAGTATACAATCCGGTGGGTGACCAGCCTAGGAATGCTAGTCGCCAGCCTCTCCAATGCTAACGCCAGCCTATGCATGCTAATGGATAACAAAGGGAGTAGACAATCCGGTGGGTGACCAGCCTCGGAATGCTAGTCGCCAGCCTCTCCAATGCTAACGCCAGCCTATCCATGCTAATGGATAACAGAGGGAGTAGACAATCCGGTGGGTGACCAGCCTAGGCATGCTAGTCGTTAGCCTCTCCAATGATAACGCACGTCAGCGACAGTAGGCGATCCAATGAGTTGCTGGGTTCGACACGAAGGTTACCGACCAAGTAACGTGAGTAGTCGCCTGCTCAGTTGCCGGCGCCGGCCACTCAGTTGTTGATGCAGGCCTATCAGTGATCAGATCAATAGCCGGTTTCGGATTGGACATAGCCTCCTGCGACAAGGATGTAGACACCGCCGGCTGCGCAATAGTCTTAATTTTGGCCCCGATCCCGCGCCATATCATTCAGGGGTTAAGACAAATGAGGCAGATCAAAGGTCTAGAGTTGATATCAGTATTACCAGTGACGTGCGGTGAGATTCATGGCTGGTGAGGCACTGACTTCATCAGTCAGATTTACAAGCATATGAACCCTCCAGAACAACTTATTCACCATTTGATTGGCAGCAGTTGACTGTTTATGTTTAAAACCTCCTATCTTCATTCACATATAAATGCTTTACACATACAAACTGTAGCGCACAAAAAAGCACATTTAATTAAAAAAAAAAGTTATTATGGTCTTACCTTTACTTATAAATGAAGTCCATGCGCCGCTCCTTCTGAAGAATAAGTGACAGCGCTTGCTGTCACTTATTCTTCAGCCAATGTGTCGCAAGAAGAATCCCTGTGCTCACTAGTGCCCCCTAACGTGAGGCAGGAGAAGTGCGTGCCTCACCCCGTGCCTCTTCTCAGCCGTTTTATGATCGCGCCGGCACAAGAAACACATTACACACATATAGTTGCTGTTCATTATATAAATCAGCTAAACTATGGAAACTTATTTCATATAGCAAACGTGCTTGAACATTTTAATAGTGACATACAAATACGATCTGGTCTCACTACATAGCATGGCAGCACAGTTAGCCGAGTCATTGCGCAATCCATGGTGAGGCTCAGCGGGGTGCTGCCTCACCGCCCGCATCTTCTCAGTATTTGAATGGTAAATGTGAAAATTCGGCGATTTTGAATAAAAAAATCATCTAAAAATGGTGAAGCTAAATGGAAAATTACTTTATAGTACAAATCAATTTTTTTTTTTTTTCATTTCTTTCTTTCCATGATGGCAGGTGAGGCACGGCCTCCCCTGCTTCACCTGACCACACGTCACTGGGTATTACGTTGGCACTGTTGGCATGAAGTTCAAGAACAATACATGTCTTAGACATGGCCGAATGGAGAGTCTGGTACGTTCTTAAGAATAGAGAGAAATGGTGGAGGAGGCAGTGTCATGGTCTGGGCAGGCTCACTGGTGTTTACTGGTGATGTGACCGCTTAAAATGCAGGTTCTTTGCTGAAAATGGCCGTAAATAAATATTTCCGTGAAGCCCGCTGAAGCTGAAGCTGAATGTTCACATGTGGATCACATGTTGACTGTTTTGTTTCAGATTGGTGCGTAAAGGCAAACACGTAAAAACGCGAACACCCCTGGACCTAACGGTGCATGAATCCATCACAGTGGTGGTGGCTGAGGAGAAGGAGCTCCAACACCAGTGCAGCTGTCCAGAGGACATTTCTGGAGGTTTTGATCTGGTCCAGTTCGTTGGGTCGTCCCGCTCACGGAGGCCTCTACAGAGGTCAGAGCTGGGGTTGATGTCTGGAGAAGCTTCTGTCCCTCCTGCGGCAGAACAGGCCCAGACCATGACGCTGCCACCCCCGTGCTTCACAGCTGGGATGCTGATCTTTGTCAGGTTCTCCACAGAAAACAGTTTAGAGCCATCATCATTGTTGTCCAGGGTCTCATTTGTATGTCTCACGCCTCATCTCTGAGACGCAGTGGTCTTTCCTTCCTGAGCGCTGTGATGGCTGCTCATGATTGGAGGTGAGGTTTTCCTGCAAGTCAGTTACCTGTCAGAAGCTTCCGGTGAGTTAACATCATCATGAACAGATTGTCGAGACAACGTAAACCGACTCTGCAGAAATTCAGACTTTAAGAAAGTGTAAGGGATTCTGGGAAACAGGAAACGTGTCAGATGTGTCCGTGTCTTCCTCTAAACTCCGCTGTAGCATCTCACGCGTCATCACGGAGCACCTGCGCTGGACGGCGGCGTGATAAACTTCGCAGGGGTCCTCGCGAAAGCCGTCCAACACTTTTACGGGAGGAAAAGAGAGCAGCTGGTTTTTCCGGGCGGCTCTAGCGGGGCGCTGTGGTGGCACACATCTGTCTGCAGCTGTTTCCGTGGCAGGTGTAACCTTCCCCAGGTGTTGCCCTCCAAGCATGCCTCAGCACTGTTGGGTTTGCACAAGAACTGCTTTGATAATTTGCTTCTTTTTTTTCTTTTTTTTTTTACTGTTTTCTTTTGTTTGTTTTGCATTCCTTTAATTTGACTTAACTCTCTCTGCTTCGTTTCAGTTCTTTCATTTCTCACTTGCACCATGCTCAGTAGTTTTTTTGCTTTATTTATTTTTTGTTTTGTTTTGTCTTTGTTGCATGGGGGGACATGCACCCGTTCGGTTGTCTTCGGAGGACGACTGTGTGTTTCTTGTGTGTCCGTTTTTCATTTCTTTGTCCCTCTCCTCCGCCTCCCTCAGTTGTTTTTCCTGCGTTTTGTGCAGTGGCTCGCTGCGATGCTGTTCACTGTAATTCTTCACCCCCCCCACCCCCCCCCCCCCCCACCCCTCCCCCACCCTCTCATTACGGTCCAGTGGGGTTCCGCAGTAGTAGAGAGACGTGGAGTCCTCGTGTTGCATTAAAAAGCAGCCACTGATCACAGCTCATCCCAAAGTAAAGAGGGGGGGGGGGGGGGGGGGGGGGGGGGGGTGTTTGCTCCAGGATCTTTTCTGTTTTGCCTTTTTTTTTTTTTTTTTTTGCTTTTATTTTCTTTTTTTTTTCTCTCCTTTTGTTTGATATTGTTTTCTTGGGAGGTTATTTAACGACCAAAGCGCAGCTTCATATTTATGACAGGTCATCAGCTCCAACCTGAAGAATTAAGGTGAAGAGCATTTAGTTGATGTTTCCGTTTTTCAGATTTTTATTTTTTTTATTTTTATTTATTTATTTATTTTTTTACTTCTTTGTGTGCCTTCTTACTGGTGTCCATTTGTTTTTGTTGCTTTTAAATTCTTTCGGTGTCTCTCGTCCTTTTCTGGCTTTATGCATCCTGCATGGTCTGAATGTGAGCCTTGCCCCCTCCCCCCACCTGTCAGCTCCTTCACCTCCTCTCTCCGTCCTCTCTCCTGCTCTGTTCTTCTGGAGCGTCCTGAGCTCTGCTGTCTCCGTGGCCTCCTCCCTGTGAACCAGCATGGACCCCCCCCCCCCCCCCCCCCCCCCCCCCCACCTGTCTTTCACCCACAGCACCGACCCCCCCCCCCCCCCCTTTTTTATCCCTCCACTTTTGCTTTCCTCTCTACACCAGTTTTTCAGCTCTCACATAAGTGTAAAACTTTCATCCATCTGCTCATCTCTTGGTTTCATAGCAGTCAAAAATACATGGGCTGATGTATTTACGGTTGAGCTGAGGGACCCAGGTCATAATATGTAAGACATAAAACCAAGCGAAGTGGGCTGAAAGTCATTTAAAATGAGAGTTTAACACAGGAAAACGGGAGCATCTGTGTTGCCTCTGACCGCTGAGATGTCCCTCTGTCTTCTCGCTGTCGTCCTCTCCGGCGCAGACCACGGGGAGATGATGGAGATGCAGGGTTTCAGCGGCAGCCCATCGTCGTGGCAACAGGCCGAGGCGGCCACCCAGGAGTCCCTGTGCCAGTTCTGCTCCGCGGACGGCGGCGACGTGCCGATTGACTTCACAGCGGGCTGCACCTGCGTTCACCAGTCCCCGGATATCCACATGTATGCGCTCACACCTCCAACGCCCTCTTGCATCTGACGGAGCTGCGCCGCGTCGCTCAGTGACTTCACCAGAAAACGAGCATTCACTAGATGCTCACATTACTTAAACATCATCAGGACATGTCAGTTAGGAGTTGATTCGCCGAGCTCTCACTGCATCAATCCATCCAAATGTCTACCCTGCCTACTCTGATAACTACTCTTAAGGAATAGCCTGGCTTTAGGTTCTGTTATCAGCCACATTCGTTAACTGCAGCTCCCCCCTTATGATCTGGGCTCTTGTTACCGGCTAAGTTAAGTTAAGTTGCTTGGACAGGAAGCCCCAAGGGTCTGTGACAATAGTGGGCTAGAGCAACCAATCAGAACCTCTGTTGTTATGCAAAGGCACACCCAAAGTTGCAGAGTTGTGAGGACAGATCCAATGTCCACAACATATTGTGTTAATTTTGTATTTATTAAGCAGGTTAGCAAGGTTAAGCAACAACATTTCATTGATTAAACATTGATTAAACATTGATTGAACATTGGAAAAAAAACTCTTATTATACTCCACAATAATGCTACGGCTGGCAGCTCCGTTCTTCTGTGTTAATCCAGGCTGTGGCTTGTAATTCCAGTTATTTCTATGGAATCCAGGCTGGTTGGAAGAACTGTAGCTTGTAATTCCAATCTCATTCATTTGAATCGATTCAGGTTGTTTTGGTGTGAGCTGTGGCTTATAATTCCAATTTCATTTATTCATTTGAATGGATTCAGGCTGGTTTGTTATGAGCAAGTGGCCAGATTGCTCTTATCCAAGGCTGCGAAGCGAGGTGTCGAGGCAGGTCCTTCCAAGGACAGAGTGGGTGTCCTGACTCATTCTCCTCTCCTGCAGTGAGCTAGGGAAAATCTGAAAAGCTCCAAATGTATTCCTCAAGAACTTGGAAAATGGTTATTCCATTCCGAGCGTCTCCTTTGTCTGTTCTTGTCTTGAAGAATAAATTCCCAGTAAAATCCCTTGGTGGTGGTTAGCTGGTCTCAGCCGATCATCCTTAGAAGAATGCTCCACAGAATGAACGCTATCGAAACCTCAGCTTTTATGCCTCCTAACTGGCCACGCCTGACTTGCTCCAGCCCCCAAAGTCCTTGTTTGTTCATGAATCACACGTCCTGATTGGTTTGGTACAGCAGGGCGTGCATAATCATATTTACATAACGTTCACAATTGGTTTTCCAGTGGCATGCATAATTACATTTACATAGTATTGTTCTGATTGGTCCACGTTCACAGAGTCTTACGTAACCAACCCCCTGCATGAAGCCTCAAGGGTACTTGCTCCTGGCTCTCTCACCCTGTCACGTGCTAACAGCGGCTAGCTCATGTGTGTGTGGCGGAGAGAGTCCCCTTATCTTGTCAAGGTCTCTAACTTAAAGCACAGAGTTGTTCTGAACAATCCAGTTTAACTTTTCCCTTAAAAGAATTGTTACTCAATAAACAACCCAAGTTTACACTTTATCCAATCCCGTTCTAGGTTCGTCATTAGAGCAATCAATATTTTGATTGAGTTTAATACCTTATTAAACCAATACATGTTATCCAGTTTCCCTCTCATCTTCATTTAAAAGAGCCTGACACAGCCGTTGTTTACATTTCAACGCTGTACACAGAGCCGGATATGTCACTTTGTTTACATTCCCCAACAGTACAAATAACACTACTGCTGCATTCAGTCACACTGAAAATGATCATTCATAATCCTTATTTCACAGTGAGAGAATAGTTCTTAAATATTTCTTCAACAAAATAGCCAAGATAATCCCATGGATTACCCTTGGGATCATTGTCGGCCCACTCCCCCTGTATTGGAATGATCAGTATTTGCATTTCTTACTGACTGCCTGCATTACTAGATTTTACCATAGTTCTTACCATTATTAATTAGAAATCACAAGTCCCAACAGTCACATATATCATAACAACCCCAATAATCATTAACAAAGACTTTTACCACAGTTCTTACCCTTTTTTAATAGAAACCACAAGTCACAGTAATCATTACATTTACGTTACTCTACTACACTCTGAGAGTAATCAGATCATAATTTTCGAAAGTTTCTTTCCTTCATGGCCTCAGAGAAAATTTATCCGACAGAGCTGAGATGAATTCAACTTTCTCTGGGTCACTTGACAGAGTTTCAGCCAAATTCATCACCGCAGCCGTGTTTCCTTTTTCAGCAGTAAAACAGAAAAACTGAGATGGGTTTCTGATCATTTGTTTTTTGTTACCTCGTCTAAAATCAAAATGAGAAAGAGGGAAAACAGCGTCCCGACTTTTTTGGAACTGAAGTCGTACGACGCCGCCACAGGGCTCAGATGTCACTGGGAGAAGGTTCACTTCTACCTGCCAGCTGCCACGTGGCTCCTCCTTCCAGTCATGAGGGGGTGGAGCCTCCATCAGCTGCCACTAGATAAGAGGCGGGGTTCAACCCAGACCTGGTTCTGGTGTTGCTGTCGCGGTGAGCCGGATGCTTCTGAACTAGCGGACCCACCGTAGGATGAAGCAGGTGAACCAACAGCATCATGATCATCATAGATGTAGCTGTGGCAGACTGAAAGAACGCTGACGGATTCAGGAAGCAGGGGCGGAGTCTCGTCTGTGGTGAAGGTCTCCATGGTGACCCCACTAGATCCTACTGGACCCCACAGCGACCTCATGTTCTAACAGGAAACTTTTAAATAGCTTGAAGTCACAAATGCCACTGAGCCAGGTGGTGTCAACTAATGATGTGTCTCTTTTCTCCAGCATTCCTCTGAAGATGCTCTGCCAGAACATGAAGAGGCAGATCGTCTCCAGAGCCTTCTACGGCTGTAAGTCCTCCACGTTCCCCTTCTGCGCCGTGTTCATGCCATTCTGATTCTGGATCGTTTTTGAAAGTTTTGAAGTCAGGGATTAATGCTGGCTCCTCTTGTAAGATCACGCAGGGCAACACTCTCAACTCCTTCACCTCTTCTGCTAAAACAGATCAGATCAATACATAAAGTAGAAAATGAAGTCGGTTTATTGCATTTTCTTTTCTTTTCTTTTCAGTTTGCTCTGAAGGGAGTTCCTACAGTACATCTACAATAATGCACAAGCTATTTTAATTTGATTTATGAAACACGGCAGAACAAATAAAGCAAAACAAAGGCCTCTCAATGTCAAACACACATTCTGATATTAAATATATTTAATCACCCTTAAACTTGAACAGCTCTCGGTGTGTTTGCTGTTTGTAAAGGTACCTTTAACTTCGCCGAGACAGAAGAACTGAGAAATGAGCACTCTATTGATTTTCAACAAATTAAAATGTCATCTTCAAACTAATTTATAGCGGATCAGCCGACTGTAATGAAATATCCTTCTGAAAAACATATCAAACTATATTAAAGACTGAGCTCAGTGCAGATCTAATGTTATTAAAGTTGAAATCAAAGGCAGGGCCTTCTTTTGAACTCAGGTAAATCATTTTATATCATAGTTGAAGGGTCAGCAAAGGTCACTTGATCTGCAAATATTTGCCTCCGTTTCATCAGGATGCATCACGTTTAAAGCCAGTTGAGGCATATTGAGGCACGTTGAGGCATCTTGTCCACTTTCAGACATACAAAGGGAAGAAAAAAGCATTTTAGACAGAAATGATTCTAAGTTTACTTCACATAACTATAATCCAGTTAAGTTAAGTCAGAAGTCTCCATCATCTCCTCAGTATCTGCTATGTCCACTCTAGAACATGGACTTTGTAGTCCTGACGCCTCTTAGAAGCTAATCTGGTGGTGTGTTCAGGGTCATCGTCCATCTGAAGACCCATTAGTGTCCAAGCTTTGACTTCCTGACTAAGATGTTCCTTCCTCATGATGTCATCTATTCAGTGAAGTCCACCAGTCCCGCCTGCAGCTAAACACCCCCACATCATGATGCTGCCACCCCCGTGCTTCACAGCTGGACGGTGTTCTCAGTCTCCAGGTTGCCCCAGCTAACTTGCATAAGAATCAGAAGCTTCCAAAGTTGTGACATCATCATCTGGGCTTTCCTATTCCTTTTCCTAACTGTTACCTAACTGTTTCCTAACTGCAGTAACTACAGAAATGATTTTAGGCATCCTGAATGACCTAAAACAGGACAAGTTCAGTCTGATTTAACGTCAGAGGAATCCAGTATCTGTAAACTTATGGTTTTAATTGTACTTAGACGTGTCACCAAAGAAAAAGCCTCCTCTGAGAATTAACCCCCTGAGGTTCATTTCCTTTGTCCTCTACTGTTGGGGTTGTGTTCAGTAAATACACTAGAAGTTATAATTAAATACTTTAGGCGCTCTGGGTTTGTCTGCTGCAGAAAATGATCTAATCTCCATCTTTACTTTCTTTACGTTCTTTACTGCCACTGTGTAATACTGCAGACTCCGATTAATTATTTCCATCTCCCCAGAGAACTGTGTGGAGAACTGTGTCTCCTGACATGACTCCTCCCTGGTCTCAGCTGTGTGTCTCACCTGTCCGTCAGGGCTGGCGTACTGCAGACACCTGTCCACCGTGCGGACAGGTGAGTCCGCACGGTGGACAGGTGTCTGCGGTGCGCCAGCCCTGACGTGACTCCTCCCCGGTCTCAGCTGTGAACGTGTGTCTGTGTCTCACCTGTCCATCAGGGCTGGCGTACTGCAGACACCTGTCCACCGTGCGGACTCACCTGTCGGCCCTGGTCAACCACAACATCGTGCCCCCCGACAGACCCTGCGAGGCGTCCGGAGGGCTCAGCAGAGAGGTGTGGAGCAAGTACCAGAAGGACTGCAAGGTGGGTGCGGCCGCCCAACCCGGAGGCCACGCGAGCTCCGGAAAGTTCCACCAGCACAGAAACATTCGTGCTCCTCCCGCCGCCGCGCGCTGACGCCCGCCAATTATATACAAAAAAAAAATTTAACCATCAAAGAAAGGATGAGAGAGAGACACAACCCAGCATGACCCTTATCAGGAGATAAACATCACATAAACATCAAAACACTCATATACAATATTCATCTCTGTACACCAACCTTCTGGTATACTTTATCATTTTAACAGTTCTATATACTATAATATCATTATAATATCAAGTTAAAGCAAATCAATAATACCTCATAAGAATTCCTGGCCTGAGGAACCATCAGGCTCCAAGGACGTAAAAGAAGTCGTTGGGTAAAGTCATTGGGGGCGCCCACCCAACCCGCTCCTGCGACCAGTGACCTTTGTTCCTTGAGCAGACCAGACTCACTTTATTTAAATTAGGTTTAATTCATTAAGAATGTTTATAATCTTTATGCAAACATTTTTAAATGAAAAATCCTATCAGTCCAGAAAAGAAAAGTAAAGTAATGTATACTCATTCATTAAAATAGTTTTCACTAGATAACAATCATGAATGAACTTCGATTACGCTGCTCTTACTTTACTGACCAGCAGATGGCAGCAACGAGAACAATTCCAGTTTAAAATTCTCAAAAATAAAAGTAGAACGGTGAAGACATGTTCATCACAATGTTTCTGATGTTCTGGTTGGATGATTTGTTGCAGATTAAGGGACAGTCATCTGCTGGGTAGACATTTTTTCTGTGCAAACTAAATAGTGAACTAAATAGTTCATTTAAAAAAAATTATTTTTTAATGTTGCTGCGAGCAATTGTTTGTCAAAATGATTACCACTGCCCATATACTACACCACCACAAACGGCAATTATTTTATCCATTTCAACTGTTGAAAACTATTGGTCCAATTCTGAATCTTTATCCAACCAGCGTTCACATTAGCATTAGCATTAGCATTGAAGGAACAGCCTGTAAAACTGTCATTTCCATTTCAGTTTCTCTCTACAGCAGCCATTCCCAAACTTCAGAATACCAAGGACCAATTTGAAATGTGAAAAATATACGTGGCCCACCGAAACCTTTAATCACAACTGTGATCAACATACAGGACCAGGAACCATGATCCGATATTAATGTAAGGGGTCAACAAATAAGGTGACACTTGTTATATTAAGTTAAGATGACAGTAGAATAACACTTAACTGGTTTATTTTATTACTTCTTAATGTTTTTTTAATCATGTCATGAATATTTTACAGTAATTAAAAACATATTTAAAAAAAGATTGAGGATTTAAAACACATTTGTTTAATTTTAACGACCTCTCACAGCCCGACTGTAGTACCATGACGGCCCACCAGGGGGCCACGGTCCACACTTTGGGAATCACTGCTCTACAGTATGTTAAAAATATGAGGAAAAACCTGCTTCCAAACGGTCTTTATTATAAGACAAAAACAGGTCTTTAAGGTTCAGGTTCAGGTACAACACTTTTAGTACCTCAGTGCAAATAAAATCTGATCGTGACGCATTTAAATCCTCAATCATGCTCTCAGTGCCTTCTGTTTTTAAACATCATCCAGTAGAAATAAGTCCGTATTTTTTCCATGCTGCTGCTTTCAAGAACCAAACTGATAATTATGTTACATAACTTTGTGTTATATAACCATCTCTAACTTTCTAATTAGCTGCCGGTCGAGTGTGTTCCTGTTATTCCGGCCTCTTACGTAGAGCTTCTTCTTTGATGTAGTCGTGTTAATTATGATTCCGGGGTCGTGCGCCGCCGCTGCCGCCGCCGCCGTCTCCGCCGTCTCCGCCCTCTTCACTTTAATGAAAATTTAATGAGCCTCAGATAGCTCCAGTCTCATTGTGCAGTGTGATACCATCATAGCCATTAAAGCACCGCTGTAATCATTCATCATCTCCAACAAAGTCATCATTACTAATTTACACTCTGTTCAAATTGCGTCCTCTATCTTCTGTACTCATCTATGTCGTCTTCTGTAAGGACGCCAATCAGTCTTCCTCTGCTTCCATTATTGATGCACTTCCTCCTCTGCGTGGGCCTCGTCCTTCCTGTCATCCTTCTTCTGCGTCCTCCTCTTCACGTCTGCTCCTCTCATCTTCTGTGTGTGTAGAACTATAAGGAGCTAGAGCTGCTCCGCCTGGTTTATTACGGAGGAGTTCAGCATGACATCAGGAAGGAGGTGTGGCCTTTCCTGCTGGGACACTACAAGTTTGGGATGGGCAAGAAAGACATGAGCCAGGTACGGCACATGGACACATGAACACACGCTGGACCGCGCTGCCGCTCCCATTCTTGTTTTATGATTTCATTGTGTTTTGTTTTTTTTTTCACGTGAAGATTGACGCAAAGATCAACGAGCGCTACCAGCAGGTGATGCGGGAGTGGAAGGCCTGCGAGGTGATCGTCAAGCAGAGGGAGAAGGAGATGCAGTCGGCCATCTTCGCCAAGCTCTCCTCCGGCAGCAGCATAGACAGCCACGTCCTGCGCCTGGCGCACAGAGACTCCACCCTCAGCAACGAGGTGACGGTGCCCAGCGGAGCTCGGCGGGGAGTCTGAACGCAGATTAGAAGATCACCAGTCAGGGAGAACAGCCGTATATTCCTCTGAGCTAAAGAAACTAGAAACTATTATCTCCAAAGATGTTGACTTTTGTTGCAGTACTTACATTTGATGCAGTTTCCACAGTGCAAAAAAAAAAACGTTTTTGACAGCAGTACCACATCTGACCACATGGGGGCAGGTATCTCCGCTGTGTTAATAAAAGAGCCACTGGTGCTGTGCCAGTGAATGGGGGGGGGGGGTCCCTTCAAGTCTCGTTATACCACTTTGACCACTTATACCACCCCCATGTGGTCAGAAGTGGTTTTGCTACGTAGAGTGGCTTCGTTGTGCATCTGTTTTCACATTTTAGACCTGAAATACATTCAAAAACACTTGTTCGCATTGAGGGACACTAAGGGCCTGATTTACTAAGATCCTAAATAAAGAGTACTAAATTGCGTGTGCACTGAAAAAGTTTGCGCGTGCTGTTGTTGTGTGTTTTGCGGGTGATCAACTAAGAATGCTCGCGCAATTGATAACGGGTGCAAACCGCAGTATTTAAATGAGGTGTTGCGTGTCTTACGGTTTGCGCCATGGAGAGTCTGGATGGAAAGCAGGATAGACGCAAGCGCAAAATGAAATTTGACGAGTTGGAGTTAGAGATATTAGTGGAAGAGGCAAATAAACACATTCATGAACTACAGCAAGACATTTAAACATCAACAAAGAAACGGAATATTGGGAGAAAATCTGCGATAGAATAAATGCAGTTGGTAAGACAAAAAGAACGGCAGATGAGGTTAAAAGAAGGTGGCAAGATATAAGGCAAAGAACTAAAGAAAAAGTGGCCTTTAATAAAACTTCGGCAAACAAGACGGGTGGGGGGAGGAGATGCCTCTAACCAGCAGGTGCAGCTCACCTTCTGGAGCCAACTGCAGAACAAGGTAGGCGCACAATAAGAAACACTTTTTTCTCCATGAAAACACGTGATTTATTTATTATCACAAATAAAAAAATGAATGTGCCTCCCAGTGTTTCCACTAGAAAAAATTGGCACCGGACAATGTGACCAGCAGGTTTTCAATTTACCGGACAAATGTTTGAAATTCCGGTCACATAGGCTATATGAATTTATTAAAAATAAATCATATGCAGTAGTACGATATCAATGCAAGTCATTTAATAGTGTTTTTATTAAAAAACAGGCTATTTCAAATAAAATAAGTCCCGTCAATTGACTCACGAGCGTAACTTAAAAAAAAAAAATAAATAAATATTGCGCTCTTGCGCTCTTCTGACTCCGCTGCGCTGTTAATGCGGTTCTGTAGAGGGAAACCTCTCTCTGCTGGCACACTGGAGACAGGGATCAGCAGGCTATCTGGGCCAGTTGAGCCCACTCGGGGTAGATTTCACTGAAATCCCCGATGAGAACTTGAGAAGTTCAAGCCTCCATAACCGCGGAGCGCTGTCATTACGGAGATGCGTCTCTGCGCACCTGTGGCATCAATGAGTGGAGCTGTGGCTGGAGCCGACTCGTCCTCACACACTACTCATTCGTAAAAAAAAAGTATATGTTTTTTCATAAAATCCATCCATCCATCCATCCATCCATCCATCCATTAGCTTCTGCTTATCCGAAGTCGGGTCGCTGGGGCAGCAGCTTCAGAGGTCCAGATCCCCCGGCCGCTTCCACCAGCTCCTCTGGGAGAATCCCGAGGCGTTTTTCATAAAATGATGTGGAAATAACCCATTTTATTACAACTGAAATTGTGCTTGGGAGGAGTATTTTCACCGGACATTTTGACCGGAGAGATTATAAAATCCCGGACTTCCGCATATTTTACCAGACAAAGTCCAGCAATTACCAGACAACGGAAACCCTGGTGCCTCCTGTGGCAACCTTTTGCTGAATAATACTCGATTTAACATTCAAATAAAATATTTCTCCTTTTGCATGTGCAAACAAATTTACACGAGTCCGAAAGACTCTCTCTGCGTATTCTTTGATTTTGGCGATGTCGCCTCCTCGCCACAATAACAGCAGCCATCGGTGCGTAATGCTGGACAGATTAGCACCTTCCTTTCGAACGTACTAAATACAGACGCAATCACAATCCCCGCAATTACTTTCAGGGTTGGTAAATCTCATTGCGCGTGGTAAATGAACCTATTTGCATTTTCCCCTCCCAGTATTTTGCGCTTTCTGGCGGGTACGCCCCATATTGATTATTCATCAGGGCAAAAGTGCTAAATGAACAGCGTGTGCTATTTTGCTCATTTGAGAGGCGCAGTCCTCTTTGCACGCGGTTAGTAGATCAGCTTGCGCATTGGTTTGCGGGTGGTGTCACGTTTGCACACGTTTTTACGCACGCAAACCTTTAGTAAATCAGGCCCTAAGGGAGGAGTTTTGACTGTTATCTAGACTGACATGATGCTTCTTTTTACATAAGAAAGTTTTAAGCAGCGTTTGTGACTGTATTTCTTCAGTCATGGTTTAATGATATTACGCCCTGTAGAAGTACAAATATGCAAATTCCCTTTACAGATGCTGCTTCTGATCACCAAATCACCGTAAAATCACCTCTCTGACATAACGCCAGTGCTTTCTTTCTTTCTTTCTTTCTTTCTTTCCCCTCTTTGCTACTCCCTCCTGTATCAACTTTTATTGGAGTTTGTTTAAGTCTTAAATACAAAAGTGGATGAAGATAAACTAGCTGACAGCGAAAAGCTCACAGTATCCTGAATTCTGTTGTCTGCAAAGAATCTACAATCTTCATGTTTTTAATTTGAATTTTTTTGGGAGAAGAAAGCCTGAAATGATCGTCAGAGATATCCAGATACATTATTTTAGTCTAATCCTCGCAGTATCTGGAGAATAAAATCCTTTTTATTTCCAGTCCTGCATATTTGAATGTGAATCCAGCAGCTGTCTGAGCCGCCTGTCCTCCTTCACCTGCCCCAGGTGTTCATGTCTGTGGACGAGCCAGATGCAGGGAGTCAGGAGACCCCCAGCGGAGAGGACAGCACTCCCACCATGACCACTCTGGTCCCCCCCGCCGCCCTCCCCCCAGAAGAGCGTCCTCTGGTGGAGTTCGACTCCCCCGACTCGGGTCTCCCTTCCTCCAGAAACTACTCGGTGACGTCTGCCCACTCCCAGATCCTGTCCAGCATAGACGACGGTCAGAGCACCGAGGAGGAAGGAGGGGGGAGGGAGGAGGAGGGCAGGACTCCGGGGGCGGAGCTTCAGGACTCTCTCACTGAGAGCAGGCTGTGCAGTCAGCTGGACAAACTGATGACCAGCGGAGCTGCTGCTGAGGGGATGTCGGCTTCACTGTCCAGCTATACGGTGCGTACAGTCTAAATACGTCGGTTCGTTTCACCAGACCGAGAGATGGGTCAGGAAAATAAGATAAAACTGAATTCTGTGATTTCTGGAACATTCATAGACAGCAGGGCTTCGATGGTGCCACAGTTACATCAGATGTCATCTAAAACTTTTAACCCTCATTCTACCGACAATACTGTAATAAACAAAGATCAAAGAAAAATTACAACTTTTTTCTTCTCAGAATATTATTACTGATGTATTAAATGTCATCTGAGGAAAAAAACAACAACAGATTATTATTATTTTAAGAAAGTTACAGTTAATTTGCATATTTTATAAAACGAAAATATACTTTTCTTTAACCCAAAAAGGTCAACAGTGGAATTTTATGATCTCCTTTACAGCAATTAAGATCCTATCTGAGCTAAGCACAAATCCATTGAAATTTTTCAAATCAGTTAAAGAATGAGGCTACAGCGCAGCTTTTCCCTCTCTATTACCATCTCTATGGTAGTCACGTTAGACTTGATTCTGATATAATTTAGTGTTCAGTAATTTCAAGTAAACATTATTTGTGTTGTATTTATATGGTGAAACCAACCAAGGTCATTTTGAACCCAATATATATAAAAAACTATAAAAATGTCACTACATTTTAATTTTATTTGAATTTTAATACAAAAGTCAAAAATACAAAAGTAAGATACTCTAAATTAGGACCCATGGCAAACATTGACTCAATAAATGGTTCCATCTATTAAAAATACATAGGAGGAATTAGAGATTGGACCCCAATGCATTGGAATTTTTAAAAAGCACAAATAAAGACAGAAACAGAAAAAAATCATATGACATCATTAGGAACAAATTGATTGACAAAGTCATAAAAAATTGGCATTATAGAATAAAGCACCTCTGAGATATGACAAAAAGTCCACCTCTGGGGTCTGAGAGGACCCCAGTCGGCAGTATGAGGGTTAATGAACACCCCCCCTGCCGCTAAATCATATTACTTTTACTAAACGGTGGTTAAATCAATCATCTAATAAACAAAGTAAACTTACCTTGGAGTAAATGTTGCAGTGTTTTGTAACCAGTAACAATATACCATGGCATTATTCTACTGTAATATAAATACAGTTGATAGGCATCGGAAAAATGGCAAAATAACATTGTCCTTAATGGAGGAGCAGCAAGAATGTCCGACCTAGCAACAGTAACTAGGGAGGGGGCGGTGCTTACCGAAGGTCAATTACGCATCACCGTATTACTGTCAGTTTTTATTCTCTTGAGGTCAGAGGCAAAAACTCGGACATGGGAGGAGTTTGGAGAGGCCATGGAGAACGACTTCCGAACGGCTTCGAAGAAATTCTGGTCCACCATCCGGCGCCTCAGGAGGGGGAAGCAGTGCTCCGTCAACACTGTATACAGTGGGGATGGGGAGCTGTTGACCTCGACTCGGGACGTTGTGGATCGGTGGAGGGAATACTTCGAAGACCTCCTCAATCCCGCCGACACGTCCTCCAATGAGGAGGCAGAGTCTGGGGACTCAGGGGCGGACTCTCCTATCTCTGGGGCTGAGGTTGCCGAGGTGGTTAAAAAGCTCCTCGGTGGCCGGGCCCCGGGTGTGGATGAGATCCGCCCGGAGTTCCTCAAGGCTCTGGATGCTGAGGGGCTGTCTTGGTTGACACGCCTCTGCAGCATCGCGTGGACGTCGGGGACAGTACCGCTGGATTGGCAGACTGGGGTGGTGGTCCCCCTCTTTAAAAAGGGGGACCGGAGGGTGTGTTCCAACTACAGGGGGATCACACTCCTCAGCCTCCCTGGGAAGGTCTATTCAGGGGTCCTGGAGAGGAGGGTCCGTCGGATAGTTGAATCTCGGATTGAGGAGGAGCAGTGTGGTTTTCGTCCCGGCCGTGGAACGGTGGACCAGCTCTACACCCTCTTCAGGGTCTTGGAGGGGGCATGGGAGTTCGCCCAACCAGTCTACATGTGTTTTGTGGACTTGGAGAAGGCGTTCGACCGTGTTCCCCGGGGGATTCCTGTGGGGCGTGCTTCGGGAGTATGGGGTGCCGGACTCCCTTGTACGGGCTGTCCGGTCCCTGTACAACCGGTGCCAGAGTTTGGTCTGCATTGCCGGCAGTGAGTCGGATTCGTTTCCAATGAGGGTTGGACTCCGCCAAGGCTGCCCTTTGTCACCGATTCTGTTCATTACTTTTATGGACAGAATTTCTAGGCGCAGTCGAGGTGTCGAGGGGATCCGGTTCGGTGGCCTCAGGATTGGGTCTCTGCTATTTGCAGATGATGTGGTTCTGTTGGCTTCATCGAGCCGTGATCTACAGCTCTCGCTGGAGCAATTCGCAGCCGGTTGTGAAGCGGCTGGGATGAGAATCAGCACCTCCAAATCCGAGACCATGGTCCTCAGCCGGAAAAGGGTGGAGTGCCTTCTCCGGGTTGGGGATGAGGTCCTTCCCCAAGTGGAGGAGTTTAAGTATCTCGGGATCTTGTTCACGAGTGAGGGCAGGATGGAGCGGGAGATCGACAGACGGATCGGTGCGGCATCTGCAGTGATGCGGGTGCTGCACCGGTCTGTTGTGGTGAAGAGAGAGCTGAGTCGGAAGGCGAAGCTCTCGATTTACTGGTCGATCTACGTTCCCACCCTCACCTATGGTCATGAGCTTTGGGTAGTGACCGAAAGAACAAGATCGCGGATACAAGCGGCTGAAATGAGCTTCCTTCGCAGGGTGGCCGGGCTCTCCCTTAGAGATAGGGTGAGAAGCTCGGTCATCCGGGAGGGGCTCAGAGTAGAACCGCTGCTCCTCCGCATCGAGAGGAGCCAGATGAGGTGGCTCGGGCATCTGGTTAGGATGCCTCCTGGGCGCCTCCCTGGTGAGGTGTTCCGGGCACAGCCCACTGGGAGGAGACCCCGGGGAAGACCCAGGACACGCTGGAGGGACTATGTCTCTCGGCTGGCCTGGGAACGCCTCGGGATCCCCCCAGAGGAGCTGGAAGAAGTGGCTGGGGAGAGGGGGGTCTGGGCCTCCTTACTCCGGCTGATGCCCCCGCGACCCGACCTCGGATAAGCGGAAGAAGACGGTACGGTACGGTACGGTACGGTACGGTCAGAGGATGTCTGGTCAGCAGTTGTGGTGGATGTGGGAATAGTCACGGCCAGACACGTCAGTCTGTACAGCTGTGGCATGATCTCATCCAGATGTCTGCTGTGGAGGAAACCAAGGAGATCTTTGTCTCTGGTGTCAAGCTGGAAAAGGTCGGATGCGGGAATTTATTTCCGATATGTCTGAAACTGTTGGTGGTCGAGGAGGGACAGGAACATTCGTTGTTTGTGATCTTTAAATGCGCATCCAATGATTCGTTCTGCAGTATTTTAAAAAAGAACATCAGCTGCACCAAGACGCACAGCTGGTAACAACTGGATCTTACGCAGGTAAGATCCGGGCTGAGGGAGATAAACCAACCCCCAATTCGACCAGGGACAACACTGTAATGGCAAAATAATTGTATATCTTATTTTACCTGTAATATGATGGTTCCTAGTGAGGCAGTTAAACAACAATTAATAATGACAAGACTGGCAAGACTGGAGTGCAATGTGAATTTAATCTCTATTTTCACCGGATACAAACAGGAGATGGTAATTTACTCGCATCACTGAACGCGCTGATGCCGGGATAAAAGCGAGAAACCAACACACAATGACTTTTAACAATGTCTGAAAAACGAAACCTTAAGATAATTCCTCAGACGAGACATGTCTCAAACTCATACGGTGATGGCGCCTGTAATATCTGAAGTGACGATGTTCCACATTCCAGGAGAAATGTCACGGACGCATTAAAACTAACCCTAACCCTAACCCATATTCAGTTACAAAGAGGTCTCGTTGACCTGAGGCGCCACTTTCGATAACAGTTTGTAAAGGAACGTGCGCTGGTTTTTCGTGGTGTGGTGTTGGACGTAACCCTCACAGTCCACACCAGAACCGAAGCAGTCAAGCAGACGGATATAAACCAGCCATGTTGACCACTAACACCTGCTCAGAAGCAACCGTTGACCACGACCAGAGCTTCAGGTTGAATCACAGCTGGATCACAGCTGGTACTGCTGTGTTGGACCAGTATCATTGCTGCTGGTCTCCACCAGTGCACTGGATGGAGGCCTGCAGCCCGACAGGAACCGGCGAGCCCTCTACCAGCCAAGACTGTCCCTGACCAGGTCAGCACCAGAAGACCCTCAGAACCCGACCCGAACCACCTGTGGTGATGGAGGAGGTGATGTTTAAGGCTGTTTTCTGATTCCACCATTAGAAAACAGTGAGCGTGCCATCGATCCCTCGTGTTATGTGAACCCCAACTGAAATGATTAAAGATGGGTGGATGCTAGGCATTTGCCGATTGTGCTAGTAAAAGTGGAATATCATGCTATTATGCTTGTTTTTTGCCCAAATTATGCTCAAATTATGCTCGCTTTTAAAAATTATGCTACTTTTTAGAAAAATTATTCTGTGCACAAACTTCACAACTCACAAGACAAGTTTGAAAATGTATTTTATTAACCCTGGCCTGACGTTCTGGACCCGTTTTTTTACAAAACCGGGGTAACTTTTTTTTTTTTTTTTTTTTTTTTTTTTTCAAGATTCAAGATCTTTATTTGTTACATACACAATTATACTTTGTACATTGCGCAGTAAAATTTGTTATTGTACCCACAGGGCAAACGCTTTCTTTTAAGAAGAAACAGGAGAAAAAAAAAGAATTAAGTTTAAATAAGTAATAAATAATAAATAAACACACAGTGCAGGAGATGAGAAAAACTATGAAGTCCAAATAAAGCAGAGCAGAGGAACTGTGCAATATTATGCTTAATGTGAGTAGTGGTCACAGTTAAGCAGGCGGATGGCCTGAGGGAAGAAGCTCTTCCTCATCCGCTCAGTCCTGGTTCTCAGGCAGCGGAGACGCCGGCCTGATGGCAGAGGGGAAAAAAAAAAGATAGTGTCCGGGGGGTGGCTGGGCTGGTTGAGGATCTTCAGGGCCCTGGTCCTGCAGCGTTTAGTGTAAATGTCCTGCAGGTTTGGGAGGGTGGTTCTGATGGTCCGCTCTGCTGAACGGACCACCCTCTTCAGGGCCAAGAAGTCCTGTTTAGTGCAGCTCCCCATCCAGGTGGTGATGCTCCCACACAGGATGCTCTCGATAGTGCAGCTGTAAAAGTTCTTGAGCACCCTGAGGGGGAGCCTGAAGTCCCTCAGTCTCCTGAGGAGGAACAGACGCTGTCTGGCCTTCTTCACCGTTGTGGTGATGTGTTGAGTCCAGCACAGGTCCTGCGAGATGGTCACCCCGAGGTATTTGAAGGTGTCCACTCTTTCCACCTCAGAACCACAGATGACAAGGGGGAGGGGGTCCCTCTGCTGCTTCCTGCTGTAGTCCACAATCAGCTCCTTCGTCTTGTTGACTTTTAGCAGGAGGTGGTTCTCCCTGCACCAGTCCTCCAGGTGTGAGACCTCGCTCCTGTAGGCTGACTCGTTGTCGTGGGAGATCAGACCCACAACAGCGGTGTCGTCAGCAAACTTTATGAGGACGGTGGAGTCTGAAGTGGCTACGCAGTCATGTGTGTACAAGGGTACAGCAGAGGGCTGAGCACACAGCCCTGAGGGGTTCCGGTGTTGAGGGTGAGGGGGGATGAGGTGTGGTGTCCCAGCCGAACCACTTGTGTTCTGCTGGTCAGGAAGCTGTAGACCCACCTGCACAAGGAGGGGTACAGGCCCAGGTCGTACAGCTTGGATACCAGTCTGGATGGAACCATGGTGTTGAATGCTGAGCTGTAATCAACAAACAGTATTCTCACATAGTTCCCCCTACCAGTATCCACGTGGGAAAGGGTCTTATGGAGGAGGAGGGCTACGGCATCGTCCACAGATCTGTTTGCCCGGTATGCGAACTGTAGAGGATCCAGGGTGGGGGGCAGGGTGGAGGTGATGAATGCTTTGATCAGTTTCTCAAAGCATTTCATCACCACTGAAGTGAAGGCTATGGGTCTGTAGTCCCGTGGGCTGCTGGGGTGAGGTGTTTTGGGGACAGGAACTATGATGGACTTTTTGAAACAGGTGGGGATCACACACTGTTTCAGGGAGAGGTTGAATATTTCTGTGAACAGAGGGGCCAGCTGATCAGCACAGGCTTTAAGGACACGTCCACTAATGCCGTCTGGTCCTGCTGCTCTCCTGGTGTTCACACGTTTAAACTCCCTCCTTACATCCCGCTCACTCACAGAGAGTGCCCCCCCCCCTCCCGCTGGGAGCGCAGCAGGGAGTCGGTCTCCTGACTCAAACCTGGCGAAGAAGGTGTTAAGTTCGTCAGCCAGGAGGGCGTCGGCACTCTGCGGGTGTGAGCGGGATGCTTTGTCCGGTGGTTAGGCCTATACGGCGGATAAATCTGCTATTCAGCGGATAGTTATCCAGCGAACAAAAATAGGTTGCACAAACTGCGGATAGTGTGGTGGATAACTATCCCCGGATAGCTTGCTAACCATTGCGTGTAGCAGAGCGTGACACGGTTTGCGCAAGGTTTTGCACTCAAATGGCCTCCAGTTACCATGGTAAAGTATGCAAATTTCGAGTAAACAACGAACTGTGCGCGCGCTAGCAGCATAAAAACAAATACAGTGAAAACTAAACCATCCAGTTTCTGACAAAGCCCTGAAAAACAAATTTAACATTGAATAATCTCGCTCGTTTCTGAACCACACAGTCCGGTTTGACTTCTCTAATTCGTTCTCTAACGGTTAATTAGCGCTTGTTATATTGAAGCGTCACACTTGCTTGCAAGTAATCTGCAAGATCAGTAATCTGATCTTGTTTTCTTGTTTTGATCTTCCCGTTTTCTTGAATTATTCTAAAATTGTGCTATTAAGACAAGAAAATATACAGATTATGCTAGCAGTGCTACTTTTGGAAAAAGGGCAAAAATTATGCTCAATTCCTCAGATTATGCCAAAAATTATGCTAGCACAATCGGCAAGAGCCTAGTGGATGCATTAAAAAGGGGGACAGGAGTGGAGGTGTGTCACAGTCTGACCACCACATTCCCACCACCGGCTTTTTAAGCTTTCTTGGCTTTATTTTTGTTAAAACAGCCGCCATCCTGGGGGTCACATGATGATCCTAGAGGTACCACATTTCAAATGTGTCAGAAGTGGAGATTCATCGGAGCAGGTTTGGTGTGGCCCCCCCCTTCAGGTGTCAGTGTCCTTGGCATCTGCAGATGGAACTTGATTTAACATTTACTCGTTCTTGTTTTTGTCTTTCTTTTTTTTGCAGATTGAACTTTTGGACACAGTTGCTCTCAACCTTCACAGAATAGACAAAGATGTGCAGCGCTGTGACCGCAACTACTATTACTTCACCACAGGAAACCTGGAGAAGCTGCGCAACATCATGTGCAGGTACAGAAGAGCTGAATGACGCTGAATGAACGTGTCTTTCAAGAGTTCATCTGCAAAAGCACGATGATTTAACTGGAATCATTCAAACCCATTTAGATGCCAGACTGCCCTTTATACAACAAAACAAGGGGTTGTGGGGAAAAAAAAAAGCAGTCAAAGATGTGATCAAAGCGTGGACTTTCAGGTGTAATTAAATCTGATGGGACTAAAAACTGCAGTCCCATCAGTTTGAGCAGAAACAATCAGCTGAGAGAGGCTAAAAGGACTAATCCTGTTTTGGATTGTTCATAAATTCAGTGCTGGTAGTGAGTACAGGGACAGTTCGAACAAAACAAAAACTTTCATATGTGAGAATTAGTTTCTTCTCTAATCGTATGTAGGATCCCGTCATCGGATTTTATTTTATTAATTAAAGCCGCCTCTGCAGCCTGTGAACTCTCAACTAGAAAAGAGGTGATTAGTTTGAGAATTGCCCTTCTTTCTTATTTTATTAACTTTGATAACAGATTAGCCATTAGCAACCCCTTCGGTACCCGCCATCTTTGTTATTATGTTTCACTTCCTTCCTTTACTCTCTGTCGTCATTTCCTGTCATGCGCTATAACCAAAAATGAAGAATTTGTTTATGTTGATGTGCATCATATATATATAATATCTTAAATGTTTTGTGTTCTTGTCTGCGTCTAAATAAATGTTTTAAAACGCATTGGCGACTCTGATGATTGAATTTCCAACAGCCAATCCAACTCGTCAAGAACCCACTAGAAATTTTGACTCATTTGTTCTTTAATTTTTCCGTCTTTTTTAAGGAAAAAGGCGGTGGCACCCTAGGCAATTATTAAAATATTAATAAATTACACGAGTCCTCCTACACGTACAAAAGTAGCTAAAAAACTGCTCGGAGAACCACTCAGGTACGTTTAAGGTCCCACACTATGCTCTTCCAGTTTTCAGGCCCTCAGTCAGTTTAAGAGGCTGATTGAGCAGGAAACAGGGTTGGGGACAGGTTCAGTCTCTGATCCAGCTCTGGTTCTGGTTCCCTCTCTGATCCAGCTCTGGTTCTGGTTTCCTCTCTGATCCAGCTCTGGTTCTGGTTCCCTCTCTGATCCATCTCTGGTTCTGGTTCCCTCTCTAATCCAGCTCTGGTTCTGGTTCCCTCTCTGATCCAGCTCTCTCTGATCCAGCTCTGGTTCCCTCTCTGATCCAGCTTGGTTCTGGTTCCTCTCTGATCCAGCTCTGGTTCTGGTTCGCTCTCTGATCCAGCTCTGGTTCTGGTTCCCTCTCTGATCCAGCTCTGGTTCTGGTTCCCTCTCTGATCCATCTCTGGTTCCCTCTCTGATCCAGCTCTGGTTCTGGTTCCCTCTCTGATCCAGCTCTGGTTCTGGTTCCTTCTCTGATCCAGCTCTGGTTCTGGTTCGCTCTCTGATCCAGCTCTGGTTCTGGTTCCCTCTCTGATCCAGCTCTGGTTCTGGTTCCCTCTCTGATCCATCTCTGGTTCCCTCTCTGATCCAGCTCTGGTTCTGGTTCCCTCTCTGATCCATCTCTGGTTCTGGTTCCCTCTCTGATCCATCTCTGGTTCCCTCTCTGATCCAGCTCTGGTTCTGGTTCCCTCTCTGATCCATCTCTGGTTCTGGTTCCCTCTCTGATCCAGCTCTGGTTCTGGTTCCCTCTCTGATCCAGCTCTGGTTCTGGTTCCCTCTCTGATCCATCTCTGGTTCCCTCTCTGATCCAGCTCTGGTTCTGGTTCCCTCTCTGATCCAGCTCTGGTTCTGGTTCCTTCTCTGATCCAGCTCTGGTTCTGGTTCCCTCTCTGATCCATCTCTGGTTCTGGTTCCCTCTCTGATCCATCTCTGGTTCCCTCTCTGATCCAGCTCTGGTTCTGGTTCCCTCTCTGATCCAGCTCTGGTTCTGGTTCCTTCTCTGATCCAGCTCTGGTTCTGGTTCGCTCTCTGATCCAGCTCTGGTTCTGGTTCCCTCTCTGATCCAGCTCTGGTTCTGGTTCCCTCTCTGATCCATCTCTGGTTCCCTCTCTGATCCAGCTCTGGTTCTGGTTCCCTCTCTGATCCAGCTCTGGTTCTGGTTCCCTCTCTGATCCAGCTCTGGTTCTGGTTCCCTCTCTGATCCAGCTCTGGTTCTGGTTCCCTCTCTGATCCAGCTCTGGTTCTGGTTCCCTCTCTGATCCATCTCTGGTTCCCTCTCTGATCCAGCTCTGGTTCTGGTTCCCTCTCTGATCCAGCTCTGGTTCTGGTTCCCTCTCTGATCCAGCTCTGGTTCTGGTTCCCTCTCTGATCCATCTCTGGTTCCCTCTCTGATCCAGCTCTGGTTCTGGTTCCCTCTCTGATCCAGCTCTGGTTCTGGTTCCCTCTCTGATCCATCTCTGGTTCTGGTTCCCTCTCTGATCCAGCTCTGGTTCTGGTTCCCTCTCTGATCCAGCTCTGGTTCTGGTTCCCTCTCTGATCCAGCTCTGGTTCTGGTTCCCTCTCTGATCCAGCTCTGGTTCCCTCTCTGATCCAGCTCTGGTTCTGGTTCCCTCTCTGATCCAGCTCTGGTTCTGGTTCCCTCTCTGATCCATCTCTGGTTCCCTCTCTGATCCAACTCTGGTTCTGGTTCCCTCTCTGATCCATCTCTGGTTCCCTCTCTGATCGATCTCTGGTTCCCTCTCTGATCCATCTCTGGTTCTGGTTCCCTCTCTGATCCAGCTCTGGTTCTGGTTCCCTCTCTGATCCAGCTCTGGTTTGTGTCTCCGTCTCGTCTGCAGCTACGTCTGGGAGCATCTGGAGATGGGCTACGTTCAGGGCATGTGCGACCTGCTGGCGCCGCTCATGGTTATCCTGGATGACGGTGAGTCGGTTTCTCTCGGACTGTTCATGCCTCGTTCGCACCTCAGGAAAAAAACACAACTGTGTTGATTTATCATTCATTAACGTGAATATTAACGTTTTGTTCGGCCGTATTCGGCTCCTCGTCGGTCAGCCTCTTATTGATTCCCACATTATCTCCTTAAATCCCATTAAAAGTTTGAAAACTGACTGACTCTTGCTGCTTTTCTGTGAGTTTATGTGTTTGTTTCCCTTTCTGCGCATGCATGTGTGTGTGTGTGTGTGTGTGTGTGTGTGTGTGTGTGTGTGTGTGTGTGTGTGTGTGTGTGTGTGTGTGTGTGTGTGTGTGTGTGTGTGTGTGTGTGTGTGTGTGTGTGTGTGTGTGTGTGTGTGTGTGTGTGTGTGTGTGTGTGTGTGTGTGTGTGTGTGTGTGTGTGTGTGTGTGTGTGTGTGTGTGTGTGTGTGTGTGTGCGTCAGAGTGCCTGGCTTACAGCTGTTTCACTCAGTTAATGAAGAGAATGAGTCAGAACTTCCCCAACGGTGGAGCCATGGACACACACTTCGCCAACATGAGGTCGCTCATCCAGGTGACGGATCGCACTTTGTGCGCATGTGTGCGTGCACGTGCATGTGAGTGTCTCTTAAACTCTGCTGTTCCTCTCAGATCCTGGACTCGGAGCTGTTTGAGCTGATGCAGCAGAACGGAGATTACACCCACTTCTACTTCTGTTACCGCTGGTTCCTGCTGGACTTTAAAAGAGGTGAGCTCCTCGTGCTTTTTTCCCGGCACGTGTAATGAAGTGACCGCTCCATGTCGGCGGCTGGTCGTGCAAGTTGGGGGTTCGGAGGAGGATGCTGATCATGAAAATGTGCTGTGTGTACGCAGAGCTCCTGTATGAGGATGTGTTTGCGGTGTGGGAGGTCATCTGGGTCGCTCCCAGGATCTCCTCAAAGCACTTCGTCCTCTTCCTGGCCCTGGCGCTGGTCACGGTTTACCGCGACATCATCGTGGACAACAACATGGACTTCACCGACATCATCAAGTTCTTTAATGGTGCGCCGCTCACCGATGCGCTGATTGTGTTTGCATTCTGCAATGTAACAGTTTCTCACCTGTCTATATAGGTGTCTCTGGGATATCTACTAACATGCTGACCTGCAGTCTGATCCTCTGACCACCTCAGTGTTGCTGCTCACATCTGGTTATAAAGTCATTTCTCATGTGCTAACAATGAACCAGTCAGAATAGAAGTATTTAATTCAGTTATAATCAATTTTATTTGTATAGCGTCTGTTATGCCGGTTGTCTCCAGGCGCTTTACAGAGACACAGAGCAAATATCATTAACTAAATTATAATATTAAATCCTAATCAAGAATAATGGCAAGTAAAAAAGCAGATCATGTTGGTGTCCCCCTGCAGCGTAGGTCTATAGCAGCATAGCTATGACGAAGCTGTGATTAAGATGAGTCTACTCTAGTCATAGCTCCTATAACTATAGCTATAACTGTTAGCCCCTACACACTATAGTTTACACTAACTGTAGGTTTTACTAAACAGAAATGTTTTTTGGAGGTGGTGTCAGCCTCCTGAAACCAAACTGGTAGCTGGTTCCATAAAAAAGGTGCCTGGTAGCAGAAGGCCCGTCCTCCAAATCTACTTTTAGATATTCAATTCAATTCAATTCAATTCAATTTTATTTATATAGCGTCTGTTACAATGACAATTGTCTCTAGGCGCTTTACAGAGACCCAGAGCATGACCCCCGAGCAAATATCATCAACTAAGATTATATAATTAAATCCAATCAATGATAATGGCAGGTAAAAAACTCCCACGTAGGGAGAAAAAAAACCTTTATACCAAACAGTGGCAAGGAAAAACTCCACTTTAAGAGGAAGAAACCTTGAGCAGGACCTGGCTCATATGGGGGGACCTTCCTGCCGAAGGCCAGCCGGGTAGAGAAAGAAAAGAAAAGAAAGAAAAGAGGGGAGACAGGACAGAGAGAGGATGGAGGATGGAGGAACGACGAGTAATCCTGCACTCTGAAAGCGCAGAGCTCTATTAGGAGCATAACGTGCTATCAGGTCTTGTCGATAACGAGGAGCTAGGCCATTAAGGGCCTTATATGTGGGAACCAGAATTTTAAACATATTTTGAAATTTCACTGGAAGCCAATGGAGGGAGGCTAACACGAGTGAAGTGATCTCGCTTAGGGATTCCTGTCAGCACCCTCGCTGCTGCGTTCTGGATCAGTTGGAGAATATTCAGCGAGTTTTTCGGACATCCTGCTAACAACGCATTGCAATAATCCAGTCTAGAACTGACAAACGCGTGGATTAATTTTTTCAGCATCACCCTGAGAGGATGCTCCTGATCAGTGTTGGGCAAGTTCACTTTCTACACAAACTAGTTCCGTTCATAGTTCACAGAAATTAAAACGAACTAGTTCAGTTCACCATTTCAAAAAATTAACTAAATAGTTCATTTTTAGTTTTTAGTTGCGAGTAATTATTTGTCAACATTAGGGCTGGGCGATTTTATCGATTCTGCGATATATATCGATATTTTATTTCCCAGAGAGTATCGATATTTCAGCCGCGGGTATCGATATTCTAAGCTCCCTTCAAAACCCCCGTGTCCCGCACAGGTGCTCTTCCTGCAAAGTGCCATTAAGTCCTCCAGCCGCTAGTGTCGCTGTAGAGCATTTCTAACAGGTTATCCAGAAGCTTCTTTCTCTTCCAGCTAGAGCTGAGCCAGTCAGGAGGATGGTGGCGAGTATAAACCCAGCGCCTGCGTGCTTAAAAGCAGATGTGTGGGAGCAGTTCAGGTTTAAAAAGAAAAAGGAAAGCAAAGATTTAGACAGAAGTATGGCGGTTTGCAAGCTGTGTCAAAAAATGTAAAGTACTCTGGAAATACCACCAACCTGCAAGGCGAGCCCACCTGAAACGTCACCACCCGGACAAGCTACTGCTAACTGAGAGCTAGCCAAACTTTATTTGTCAGGATTTGAGACCGTATTCAGTGATGGAAAACGCCAGCTTTAAGGGCTGTGTATACTCTCGCGGCAACATGTCGCAGTTATCTTGTCCCCGGTATGCCACAGTTATTTTTGATATATGTTAATTTTGAAGCGCGTCTGCGCTGTTATTCAACGCCACAACGGAGAGGGACAATCACGAACTAGCTAAACTTACTAAACTCATCTCTTGCGTTTTTCCACTTCCTCACCGTCTCGGCCGTATCCAGACCCACATTCATCGCTATCTCCCTCCATGAATTACTAGAATATGTGCTGTCTTTGTAGTGTGGAGAACCAAGAATCGTACAGATGTGGGTACTTCCTCATTTCTTCGATGACGTGGATGTAGAATTGACCAATCAGAGGCCTCCTTTCTCTCCTCTCTGTCTGCAGTCACCTACCTTTCAGTTCAGTTAATTCAAACAAATTGGAACACTCACAAGATGTCATCAAAATCACTTTGTCCTGTTAAAATCTTTCAGAAAATAATGTAAATGTATTGTTAGAAAAATATCGATATAATATCGTATCGTGAGCCAAATGTATCGTATCGTATCGTATTCGTGAGATTAGTGTATCACTACAGTCCTAGTCAACATGATTGCCACTACCCATATACTACACCACCACAAACGGCATTTATTTTATCCATTTTATCTGTCCATTTTGTGTGTCCCATTCTGAATCTTTATCCAACCAGGGTTCACATTAGCATTGAAGGGGTAGCACGTGTAAAACTGTCATTTCCGTTTCAGCTTCTCTCTACAGTAGATTAAAAATATGAGGAAAACCTTGCTGCCAAATAGTCTTTATTATAAGACAAAAACAGGTCCTTCAGGTGGAAATGTTTTTTCCCCCATTTCAATATTTCAATCCCCGCTCCTCCGGCTCTGGGCGACTGCAGCTTTCATCTTCTTCGTCTTGCAAACCTGATTAATATGCTGCTTAAATGACATATCCTGATCAAAAATGACTCCAAGGTTTTCCACAGCTGTGCTGGAAGCCATCTTAACTCAGTTAATCCATTCCTCAGGTGTTTGGGACCAAAGACAATAACCTCTGTTTTATCTGAATTTAGAAGCAAAAAGTTAGAGGACATCCAGGACTTAATGTCATTAAGACACCCTTGAAGTTTAGCCAAAGGTTTTGTTTCCTCTGGTTTCATAGATAAGTACAGCTGTGTATCATCAGCGTAGCAATGAAAGTTTATGCCGTGGTTTTGGATAATTTTTTCCCAAGGGCAGTGTTGTGACTTGTTCTGGATACCAAATAGTTCAATGTACTAAGTCTATGAGATAATGAATGGAAAGTCACGAAGAATCAAAGAAGAAACAGCTGGTTCAGAGGTCCAACGATGGTTTATTGTCAGTCACAATATCACCATCCTGAGATGTAACCCGGGCTACTCTGATCTCTCAGTGGCAATGCACACCATTTTATACAATTCGGGGCCTGAGGGAGCTCCTCCCCTGGTCCCTCCTACTGTTTGGCATAATTACATCACCCTTCCACAATTATGTTTCCTTTTTTTGGTCTTACCGGAGGCTAAATGCCTCGCCTAGTATTTTTTAAAAACATTTATTCGTGATTAAACACAGCCATTAAGCACAGCCCCCCTGTGGCATTCCATTGCATCCATTAATTTTGACAGGTCATAAACTTCCTTAACATGGGTTTGTATTTCAGTCTGCACATTAGATTCTCTTCCTTTTTTAGCATCCTGTCCCCATATAAGTTTACGTAGCCTTAAAATAGGTGACATCCTTATGAGGGGAAAAATCTCTGCTACCTGTTACGGTTGGTTAGCGACCCCCGGCTCTGCATTCCAACAGGCCAGAAATCACCCTATGAAAGATTATGAGATTATACTACATTTCCCCGCTGTGGTCCTGAAAAGGACCACCTAATCAATGGAAACCACACCCATGTATCTGCATTATATATCATACACACTCAGATTACTGCATAATATATGTTATTATTGAGGCAAAACATCACTCCACATTCGTTACAATTAAGAGTTTACAGAGTAAAAGTACCCTTCCCTCAGTGAGGATCACGGTGAGACGTCGTTATAGTTGCAATGGCAACTGCCTAACTACACCTCGGAACCACCCCGGGACTTGCCCATCCTGATGGCTCTATGATCGTCTCTAATGGGCTCCTAGCTGACCTTGCAGACATGGCCAGGGAAACATCCCCCCGACTGTAGTCAACAGGAGGTAAAACCCTCACCAGGTGGCAAAGTCAGCAGCACAACATTTCAACACCACTGGCCCTTTTCCACTAGTACCTACTCGGCGCGGCTCGACTAGATCCGGCTCGACTCGACTCAGTCTCAGTGGTTTTCCACTGTAGTTCAGTACCACCTCGATGTGGGTGGGGCCTTCATGGTAAGGTGGCCTGAAACGCAGTGACGTGTTTTATATGCGGCAACTCTGGTTACGTTTGCGACCATAACAATGGAGGACGTCGTTCGTCATTCGACCATGGAGTAGACTTGCCGGCCATTCTTCGTTTTGTGAAGTAGACAATTGCAGGTAAAGTAAAATCGCTGTTGATTTTGTTGTTGCCGAGTTTTAAATATGGCGGGTGTGGAGGAGTCGTGATCCGTAACGTTGCTCTCTGGCCAATCAATGGCCCGCGGCGTGGTGACGTTGTATTCTCGGCCCGACTCAGCCCGGATAGAACCCCAGCCAAGTAGGTACGAAAAAAGGAGAGCCGAGCCGGTACTATGACCTAGTGGAAAACCTCCAAAGCGGCGCCGAGTCGAGTCGAGCCGCGCCAAGTAGGTACTAGTGGAAAAGGGCCATAAGCTATGAGTATCATAAAGTCACACGTGAGCATGCAACTATAAAATCACTCGTGAATGATATTGCTTATAACCATACACTTCAAACCCGGTCTATTCTGCTTATGCAGCCAGTTACCCTTGGTTTGTTCAAGGGGAAAAACCCCTGGCTCGCTTATGAGGGTCAACCCTCTTAAAAAAACTTTTTTTGTTATTTTTCTCTTGTTGAAAGTTTTTCGCAGTACCTTCTGACCACTGGAGCTAGGTGAAAGCTGGATCCCCATAGAATTGGAAAAAGAAAAAGGAATTGGTATCTCACCTGTTCTTGGTGGATATATGTGGGCCCTTGAGGTCCTGGCCTCCAACCAGCGCCGGTGGCCGTCCGGTCCGTTTTACTTCCTCCTGGAAAGCTGGCTCGCCAATTGCCAGTTTCACAGTATGTGAGAAACGGCGAGGGATCACACATCACCCTACCTATGAAAGATTATGAGACTATACTACAGCAGCATGTATAAAGTGAAAACGATTGGTCCCAGAACTGAACCCTGTAGGACGCCATAGCAGACCCTAGTCCGTGTAGAAGAAACGTCATTAACGTGGACGAACTGGAACCTGTCAGATAGATATGACTTAAACCAGCCTAATGCTGTCCCTTTAATTCCAACAGTGTGCTATAATCTATGCAGCAAAAGGCCGTGATCAACGGTATCAAAATCAGCACTGAGGTCCAGCAGAACAAGGACAGGAACGAATCCATTGTCTGAGGCCATGAGAAGGTCGTTGGAGACTCTAATCAATCTATTCTGGTGTAAATCTTCTAGCGATCACATTGATATATTACAAATACAGCTGACTGAGGACCAACTGCACATTAACACATGGCGACAGATCCGGTCCTGTTGACTGATGGCGGGAAAACAATGAGCTGACTTGCAGAACTCTCTTGGCTGACAGTCACGACCGTCATAGACCCAACACGCCAACAGAAAACGAAGAAGGAAGCCACAGCTCTGTGTGGCTTCCTCCAGTTAATCCAGTAGAGTTGGGCAGGATGTCCCCGTCACACGAGAGTAAGGACGTCCATATTCCTCCCCGTTTTGTCCTCACCCTCCTGCTACAGCGCCAACTTTCCAATCAGCATGAGTTCGCACAGTCGCTTCAAAACCTTTTCCTCATGACGGCCAGTTTTACAGTCACTAGTTTGGTCTTTTTCTGAATGCAAATCACGGATTTTAACATTTAACGCTTTAACTCAGGGCTGTGGTGTCTGACATGTGGCTTTTGTGTTTAATTTATTTGTCTTTCTGACTCCTCTGTGATCCTCCTCATGTCCAAATTATCATCATTCTGATTACTACAGTCATGGCCATAAGTTTTGAGAATGACACAAATATTACATTTTCACAAAGTCTGCTGCTTCAGAGTTTTTATATGTTTTTGTCAAGTGTTTCTATGTTATAATGAAATATAATTAGAAGCATTTTATCAGTTTCAAAAGCTTTTATTGAGAATCACACATAATTCATGCAATAAGTCAATATTTGCAGTGCTGACCCTTCTTTTTCAAGACCTCTGCAGTTCTCCCTGGCATGCTGTTAATCAACTTCTGGACCAAATCCTGACTGATGCCAGCCCATTCTTGCATAATCAATGCTTGGAATTTGTCAGAATTTGTGGGTTTTTGATTGTCCACCCGCCTCTTGAGGACTGACCACAAGTTCTCAATGGGATTAAGATCCGGGGAGTTTCCTGGCCAAAGGCCCAAAATCTTAATGTTTTTTTCCCCGAGCCATTTCATTATGACTTTTGCTTTATGGCAAGGAGCTCCATCATGCTGGAAAAGGCATTGTTCATCACCAAACTGCCCTTGGATGGTTGGGAGAAGTTGCTCTGGGAGGACGTTCTGGTACCGTTCTTCATTCATGGCTGTGCTTTTAGGCAAGACTGTGAGAGATCCCACTCCCTTGACCTAAAAACACCCCCACACATGAATGGTCTCTGGATGCTTCACTGCTGGCATGAGACAGGACTGATGGTAGCGCTCACCTTGTCTTCTCCCAACAAGCCTTCTTCCAGATGCCACTTCTCTCCAGTAAAACCATAAGGGACAGACTGGTATTCTGCAGAAGGTACAGGGACTGGACTCCTGAAGGACTGGGGTAAAGGGATTTTCTCTGATCAATCCCCTTTCCGATTGTTTGGGGCATCTGGAAGAAGGCTTGTTCGAAGAAGATGAGGTGAGTGCTGTCTCATGCCGAAGCATCCAGAGACCATTCATGGTTGCTTTTCAGTCAAGGGAGTGGGATCTCTCACAATCTTGCCTAAAAGCACAGCCATGAATGAAGAACGGTACCAGAACGTCCTCCGAGAGCAACTTCTCCCACAACCATCCAAGGGCAGTTTGGTGATGAACAATGCCTTTTCCGGCATGATGGAGCACCTTGCCATAAAGCAAAAGTCATAATGAAATGGCTCGGGGAACAAAACAGGAAACTCCCCGGATCTTAATCCCATTGGGAACTTGTGGTCAGTCCTCAAGAGGCGGGTGGACAATCAAAAACCCACAAATTCGGACAAACTCCAAGCATTGATTATGCAAGAATGGACTGGAATCAGTCAGGATTTGGTCCAGAAGTTGATTAACAGCATGCCAGGGAGAACTGCAGAGGTCTTGAAAAAGAAGGGTCAGCACTGCAAATATTGACTTATTGCATGAATTATGTGTAACTCTCAATAAAAGCTTTTGAAACTGATAAAATGCTTTTAATTGTATTTCATTATAACATAGAAACACCTAACAAAAACATATAAAAACTCTGAAGCAGCAAACTTTGTAAAAAATGTAATATTTGTGTCATTCTCAAAACTTTTGGCCATGACTGTATGTCCTGATACATGAAGCCTGAAATTTAGAAGTGAATGTGTTTTTTTCTAATCTGTGTCTGATCTGCAGAGATGGCCGAACGACACGACGTCCAACATATCTTGAGGATAGCACGGGAGCTGGTGCACAAAGTGCAGTCTCTGATGGACAGCAAGTGACCATAAAGGAAGAAAAGGACGAACGAGGAGGAACGGGAGAGCTGGAAACCCTGCTTCCCTTCAGCTTCCCGGCCTCCGCGCGTCCAGAGCAGGTCGCGGGGGCGCCGGCCGCCGCCTTACCCCAGCCGAGGGCTCTGGGATCGGGGCCGGAGCGCCGCGGAGGCGACCCGGCTCTGGAGCTCTGTTTACATGTACCTTCACGTTGGAATGCTCATGGTGTCTGTTCAGACATGTGGATTTGTCTGCATGCTAGTGAGTTTAATCACACTGTGAACGCATCCTTCAGTCTCGCCAGTCCCGCTGTGTGCGTGCATGAAAACGCACACGCCATCTTACCGCCTCTATACTCCAGTCTTTCCTGAATGACTCTGAAGCCAAACTTATTTGCTGCCTGTCAGGAAAAGCTGACGCGCTCTCAGTGTTTGCCAAATGTGTTCCTCGGTGCAGTACCACCGGCAGCCACAGGATGGCAGTATTTACACACCGCATTGTTCAGAGGAGCAGAAGACTTTGCCACGAATAAGTTTTCATCAGTGACCAAATGGACTGTGCCAACTACCTTTTCTCGAGTGTTTTTATACAACAAGCATGTGTGTTTTTACCCCTTTCACTCCCACTTCGTGTTTCCTTCTTTGTCTAAAAAGCTTACTCTTGACACTAATGTTGCCTTTTATTAGTAACAGCCCAAGGTACTTAGACGCACTTTCCCATGAGTGTTTCCTTCGTGGAGCCTGTGAAAGCCTCACGTCAGCTGCTCGGGGCCGGAGGCACCGACAGAGGCCAGATTATTGAGGAAGTCGGGATGAGTTGCAGCCACCTTTCCATGTTTAAAGCGTCCTTTTCTCGGAGCAGAAGAGCGTACAAAAACGTTAGCACAGCACTGCAGCAGAGACAAAAGCACAGAAAACTCCCAGCTCTGTGACGGTCAGACCTTCATCACTCAACTGACGTCCACGTCGAGGCCTGATGCCTCGAAACAAAAAAAACAATCATGTTTGAGTTTTAAGACTCGTTCTTGTTAATGTTTTCTAGCTTTTAACTAAAAAAGACTCACATGACTAAAGTGATTTCAACCCACAGATACTGGCTTCTCCAGTATGTGCGTTTGGAGGTTTATCTTCACTTCTTGTCTCGGCCTGTCAAGCCCTGCATGCAGCGGCGGCAGCAAAACATTTTCACTGCAGTTGCTCAGGGGTTGCTAAACAATTGTATGGAGTTGCTGGACAATTTACTGCAATACCAATTAAATAGCATAAATATGGATATGTACAGTCATGGAAAAAATTATTAGACCACCCTTGTTTTCTTCAGTTTCTTGTTCATTTTAATGCCTGGTACAACTAAAGGTACATTTGTTTGGACAAACATAACGATAACCACAAAGATTGCTCATAAGAGTTTTATTTAAGAGCTGATATCTTACCATTTTCCATGGTTTTCTTGAATATAACCTAAATCACTTAAGTTTTTACATCAATAGCTATGGCGTTGTACTGCCAAAAACACTGCTTTTATGCATTCAGTGTTTTCTTTTCTGTCTGTTTTAGTCACATGATGACGTTTAGTGGTACCAGGTATTAAAATGAACAAGAAAGTGAAGAAAAAATGGTAATAATTTTTTCCATGACTGTATGTCATTACCGGCCTACTCATTCTAATCAGCGCTATCTGAAACTAGCGCGCATGCCATGAAACAGAAGAAAATCAATTTGAAGTTCGTTATTATAATTTTACCATATAGTGATGCCGCTTCAACAGTTAACGTTCCATTTTGATGTCACTTTTCTAACGGCCCCGTTTTTTTTTTTCCCAAGCTGACTTCATGTGACCCCTGCAGGCCAGCTCTCGCGAGACGAGTCTCTCTCTCATCGTTTTTAATTGTCTTCCTTTTATTTTAATTTAAAACAAAAACACATGAAATTCATTTTAAATGAAATTGTCACTTTTTTTGTCCTCTCTGTCATTGTCATTTTTATTTTATTTAACACAATTAAGATTTTTTTCATTTTTAATAGTCTCCATTCTTGGGGTTGCTTTGAGGTTGCTGAGCCATATTTTGGGGTTGCTATAGTAACTGCAAGATACCCCCCAGCGCCGCCCCTGCCTGCATGCCGACGCACATCCTTACGATAGTCTGTGGCGTGTGCAGCATTAATCCTCTGCTGGAGGATGCTCCGTGTTTGCCAAACGTGTTCCTTGGTGCAATACCTCCGGCAGCCACAGGGTGGCAGTATTTACACACAGCATGTTCAGAGGAGCAGGAGACTCTGCCATGAAGTATATGCGTTTCTTTTTCCCCCTTCACTCCCTTTTTTTTTAAATTTTTGTTTTCTTTCTTCATCTAAAAGATCACCGACACTAATGTTGCCTTTTATTCGTAACAGCACCGATGTATTTGGATGCACCGTCCCGTGAGTGTTTTCCTTCATGGAGCCCACGAAAGCCCCACGTCAGCTGGTTGGAACTGGAGGCGCCAACTCATGACGCTCCCTCCACCGTGCTTCACTGTTGAGCAGTCCACGGTCTTCTGTCGTGGACGTCCCGCCTGTTCGATGACTCGTGAAATGTTGATTCGTGAGCAGAGACGTCTCCGAGCCTTCAGCTGTCACCTGTGGGTTCTTCTTTACCTTTATGAGACGACTTTGCATCTCTTTCCAGCCTCATGCGGATCAACTTCTCCGTCCTCAGAGCTCCTTTTTGGGAGATGTGGTTCATATCAGCAGGAGCTTCTCGACTGTCTTTTATTAGTCGATGTTACCCTAAACCACACTGTTGTCACTGATTAGCTGTTGTTGAGGTATGAAGTCAAATCAGTTACATAAAGGCACAAGGAAATAAAATAGCGGGTTATTTGCTGAGGCACATTGGGCCCTATCTTCCTCCAAACCTCCTAAAGCTGCTATTAAGGGATAGCAGGTAGCAGGAGGGCCATTCCCCCACAAAGAACGCAATCTTCCACCTCCCGAAACCTGTGATATTACCTGCGCCAACCGCACACATTATGCATGGGAGTGGTTAGGACGTTCCACCTGTTTAACCAATCAGTGGGTGGTCAGACCACCCACTACCCAATACCCAAAATCTGCGAGATACAGGTACCGCAAGATACCGAATTTGTGGAAAGCGCAAGAGACACGCCCATTGCCACGCCCACAATGTGAGTAAGGGAGTTGGCATGATGGGTAGCAGCTTTAGGGAGCGGAAGATTGCATTAGCAGTTGGCGGAGGTTCCTAAATCAGCCATTTGCAGGTAGTAGGTAGCAGGAAGTGTAAGATCGGGCCTATTGCGTTTATCTGTTATTGTGACTTAGATGAAGTTCAGATCAGATTTTATGGCAAATTAATACAGAAAACCTGTTAATCTGAATGGGTTCACATAGTTTGTACCTCTGTGTAAAGCGTGTGCAGCAGTGTGGAGAAGGTTTCACATCTTTTAGACCAAGACCCTAGACCCTGCAGTTTCTGGTCCTTCTTCCACCTGACAGGACGGGTCCAGTTTCTAGTCCTTCTTGCTCCTGACAGGACGGGTCCAGTTTCTGGTCCTTCTTCCTCCTGACAGGACGGGTCCAGTTTCTGGTCCTTCTTCCTCCTGACAGGACGGGTCCAGTTTCTGGTCCTTCTTGCTCCTGACATGACGGGTCCAGTTTCTGGTCCTTCTTGCTCCTGACAGGACGGGTCCAGTTTCTGGTCCTCCTTCCTCCTGACAGGACGGGTTCCAGTTTCTGGTCCTTCTTCCTCCTGACAGGACGGGTCCAGTTTCTGGTCCTTCTTGCTCCTGACATGACGGGTCCAGTTTCTGGTCCTTCTTCCTCCTGACAGGACGGGTTCCAGTTTCTGGTCCTTTTTGCTCCTGACATGACGGGTCCAGTTTCTGGTCCTTCTTCCTCCTGACAGTACGGGTCCAGTTTCTGGTCCTTCTTCCTCCTGACGGGACGGGTTCCAGTTTCTGGTCCTTCTTCCTCCTGACAGGACGGGTTCCAGTTTCTGGTCCTTTTTGCTCCTGACATGACGGGTCCAGTTTCTGGTCCTTCTTCCTCCTGACAGTACGGGTCCAGTTTCTGGTCCTTCTTCCTCCTGACGGGACGGGTTCCAGTTTCTGGTCCTTCTTCCTCCTGACAGGACGGGTTCCAGTTTCTGGTCCTTCTTCCTCCTGACAGGACGGGTCCAGTTTCTGGTCCTTTTTGCTCCTGACATGACGGGTCCAGTTTCTGGTCCTTCTTCCTCCTGACAGGACGGGTTCCAGTTTCTGGTCCTTTTTGCTCCTGACATGACGGGTCCAGTTTCTGGTCCTTCTTCCTCCTGACAGTACGGGTCCAGTTTCTGGTCCTTCTTCCTCCTGACGGGACGGGTTCCAGTTTCTGGTCCTTCTTGCTCCTGACGGGACGGGTTCCAGTTTCTGGTCCTTCTCCCTCCTGACGGGACGGGTTCCAGTTTCTAGTCCTTCTTCCTCCTGACGGGACGGGTTCCAGTTTCTGGTCCTTCTTCCTCCTGACGGGACGGGTTCCAGTTTCTGGTCCTTCTTGCTCCTGACAGGACGGGTTCCAGTTTCTGGTCCTTCTTCCTCCTGACAGGACGGGTCCAGTTTCTAGTCCTTCTTCCTCCTGACGGGACGGGTCCAGTTTCTGGTCCTTCTTGCTTACACTCATCAAGATGGATGTCCCCAACACCTTCACCTTGTTTTGTCCATAAGCCACGTCATCACTTCCTCGAAGTTCTGTTCATCTGGAAGACCCATACCCAAGCATTTGATTTGCCGGCTGATGTTTTAAGATGTTTCTTTGAAATGTTCTCTTAATCTTCCTCCATGATGTCATCTGAAGTGCGCCAGTCTCTCCTGCAGAAACTCATAACCCTCTAACCCTTTGTCCGGTGCGCTCACCTCCTATTCAGTTGGTTTTGGTTTTTTCGTGGAGCGATGAGGCAGTGAGGAAAAGCCGAGATATCACCAGCTCTGTAGTTCAAAGCAGCACAAAGGAATGTTTTCATGTTAGAATGATCAGTTTCAAGTTCATCTGAAGGAATATTTGATTACTTCTTCTCTCTGGTCTCATCTAACATCTAAGGTAGCTGTGGACTACGCATGGCTTCACGACAGTTGAAAGCATGACCAAGCGAGACAGAGTCAGGGACAGTGTGGTTAAAGTGATGACTTTAAAAGAGCTAAAAGTTGCAGAAGAAACTTTGTTCCACTTTAAATCATTCCTGGACGAGAACGAGCTCCCTGATCCGAACACCGTCGCACTTCTTTCTTTTAGTCGTCAGCGCTGTTTGGAAAAGTGGTTGTAATGGTTCTCCTGAAGCCGAGGGCCAGCCTCAGTAAAACATGTTTGGACCAGGCTGGTTTTTAAAAAAAATGAATAAATAAACAGATTCATGGTTCTGGGTTTTTAATAAAAAGAAACCAACGTAAACTCCAAACCTCTCTGGGTTCAGTGTTGAGGGAGGTTCTGACTGATGACAAACAGCACATACAGATGTTTGCATCTGAAAGGAAGATGGAGGCCTCTTTGTTACCCCCTACCCCCCCACAACCCCCCATCATGTGATTGGTCATCCGTTACGGACCTCCACCTGTGATTCAAGTGCCAAGAGTCTTCCCCAGTCCTGAAGTGTACTGTAGTCATCCGGCTCTCCAGTGTGTTGATTTGATCCCAGGAACGGGTGGGTGGCGTGGATGTGCCGCGCCACGCCCCCTCCCCCCGCCGCCATGGCGCCAGAGGCGGGGCTAGGCCGGGCGGGGATGGGGGCCCCGTGGCAGAGCGTTTTCTTCCAATCAGGACATTGTGCACCAAAGCCTTGAAACAGCCCCCTCTGTGGCATGACATGAAAATGTGCAATTTCATTCTGCATCTTGAAGACTGTTTACTTAAGTGTGTAAAATCTTTTTTGAATATGGTGTTCTTGAACTCTTTAACTACTGTGCAATTTCTGTCGTTTGAGGTTCCCATCAAAGTCTATATTGCTGTACATATGAACCAAAAGCCCAATATTTGTATGGAGACAGAACATATATATATAAATATATAACTTATTTTGAGATCTATTTTTATGTTGGTTTTAGCAGCTCTGGTTGGAGGTGTTTCCTGTGCAGAAATGCCGAATGTGTGCAGACTTATGTTATACGTTGACTGTTAAGTGTTCTCTGTTCTTGTTGTGCACTGACTTTAAGATTTCCAATTTGTATTTAGAGCCAACGACTGCATTGCTGAATATGTATTGGCAAGGATGTATCATTTGCCTTGAATGTAACGTATTATTATTAAATAAGAGGTTGTTCAATACTGCGCTGCTCTGTTTCCTTTCCTCACTTGATGCCGCAAAGAAGAAAACAGTCGGTCATATGCTAAATTTATGTTTTTGTGTGTGAAAGGACAATTTTAAAAAAATAATCTGATCGTTATCATCTGGCCAAGCAGCAAGTACACTAAAGACGCTGCACATGAATAAATACAACCAGCAGGTTTTCAACCACAGCATTTGAAGAAGCAGATGTAAATCGCCGAGCATCCACTCCTGTGGGCCGTCTGGACGCAATCACGTGAGTGAAACTGAGTGGGAGGTTCAAGGCTGCGTTGTAGGTGAATCAGAAAGCAGATATCGGTTTGTGTCTGCAGAATTCTGGGATACTTCAGTGTTTTGTCAAGTTCCACATTCACAGCTCAGTCCAAAAATGGCCGCTTGTTGTTCTCTGGTGAACTTGATGTTGGTGTCCACCAGGGATGGAATGGTTACCGGTATTATATGGAGCCCCGTTTGGGTCATAATTCAATGAATAAATTAGTCTGTTATTATGAAATACAGTCAATCAATCAATCAATCTTTATTTGTATAGTGCTTTTCATGCAAGAACATGCAACACAAAGTGCTTTAAAGAATTAAAAACAAATTATCACAATAAAACCCCTTCCCTCCCACCCTCCATACTAGACACATACACACAATCACACCCAGTAGGGCGACATGGCACTGAGGATCAAGGAAACACCACCTTTGGGGCCGTCCACACCGGGAGGAGCCGCAGGCCTCATCAGGGTGACCAGCACCTGGGCCCCCCGACTCTAACTGACAGGCGGACCCCCAGCCAGCCAGGCCAGAGGGACCCAAGGACAGCACCCCCAGTCACCTGACACAGCTCCCAGTGTGGAGGACCCCCCCGCTGAGGAAACACTGGAGTTAAAAGATAACGACTAAAACATAAAATAGCAAGAAAAAAGCAGCTAAAAGCAGATAAAAGCATCATCTTAAAAAGCAACATAAAACAGGATACCACCAGATAAAAACGTAAGAAGAGTTTAAAATATTAAGGCGTTTATTATTATGAAATATTTCCCATTATTATGATAATGGTTTCGTTTTTCATAAGAATGATTTGTGTGTCAATCACAGCAGAGAGGGCGGAGCCATTTATGTGATTGGCTGCTCTTTCATTCAGGTATAAGCAACAGAACAGTGAATATCGATAGTGGGCGAGAGGTGCGATGTATATACTCCAGGACAGTAGGTGGCAGAATGCACCTCAGTTTATGGTTAAAAGTTCACATCTACTAAAAAACGTAGCGCAAAATGTAGGGAAAACTTGATTTTGACGGCATTGCGACAGGAGAAAGATCCTTTTCTGACTTACTCCGAGAGGTAGCCAACAGGCTCGATGAGAGTCCCCCACCAACTGAATGGAGAAGGATCAGCCAATGAGCGTGCAGGTCAACCACTGGCCCCGCCCACTGGCAAAATGTCATTATTATGTAAAAACTCATTCTCATGAAAAAGGAAGCAATTATGTAAAAACTCATTCTAGTAAAACTCAAACTTATTTCTAATTCTGAAATAAACTATTATGCATTAAAATAAGATTAAATAATAATAAAAATATATTTCATAATAATTACGTTTTTTTCATAATAATGGGAAATATTTCATAATAATAAACATGTATTTCATAATAATGGGAAACATTTCATAATAATGGATACATATTTCATAATAATAGACTCATTTATTCATTGAATTATGACCCAAACGGGGCTCCATAGTATTACGGTAAAAGCGCTGTAAAATTTTACGTGATAACGATTACCGTTTATGTTTGACTTCGTCTCATTATCATGGTCGATTACCAGGACATGTAATATCAGCCTCATTCAAGTCTACGAGCGACTCACGACTGTGTCTCGCGTGAATATGTAGCTTGTAACATCGGCATTGTATAACGTTACCATGGAGGAAAGTGGTGATAGCGGAAAGGACATTTACCAACCCACTGAAAAGTCCAAGGTCTGGGCATATTTTTATTTATTTTTTTTTAAGAATGCAGAGGGACAACTGGTGGAGGACAGTTATCCTGTCTGCAGAGTACTTGTTTACATTTTACTGTAATTTCTACAAGCAACTTGAAGGAGCTAAGGCTAATGCTTCAAGCTACTGAGATGTTTGACCAAGATTAACCTGGTCGACGCGCTTCGCTAACTCACATTTTGTAAACATTACTGTTGCGTGTCGATCGAAAAAGGACCGTAACGATGTCCTTCTGATGCAGTTAAAATATTAATTTATTCCATTAACTGATCTGACAACCATAATGCCGGCAGTTAGCGCCACAGCGCTAACAGCTAACCAATAACAGGCAGCTACCTTTATACCTGACCCTCAGGTAACAACACAGCGACACCCACAGACACACAGAGTGAACTACAATTCAGAACAACATATTTGGCTCCTTTACAACTGTTTCTTTATTTTCACATTTATACTTATTTAAGGTTCAGCTTAAAGTCCAAAATTTATTTCATTTGGTGCTGCCTGTAATTTTTGTTCCTGATAATTGTTTGCATATTTTGACCTACTATGGTTGTTAAAGTGTTTATTTAAATTTGCACCAACAAATAAGCTTTGTTCCTGTTATTTATTTTGTTCATTTAAAATAAAATTTCTTTCTGTGCCAGTTGTTTTGCCCTTTTAATGTGAAAGTTTCATTTTGACAAGATTTTGGCTTCTGATGTTTTAGTCTGACAAGAAAATCACAGGATTTTGTGAAATTATTTAAATGTATGTTTTTTAGACATTTGTACAGCAATTAAAAATACTGTGATAATTTGGTCAGTGTAATCAAGTTATCAAATTTTCCATATCGTTACATCCCAAGTGTCCACTGAAGGCTTCTGTTTCTTGGGTTTGGATTTTGACCCAGGTGTCGTCCTCATAAATGAACCAGTTCTCTCAACCTCCCAATCGTCGTTCTTACTGGACAGTTGAGCTTCACGTCGCTGCAGCTACCTTCCTCTGCTGCTTGTTTGCAGGCCTCTGTCCTCCGTAACTGAAGAATATCTAAAAGTAGGTTTGGAGGACGGGCCTTCTGCTACCAGGCACTTTTATTATGGAACCAGCTACCAGTTTGGGTTCAGGAGACTGACACCACCTCCATCTTTAAAACTAAACTGAAAACATTTCTGTTCAGTAAAGCCTACAGTTAGTTTAAACTATAGTGTGTAGGGGCTAATAGTTATAGCTACAGTTAGTCTAAACTATAGTGTGTAGAGGCTAATAGTTATAGCCATAGTTGTAGTAACTCAGACTAGAGTAGCTCGTCTTAATCACAGCTTCTTCATAACTATGCTGCTATAGGCCTACGCTGCAGGGGGACGCCAACATTTTTTTTTACCTGCCATTATCCTTGTTTAGGAATCAATATTATATTTTAGTTAATGATATTTGCTCAGCGGTCATGCTCTGGGTCTCTGTAAAGCGCTTAGAGACAATTGACGTTGTAACAAACGCTATACAAATTAAAATTGAATTAACCAAGCTTTTTGTCACTTTGTCTTCTTTACAGTCGGTCCTTTCATATAATCAGCAAAGCTTATATAAAAACCCTCTCCAGTCAGAAGCCACGTTTTCTCTGAAAGCTCTGCAGGTCTTTACAAGACGACAGGAAACAGGACCTGGTGCAGGTGCTCAATCCACGAGAAACTGGTGTTTCAACAGTTAAATTACACTTAAAAAAATCAAACTTTGGCAGCTTTCATAATTCTTGCAGCAGCCATGTTTGTTTGGAGCACGGACGCCTCCTCCGACCTTCTGCCCTGGATACTTCGGTATCTTCTGAGATGTTTCCAGCTCCAGCGACACCCCCAGTCCTTCCAGTCGTTCCTCGTGGGTTCTTCTTCACCTCACTGAGGGTCCTGTTGTTGTCCACCTCTGGGAGGAACATCTGCAGCCCCGCCCACATTTCCACTCCCAGTTGAGTGATGGGAACAGCGCTACCACCCAGAACGTGAGGCACACTTCCAGTTTGTCATCTCGTAATCCAACATTTAAACATTTAACATGAAGTTTTTATGTAAAGAAATGATTCAGACTCAACAGTTTTTTTTTAAAAAAGCATCGTTTATCACGGTTGATACATCCAACTGATCAGTACCCATGACATTGCACAATACAAAGGCATGAAAAAAGTAAACATTAAAATAGGTATTGCATCTTCCAAAAGCTAGTTGTCCATTCATAAATACTCGTCTTAATTTCAGTTCACTGTAGTTTCTTACAACAGAATCACAGTTGTTGTTTTTTTTTTTCTCTAAAATGCCAGAAATCATTCCTAAAAATCGATGAGTGAGATGTGACACGAACGACGATCGGCAGACAGTCTGCGGTGCTGAGAACCAGAATCGTTTTTTTTCTTGATAAGGTACATCAAGGTGAGCTGGAGGAGAGCGGCGAGGACACGCCACCGCCGTGGTCACGTGACCGCTGAGGCCCAGCACAGAGGGTGAGACGGCGTCTTTGGTCCTCTGTCCCACGTCCTGCAGGGGAAAAACCAGAACACAGATGCTGCTGAAGTCTCACGGCTTTAATCAGAACATGACGATCTTCAGCTTGATCACTCAGAGGTTTAGTGCAGTTTCCTCCGTGAACTGAGGCCAGCAGAGGGCGCTGATGAGGAGGTCAAAGCCAGGCACTGGGAGTAATGAGCCACCACTTTAAAACACCAGATTACCAAGTATACCAAAAGTGAACAAATAATGATAAATATGTGCTTTTTACAGGCAAAAAGATCAATTGTAATTTTTTGGAAAAAAAAAAAGCAATAGACCCAAGTTAGTACACTGGATTAAACAAATGCTTGTAGTATTTCCCCTGGAGAGGATCACATGCTCTAGAAATAGGAAAGTTGCTAATGTTTGAGAAGGTGTGGGGACCATTAAAAAACTCGTGGAAAAACTCGACTTAGCAGAGGACTCTGAAGATGTTTGATGTTATGGATTGTTGCTGTAACCTCTGTGTGCACTGATATGCATATTTTGCTTTTCTTTTTATGTTTGGTTATGTGGCAAATTACAATTCATAGGTTGCTGGGATGGTTACTTGTTTGTAATTATGTGTGTATGTGTACATATATACACAGTGGAGGAAATAAGTATTTGATCCCCCGCTGATTTTGGCAGTTGTCATTCTAGAAAATAAATGAAGAGTCTCAGATTTTTATGGCAGCTTTATTTTAACATTTATAGAAATAATATTGAAAAAAAATAATTTGAGAAAATTACATGAAATGAAAAATAAAAATCAATTTGCAAGTCATTGAGGGATGTAAGTGTTTGATCCCCGACCAACCTTTACCAGTATTGGCTCCCACAGACCACTGGCATACTCCTAATCTCACTGAAGTAATTACCTGCATGAGAGACACCTGTTCCAAATAGTCACCTGTATAAAAACCCATCTGCCCACAGACTCAGTAATACTCCACCATCTCCACCATGGGCAAGACTAAAGAGCTGTCAAAAGATGTCAGGGACAAAGTTGTTGAACTCCACAAGGCTGGAATGGGCTACAAAACAATAAGAAGCTGAATGAGAAGGTGACAACTGATGGTGCAATTATTCAGAAGTGGAAGAAGTACAACATGACTGTTAATCAACCTAGGCTGGGGGCTCCATGGAAGATATCACCTGGTGGGGTCTCAGTGATCATGAGAAAGGTTAGAGACCAGCCAGAACTACACGGGAGGAGCTGGTTAATGATCTCAAGGCAGCTGGGACCACAGTCACCAAGAAAACTGTTGGAAATACACTGAGACGCAATGGTTTAAAATCCTGCAGTGGTCCAAGGTCCCTCTGCTCCAGAAGGCTCAGGTCCAGGCCCGACTCAGGTTTGATAACGAACATATTAATGACTCAGAAAGAGACTGGGAGAAGGTGCTGTGGTCAGATTTTTGGCCTCAACTTGACGTGTTTGAAAGAAGAGAAATGCTGAATATGACCCCAAAAACACCATCCCTACTGTCAAGCATGGCGGTGGAAGCCTTATGCTTTGGGGGTGTTTCTCTTCTAAGGGGACAGGTCGACTTCACCGCATCGATGGGAAGATGAACGGGGCCATGTACCGCAGAATCTTGGGTTCACAAGGACATTGAAAATGGGTCGTGGACGGGTCTTCCCAACGACCCAAAACATACAGCCAAGGAAACAAAGGAGCGGCTCCATCAGAAGCACATCAAGGTCATGGAATGGCCTAGCCAGTCTCCTGACCTTAATCCTATTAAACATCTATGGAGAGAGCTGAAGCTGAGAGTTTCCAAGCGCAAGCTTCTAAACCTTCAGGATTTGGAGATGATCTGCAGAGAGGAGTGGACGAAAATTACTCCTGATGTGTTCAAACGTAGTAAGCAACTACAAGAAACGTCTGACAGCTGAGCTGCCAACAAAGGTTTTACCACCAAGTATTAGATCATGTTTGCTAGGGGATCAAATACTCATTTCCCTCAATGACTTGCAAATTAATTTTTAAAATTACATTTCATGTAATTTTCTCAAAATTGTTTTCAATATTTTTTCTATATATATATATATATGTGTATATATATGTATACACACAGTCATGGAAAAAATGATTAGACCACCATTTTTTCTTCAGTTTCTTGTTCATTTTAATACCTGGTACCACTAAACGTCATCATGTGACTAAAACAGACAGAAAAGAAAACACTGAAAGCATAAAAGCAGTGTTTTTGGCAGTACAACGCCATAGCTATTGATGTAAAAACTTAAGTGATTTAGGTTATAATCAAGAAAACCATGGAAAATGGTAAGATATCAGTTCTTAAGTAAAACTCTTATGAGCAATCTTTGTGGTTATCGTTATGTTTGTCCAAACAAATGTACCTTTAGTTGTACCAGGCATTAAAATGAACAAGAAACTGAAGAAAACAAGGGTGGTCTAATAATTTTTACATGACTGTATATATGTATGTATGTATATATATATATATATATATATATATATATATATATATATATATATATATATATATATATATATATATATATATGAATTATTTTGTTTAGATTTACTTTTGTTTCATTTATTTTTTGCTGTTTGAATATAAAAACAAAATTATGCCAAGGTATAATGTACTTGGTGTTGATGTACAATTTCAGTTTTTTTGTATGTGTAAAATAAATAAACATATTGTAAAAAAAAAAAACAAAAAAAAAAAAAAAAAACACCAGATTACAGTTTGCAGCTGCACATGGAGACAAAGGGAATTATTTCTGGAGGTGTGCCCTGTGGTCTGATGACACTAAAACTGAACTGTTTGGCCATAATGATCATTGTCAGGTTTGGACGATAAAGACCTGCAGGCTTCACAACACCATCGCATGCTTGTCGTGGGTCTGCTTTGCTGCAACCCAACAGTTCTAGCCTGGGCATGGACGGGTCCTTCCACAGGGACTATGACTCCGGACACGCCTCCACGTCGGTCCTGGAGACACTTGGTCCCTAGAGTGTCTCCAGGACCACCTGAAGGCTTTGGAGGACCGTCACAAAGCCAAGAAATTCCTCAGACATGGAGAAAAGTCAAGGAGCGCACACCTCTGAGGCCAACTGTGATGAAAAGGTTGGCAGGATGTCCTTCTGAAAAGTGGTTGGTATGTAAAGCTGTACCTGTGTGCTGCAGCGCCGGCCCCCCCGCCGCTCTTAACTGGGGTTGGGTCTCTCTGCAGACTTCTGGATCTGTCGAGACAAACACAGTCCGGTCACGTTCAACGCACAAAGAAAAGCCAACTGTGACGGAAAAAATTCACAACTTCAAAAACAAATGAAGTAAAGTAGATGTAGGCCCGTCGAGTTGCCAGCAGGTGGCAGCCAGCATCAGGCTCAAACAAAAAATATGTGCTGAAAACTGAAAACATGAAGGCAGCGATGACGCCGACACCACAAATCAACAGCAGGCTGCGGGAGATGGCCGGGAAAACAAGGGATGAGTAACTCATGGAAGCTCGTCCTCCACTGGGCTACATGGCTCAACTCAAATCAGACATGAGAAAATGACTGAAAAAAGAAGGAAAAAATAAAAGAAAAAAGCTCAATAACAGGCAGGAGTGTTACTGTACCTGTGATTGTTCTCTTAGGAAATCTGGGAGCTGAAATTCACCTTTATAGACCTGGAAAAACAAAGGACCAGGTTTAGAGCTTCAGAGATCTTTAAAGGGATGTTTAAAGGGATTTTTGTGGCACCGGTGGCCTTTAATAACAGTGACAGAGACAGGAAACGGTCGAGGCTGGGGGTCGAACCTGCGACCAGCTGCGGGTCCGTACGTGGACCCTGACCGCTGAAGTACCAGGGCGGACACGTCTATGGGGAGGTGACCCTGGTTACTGTGTCTGCCAAAGCTAATGAAGAATTTAGAGGAAAGTCGGGATCACAAGTGAGAAACTGTGTCACGTTTCAGGGCTTTTTTTTTTTTATACGTGACTCGTGTTTGAACTTCTCCCTCAATGGTTCCTTTCTTCGCAGCACTGTAGATGTTCTGTTTCAACAACATCTGAGCCGCTCCACCTCCCGGCAGCAACCCTGAACTCATTGTTCCTACAAAAGTCAGAGCGGTGAGAGTTTCAACGGTAGTTAAGAGATCTGTCTTCACTGCTCCCTCTGATTTAACCCAACGAGGCCCGTCTTTGAGATTCCTGCCTGAAAATGACAAGCCCAACTTAGAATAAGTATATCCGACGCACTACGAGGTGTAATCTGGGTAAATTAGCCGTCGCAGTAAAGAGGTAACGTCAGACTACAGCAGACGTGTAAAACCAAGAGCAGGACTTAGATGGACAGCAGAAAAACTGAATCAGACCACTCATCTCTGGTGAAAACACTCCAGAAAGTCCTTCCAGAACGTCTCATTTGGACCACCATGAAAGATTCTTCTAGTGTCTTCAGACTAGTGCTGGGCGATATGACGATACATATCGTGGGGACGATAGAAAAGTGTGTATCGTGCCATTTCTCTTCTATCGTTTCTATCGTTTTTAACCTAATTTTATCAATTATTACAGCAAATATGTAATTAAATAACCTGCAACGATAAATTTGATAGAATCATATCTACTTCTACAAAGTAGCCTTTTATGTTTGCACTTTTATTCATGGTTAATGCCTTAAACAGAGTTCTCTTCAACCCTGATGTTTACTTTAGACACTTTATATTGGTTTGCAAACTTTGCACTACAAGGTTACAGATTTCAGAAAGTTGAAAAATAATTTGTGTTTATTTTTTATAGCTGAACTTCAGTGCAAAAATGTGTTTTTGCTCTCAGAAACTGTTGTGCACTTTAAAAAAATGTGAAAGCTACTGTACCTCTGTACCTACCTGTTTTTGCTGCACTAAAATGTATGTTTGTGACAATTCAGCTAAATGTCCTTTCAAAATAAAGTTGAAAAGTAAGCAATGACATTTTTGTCAAAATTTTCAGAGAATAACTGAAAACATACTTTATTATGGTATATCGTGATATATATCGTTATCGTGATATAAAATAGTCCATATCGTGATATATGATTTTTTTCCATATCGCCCAGCACTAGTTCAGAGAAGAGAACGTTTAGACAGACTTCTCCAGTTGTCAGCTTTGGCACATTTAGACTAGCTGCATGCGTCACTAAATGCACCAGTTTCATCCCAATACAACCAGTCAACCATTCAAATTGGTTTTGATTTGAACGGTTCAGAGGTGAGTTCAGGCCCATTTATCCCCGTTTCTGTATGTTTGTACTAGGGATGCACATGGTTAACCGTTTAACCATTAACAGTAACTCTAACCGATTAATACTAACGGTCAATTTAGGTTTTAAGCTATGTAATTCAATCAACTCTTGGGAGCGTGTCGACAGGTGCAACAGGCCTCTGATTGGCCAATTCTACATCCGCCTAGAAAAGAGCGCGTCATCAAAGAAATGAGGAAGTACCCACATCTGTACGATTTTGGTTCTCCACACTACAAAGACAGCACATATTCTAGTAATTGATGGAGGGAGATAGCGATGAATGTGGGTCTGGATACGGCCGAGACGGTGAGGAAGTGGAAAAACACAAGAGAGAAATTTACTAAGTTTAGCTAGTCCATGATTGTCGCTCTTGTGTTGTGGCGTGGAATAACGTAGCGGAGACCGCTATCAAAAGTGACGGCGACACACAGAGTATACACGGGGAAGTGTCCGCATGTGTCCATGACAACGCGCACAACATCGCAGCAGCCAACCCTCCCGGACTTATCGGTTAACGGTTATTAATCGTTAAAGGGCATCGGTTAACAGTCATAAAAAAAAAATCGAAAATGTGCATCCCTAGTTCGTACATCTGTTCGTTCCAAATGACGTTCCCATCACTACTCCCATTCCTCCATGCGTGTTTGTGTGGTTGTGTAGCACCACATCCACCGGGGGGCAGTGACAAGTCAAGTTAGCGAAATCGACAAACACGGCAGGTGTTGAGGTCACATCTGTGCTCCTCTGAAATCAAAGCAAAAACGACTGTGAGGTGTGAGGCTACGTTAACGGGGAGTTGTTCTCTCTAATTTTACCCTCGTGTGAAACTGACGATGAATTCAATACCGTAGACTCAGGAGAACCGTGTAGCCTCGGAGCTGCATCATCATATAAATCTATATAATTTCAGAAAAGTTTCATCTTTTTCATTCTTATATTTTCTTAACAATTGACTCGCTACTGCCCCCTCATGATTTCAGCTTGCATTGCTCCGTTTCATCCGAACCAAAACACAGCAGGCCTCCTCTGTCGCCGTTATCTGTTTCAACTACATAGAAGCAGCTAATAAAAGACACCATGTGCTGATTTAGGACGGCGTGACCTTCTCTGATGTGCTTCCTGGTTGGAAGTGCTCCCGTGTGGTTTTTGAATGTGGGTTTTTGAAGTGCCAGCTGCTCTCTTCTCTTATCAGAACTACCACTTCCAGGCTGGGCCGTTCCAGCTTTCATCCCAGGTCCAATTCACGGGACAGACTGAATGCAGACGAGTCAAGAGCAACATGTTTGCAGACTGAAGCCGCCTCAAGCCTGGTTAATACTCAGAAATCCAGGTCGTCTGCATGTGTGACGCAGACGACGCAGATATGCCACTCCGGTGCACCTCCCCAAAATTGTAGGTGACCGCAGACAGTGTCGCAGAGAGGAGAGAAAGGAGGCCTCTGATTGGTCAATTCTACATCCGTGTAGAAAAGTATGGAGCCCCGTTTGGGTCATAATTCAATGAATAAATAAGTCTATTATTATGAAATACAGGCGTTTATTATTATGAAATACGTATCCATTATTATGAAATGTTTCCCATTATTAAGAAATACGTGTTGATTATTATGAAATATTTAGCAACATTATAAAACATACAAAACATCAGGCTATTAATGCCTGAATTCAGTAAAGTTTTTAATTTTTTCTTTTCTGATAAATCTGTTTGATATATCATTGTATAATTATTCATATTATTATAAAAAAGGACTGTATAGTTCATATATGTTCAAAAAAAAAGAAAAAAAATTCCCATTATTATAAAATATGTGTATTATTATGAAATATTTCCCATTATTATGAAAAAAATGTAATTATTATGAAATATATTTTTATTATTATTTAATCTTAGTTTATTGTACAATAGTTTATTTCAGAATGTCTTTTTTTTATCGAATAATTCGTTTTTACATAATTGCTGTCTTTTTCATAAGAATGAGTTTTTACATAATAATGACATTTTGCCACTGGGCGGGAACAGTGGTTAACCTACACACTCATTAGCTGATCCTTCTCCATTCTACGCTCTGACAGCGTTAGCTGACAGCCCGTTAGCAGCGGGCCGTGGCATCATCAAGGTGCGCTCCTAGTCCGATTGTAGCTATGGCAGCTTGGACTGAGCTACGGGAAACCTTGACGAGGTTAGCAGACAATATCGAAAATGATAATTTATCAGGCGATACTATTTTGACCCAATTTGACGATTCACCGTTCTGTTGCTTATGCCTGAATGAAAGAGCAGCCAATCACATAAATGGCTCCGCCCTCTGTGCTGTGATTGACACGCAAAATCATTCTTATGAAAAACAAAGCCATTATTATGTAAAAGCTCATTCTTATGAAAAACGAAACCATTATCATAGTAATGGGAAATATTTCATAATAATAAACGCCAGTATTTCATAATAATAAACTCATCTATTAATTGAATTATGACCCAAATGGGGCTCCATAGAAAAGAGCGCATCATCGAAAAAGTAAGGAAGAACCCCCATCTGTATGATTCTGGTTCTCCACACTACAAAGACAGCACATATTCTAGTAATTCATGGAGGGAGATAGCGATGAATGTGGGTCTGGATACGGCCGAGACGGTGAGGAAGTGGAGAAACGCAAAAGATAAGTTTAGTACGTTTAGGTAGTTCGTGATTCTTGCGTTGTGGCGTAGAATAACATTGGGCATAAATCAAAAATAACTGCGGCATACCGGCGACAAGATAACTGCGACATATTGCTGCGAGAGTATACATAGCCCTTCTGTTGGGACCAGGTGGACTGAAAGAAGTTACGCAGCTGGAGTTGAAGTTACAACACCTGTTCAAACATACTGGCCACAGTTACATGATGTTTTTTAATTCGGAATTAATAATTCTGAATTAAATTATTCCGAATTAACCTATTTTTCTTCGAGTTTACATGGAAATAGTAATTCCGAATTGAGGTTTACATGGAAAACACATTTGTTCGGCTTTATCCAATTTCGCTTAAGGTCTGGGGTTGGGAAGGGTTCTGATTGGATAGGGGGAGTGGACGTCTTTACGTATCTACGTCTACCGGAAGAAAACAAACTTAGCAATAACTCGATTAGCAACAACATTCCAGTTATTTTTGACCTGGGTGGCGTCTCTATCTGCGAAACCTCCTTCATTTAACCTGGCCGCTACAACTTTGAAAAGCTCACAATTTTTATGTGTCCTGCCATCTGTTCTTTTAATTATTTTCAATTTTTAATTTTAATTATTTAATTATTTCCAGTTCCTCCAAGCTATTTATTAAATAAATCGTCTCTGCTCTTGACCACCGTTTACTGCGTGCTGCCATCTTGAAACTTTGTTTTGAAAACAAGCCCAGCGTGGAATATTAGTGTCATCGCGACAGGCAGGCAAGAAAACGAGCATGCACAGAAAGACGGGAATTAATTTAAAGTGGAATGAGTGTATACATGACCGCGGAATTATTTAATTCGGATTTAAAATCAGAATAAACCAGCCACTTATTTTGCAATTAAGTTTAATTCGCAATGGACATTTTCATTCAGAATTAGGTGTTTACATGGTAACTTTTATTTAGATTTAACTTCAATTCCGAATTAAAGAGGAATTCAACTTCCCATCTAAACGCACTGACTGTTATCGATCCTGAAAGACAACACGTTACACTAGGAATAACATGATCGGTGAAGGCAGAGCAAACTGTGAGATAAACGTTAAAACGTAGCAATGACCATCAAAACGGAGTGAAGTGGAAATGATTTCAGCTGTGAATGAAAACGTTTATCTCGTCCCTCCTTTGAGATGATGTTAACACGTAATTCAAGACAAACGGTGACTGAAAGAACAGACCCGCTGTTTACCAGGACAGCATTGATGCTGTTTTTGCTGAGAAAAATTCAGTTGTCCTGCTAAAAGATTATGTTTTCTGTTAAAACGGAAGATAAAAGAAAAGTTCATCTCTGAGTAAACACATGCTTCAAACTGCTTTACCAAAGGTTTGTTGCAGAGTTTGCATGTTTTTTGTTTCATAACAGTCGACCCCTGCTGGTGATCTCAACGCCACCGTCATCTGTGGAGTCTTAGCGTTGACGCCGAGCCAGCGTTGGCAGCGTCGCAGCCGCTGGTCTTTTTTTTTTTTTTTTAAACGTCACTGAGCTGCTTGGTGCCAGAACTGTCTTTTGTTGAGGTGAATTGGTCTTTACAGGCTTAAATCTGAGCTTCTTCCCATCCGTCTGCTGTGCTGCATGCGCATGCTCGTTGATGTGTTGCGTGCTTAAAAATAAATTGAAATAATCTTTGCGTAACCTCCTGCCGGCTGGTGGGCTTCAGGTTAAAACTTCCCAAAAAACACAAAGCTCATTCCTTAATCCTCCTGCGTCCCGTCATGCCCGCTGGCATGTTCGCCTGGAAATCGATGCGAGGCCAGAAGTGGAGCATAACCCGAGCCGACCGCCAGCGCATGTTTCTGATTTCCTTCTGGGTGCTGTTTTTTTTTTCAGCTTCCCCCAGCATACAGAGGCTGCAGGCCAGATTCCTCTGAGCCGGTACCGAGGGAGGGTCCAATGCCCTCTGGTCCTTCACCGGGTCACGCACACGCACCAAGAAATCCAAGCTGCATAACTGCTGTATAATTAGGGATTGTGCAGCACCGTGAGCTCTGCCTGCCGCAGATAAATCTGTCCTTCGGAGACGAGACAGGATCAAACGCCCGACGTCATGCCTGGCTGATGGGATTCTGTAACACGAAGCCGCCCCGGTTTTCCAGCAGACTCCGACCTCAGGCCCCATAACCTCCCGAAAGATCTGTTAAACTGCTCATGAAAAGAGGAATATTCATATGGCCATGTTATACTAGTATACGAGTTGGACCAGCGCTCTGACAGATGGAGCTCGACCGTCGACGTTTACAGACAGGAACGCTGCTGTGATGCTTTCTAGGGATGCACGATAACTGTTTTTTAAAACCGATACCAATAACTTTCAGATAACCGATAACACACACATATACCTAAGATCATTACATCAATACTATGAACAAAACCAAAAACAGTTTTGACTTTTTAAATGAACAGATATTTATTTTTTCCAATTAAAAACCATTGGCAAGCCTCTCAAAGATTTTCTTAGAGCTATCAAACAAACCTATTTGATATCTCACATTAACTTAAATAAGGTTCATTACTGACTGATATAAAAAATAAAGGTTCCTTGAACTGATGGAAATACATGCATCAGAATTACAAACTGAAAAAGATTAACATTTAAAGGATTTTGGCTTGTGGTTCCATTTAAATTAATACCTTTAATTAAAGTAAATGAGGTTCAGTAGTTTTTATTTTTTTTTCTCATGGAAGCTTTAGATGAGAGGAATGAGGGGGAGGGGAGACTGCTGCTGACTTGCGCATGTTAGCATTAGCTTCCGTTAGCTCACATTAGCGCGATTTCAAAACTCCATGGAAGCAATTGTTATGTTGTAGGTGGCTGATCAGGTTTTACGTATTAAAGCTTGTGCTTCCCTCCTCGTAGAATTCACTCGGAGGATTCGTCACAAATAACCACCAAACTATCTTCTTCTGAAACTTTAACGAAGTTCCACGCCGCCATGTTTGTTGTGATCAGCGCTGTGCTGCAGGCTGCATTCAAGGTGTAACGTAAATTCCCACGTTCCCTCATTTGCTAGTTGTTCTTTCAACTACCGAAATTATTACCGAGTTAACAAGTTGTTTTCTGGCATGAGGGGGTATTCTTGATTTTCCTTATTGAGTAATCGTTTTTCTGATTATGCCGACGTTACTTGAATATAACATTAACTGCTGGTCATTCAAGGCTCAGAGGGAGCGAGGCACTGCTGTGTTGACAGAAATATATATGTTATCGGGGCTATTCGTCATGATATTGGACCTATCGGGATGATGTCATAATTTCTTGTTATCGGCCCGATAGTTATCGTGCACCCCTAATGCTTTCTTGTCGTCTTGGTTGGTATTTTGAAGAAACTGGCTCAAATGTTTAGGGAAGCCCTTCACAAGCTTCTCAACGACATCTTACTGGAATTTAGGCCCGTGTCTCCTGACAGAACTGGTGGATCTGGGTCCGGTTTGTTGGTCTTCTCGTTCACATTTTTCCACAGGACTGATGTCAGGGCTGTAAGAAGGCCGCTCAGGTACCTTTGAGTTGCTGTTCTTAAGACGCTTTATAACATAAGTGGATCCGTTTGGAAGTATCGTCCACACCTTTAACATGCGGGCTGATGTCTGGAGAAGTTGCTTCCACGTATCCACCTGATCTTCTCTCCTCATGATGCTGTCTGTTCCTAGTTAGGATGGTGCTCTTATGCCTGGACAGGGCATAAAATTAGAATTTTTACCAAGCCGCCCCTGGCTACCAGGTTTTTGAAGTTGGTAGCCAGCTAGCAATTTTGGTCGCCAGTGTTTTTCGTCGCCCCATACGTCAGGGGTTAATATGGCACCAGCAGCATTGTCATTTATGAAAAACTCCTAATATCGTCTACTATCACTACATTTCAGAAGTATTTACAAGCATGAAAGCGCATTTTATTCTGTTTCCATGATGCTTACTATGAAACTAATATTTCTTTTTTGTTAACACCAGAAGCACCAAGTAGGTCATTTTTACCTCCTAGCATTTTCAAATGTTTGTATTTCTGTTAAAATAAACCCCCTACATCTGTAAGTTCATGACTTTTTCTAAAATGGATTTATTAATTTTTCAGTGAATTCTGGTGAGTATGTGATAAAAAGAAAAATGAATATGACCATTTATACCTGGAACCACACTGGGGGTCATTTTCACCCCCTCATATAAACGCTGTATACAGCTGTCATTTTTTGCGCCACGCCCCCCCACGCCCCACTGCCCGTTGCTTGGCAACGCTCAAACTTTATGGTGTTATTGGACTTTGACAGTTATTGTCATCACTAAATCTTTCAAACAAACAGCAAAATTTAAGACATGAATCCAACAAAAACAACAGTCTGGCTGTTGTACCAGGATTTGAGTCAGAAAGAGCGGAAATAACGGTAGACGTGAGTGAGGAAGAATCAGTGGGGGGTGGCGGACCGATGACCCGTCATTTTTACCAGGTGATAGACATCAACTGAGGATGAGGAGGTGAATTTATGAAAAAGGCCCCGGCTTCTATAAGTGAGGGGTCACCGCCACATACATTCAGTCCTCAGACAAAGTGGGGGCTCGCGGAAATACTCTGACAGGTACATTCAGAAGTAAAGCGTTTTAGTTTCCTCTGGTTCTAATCATTTGGTATTTTAGCGAGGCTACGACTCTGACTGATCTAATCATAAATATGTACATTGTTCAGAGCTCAACCTGTATGTCAGCTACATGAGGCTGCCAAGGACAGAACCGTTTGGAGACCCATAAAGCTGGGACTGCAGTCCAAAAATGTCCCGGTGGAGAGAGGTGGTCCAACTGCATACGCACGCCGAAACATTGACGACCCTATGAATGCGTTCATGTACTTGATGGACCAGGTGATACAGAGTTATCTAAGAGGGTTAGAGTTACTGTTATCGGTTAACGGTTTAACGGTTAACGGTTAACCATGTGCATCCCTAATTCCTGATTTATCTAAAACACATTTTTCTTCTCTTCACATCATCAATCTACCAAATTCTCTATTAGTGACACACGCCGATCCGTTTGTTCCAAGAACCAAAATAAACAGTCTTCAAAACCTTAATCCAACTTATTGTCTGAATATTGAACACCTTTTTTTTTTAAATTTCCAAGTAGCTTATTCTCCTTAGAGGAGCAACCCAACAATTTATTAATAAAAACAAAGAAGCAACAACCAGGAACGGCCATTCCTGACTCCACAGCTTCAAACGAGACTTACGGCTCAAAACATTCACATGATGCAAATCTGGGCGAGCAGAAGCCCAGAAAAGCTGCCAGGGAGCGCCTCAGGGAAGCCGGGCAGAGCCAGCACCCCCGGGTCAGCCACAGTGTCTGTTGGTACAAGCAGCAGGTCAGTACGGTGGGGGGAGGGGAGGTGGGGGGGCTCTGGCAGCAGCTCCGGTGACTCAGCTCCGGTCTCGGGGGGGGGGGGTCAAATGCCGTAATGGCCCAATGAATCTGAAAAGCTGCCGGTGTCGAGTCCCGACCAGCAGGGGAGGATGTTTGTGCTGCACGCTTGTCTACTTCCATCCTCTGTTGGAGGAACATTTCTGGGGGGGTCGTCTCCCCAGACAACGTGCTTTTTTATCTGAAACCGACACCGGAGCGGTGGAGCCGACGTTCCCTGGTGCGCCTAAGCGTCCCGTGACACCTGACAACACTACCGTTGGACTGAATCAGACGTCACATGTGCCCTAATGATTTTCCAGCTCCTAATCTATCGTAGCAGATTTTGGTAGAGGAGACTTCGCAACACAAAAGGACTCGCACGCACACATTCTCGGCCCGACTTTACCCGCTCTGGACCGAGCGCTCGCCCGGCGCCACGGACTGAAAAGTGATCCAAACGTTGCTGAGAAAATATCCAGCTTGTTTCAACTTTGTTTTATAGAGAAGTGTGCCATTTTAAAGCCATCTGAATGTGAATAAAAGACATTTGACCCTCCCCGTGTTTCATTTTGCAGCTGCAGTACGTCACCGGTTCTTAACAGTCAGGTGTTAACGGGACCGAACAGTCAAAAACATGTGACGCCTTTGTCGTGCGTAATGTTTCACTGCTCCCAACGATTCCCATCTGGTTACTTTTATGGTCCAAAAAGAGAGAAGTCACAACAGCTTTTGATAAAAAGCAGAAAAACAGCATTTGTTAAGAATACGTGCAGTCGGAGCTAAATGAGTAACTCCTCAATCAATACAGCCCTCTCCTGAGGCGCTCGTTAATAAATCTGTGATTATACTCGTCTAGATGACGTTTCATGACCGGAGTCCTGTTGCGGAGGTGTCGGAGTCATCGACCATCACATTATACCAGTCTGATATGATTAACAGTCCCGGTCCGGCCCACAGAGGCCGGGCCGACACGCTGAATGAGTAACTCCACAGACATCTGCGTGTCGTCCCTCCACTAACTCATATTATTATCATCACTGTGAAGAAACTGAGAACGTATTGATCCCCCACCAGGGATCAGAAAAACTGTAAATCCACTTGAGAGCTATCGATTGAGGCTTCGAGAGCCGGGCCTGTACGAGCGGGACACCGGTCTGCAACCACGCGGTCGCGCGTTAGGACCGGTTTGAGCCAGCGCAACTCAACCTTATGACAAAAGATATGGAGAAAGAAAATCATACATTGGTGTTTTGCGTATGTATTTGCATGTGTTTTCTACAGAGAAGCAACGATTGCATTTTGAAGATTCCCAGGTCCAATTTTCTAAAAAGTCTGACCCTCCGATATTGATTTTGGCCAGTTTCTCAGTTCCTTCTCGGGACTATGATCTCCTGCGTATATTAAGTGAATCAATAACGAAAGAGAGTAGAGGCTGCAGGGGAGTTTAAACCGCCACCGTCTCGGCTCTGCCGCTGAAGCACGACCGCCAAGCCAGCTGCTGCTCAAAAATCCCAAAATATTACAAAATAAATATTACTTCATGTCATCTGCGGGTCACCGTTGGTGTGTTGGCAGTAAATTTACAGCGGAATATATTAGATGCAACTAAATGCTCGGGTAATAAATGGTGTGTGGAGTTAAGGGGCAACATTTATTAAACTAATTCGCCGGCCTGTAATGGATGCTGATAATGGATACAGACAGCATATGTGGTGAAAGAGAGCACAGGAATAATTCATTATTTCACTTTGTTCCAAAAAAAACCTTTTTCTATCTGATGCACTGTGAGGATACGAGGCAGTTCTTCGTCATGTTGATTCTGTGCTTGCAAACATGTTTAAAGTCTAGTTTTCTGGTAATAAGTCCTGTGCATGCAGGACCATCCTAAACTGGGAGCGGCTCCAGCAGACCTCCATGACCCTCAATGGGGTTCAAGCAGGTGTGAAAAAAAAGGAGAACAAAAGTGCACTTTAGGCTGTTTTTTAATGTTATTACTATTACAGTAATTTATCCGTATGGGTGAGATTAATCGATTTGTGGAAGGAAAAGAGAAAGCAGTGGTGGGTAATCCAGTCCTGAGGCTGAAAGCATATCTTTTTGGTTCAGGTTTTATGGTCATTTTATAGATTTATTTTAGTACAGCAACCTTGAGAGGACGGGTCTGTCAACAGGACTGATATGTTCAGGACCAGGTAATTACAGAGGACAAAAAAACAAACAAACAAAAAAAAAACAGACAAAGTTACCGAAGAAGCAGTGGGTGAATGATTCGGGTTGTTCTGTGCTCTTAAAAGCCAAACCAACAATGGTTGCCAGGGGCAACTAATTTCTGTGCTCAGCTAGGTGGAAAGACTCATACAATTGTCAGATCAGGAAATTTAAAACAGATGTGATCTGAGTGCCACAAAGAAACATCATTAAATGAAATATAAAAGAAAATGAGGAGGCGGGCCTGAATTCATTTGTTCTGAGGGGGGAGGGGGGGGGGCAGCACTGTGGCCTCATTTGTTGTTACAGCAGCAGGAGACAACTTTTGCTCCATCCATCTCATACAGCCTCTCCTCCACTCTGTTGTCTCTGTATCCACAACACAGCTAAGCCAGCACTCAACGCTGCCAGGTCTAACGTAGTCAGGTATATGGTACTCAGGTCTAACCTACTCGGGTCTATGGTACTCAGGTCTAACCTACTTGGGTCTATGGTACTCAGGTCTATGGTACTCAGGTCTATGGTACTCAGGTCTATGGTACTCAGGTCTAACCTACTTGGGTCTATGGTACCCAGGTCTATGGTACTCAGGTCTAACCTACTCGGGTCTATGGTACTCAGGTCTATGGTACTCAGGTCTATGTACTCAGTCTACTCTTGGGTCTATGGTACCCAGGTCTATGGTACTCAGGTCTAACCTACTTGGGTCTATGGTACCCAGGTCTATGGTACTCAGGTCTAACCTACTCGGGTCTATGGTACTCAGGTCTATGGTACTCAGGTCTATGGTACTCAGGTCTAACATACTTGGGTCTATGGTACTCAGGTCTATGGTACTCAGGTCTAACCTACTTGGGTCTATGGTACTCAGGTCTATGGTACTCAGGTCTATGGTACTCAGGTCTATGGTACTCAGGTCTAACCTACTTGGGTCTATGGTACCCAGGTCTATGGTACTCAGGTCTAACCTACTCGGGTCTATGGTACTCAGGTCTATGGTACTCAGGTCTATGGTACTCAGGTCTAACATACTTGGGTCTATGGTACTCAGGTCTATGGTACTCAGGTCTAACCTACTTGGGTCTATGGTACTCAGGTCTATGGTACTCAGGTCTAACCTACTCGGGTCTATGGTACTCAGGTCTATGGTACTCAGGTCTAACATACTTGGGTCTATGGTACTCAGGTCTATGGTACTCAGGTCTAACCTACTTGGGTCTATGGTACTCAGGTCTATGGTACTCAGGTCTATGGTACTCAGGTCTAACCTACTTGGGTCTATGGTACTCAGGTCTAACCTACTTGGGTCTATGGTACTCAGGTCTATGGTACTCAGGTCTAACCTACTTGGGTCTATGGTACTCAGGTCTATGGTACTCAGGTCTAACCTACTTGGGTCTATGGTACTCAGGTCTATGGTACTCAGGTCTAACCTACTTGGGTCTATGGTACTCAGGTCTATGGTACTCAGGTCTAACCTACTTGGTCTATGGTACTCATGGTCTATGGTCTACTACTGGTCTATGGTCTAGGTCTATGGTACTCAGGTCTACTTGGTCTATGGTACTCAGGTCTATGGTACTCAGGTCTATGGTACTAGGTCTAGGGTCTATGGTACTCAGGTCTAACCTACTTGGGTCTATGGTACTCAGGTCTATGGTACTCAGGTCTATGGTACTCAGGTCTATGGTACTCAGGTCTAACCTACTTGGGTCTATGGTACTCAGGTCTATGGTACTCAGGTCTATGGTACTCAGGTCTAACCTACTTGGGTCTATGGTACTCAGGTCTATGGTACTCAGGTCTAACCTACTTGGGTCTATGGTACTCAGGTCTATGGTACTCAGGTCTAACCTACTTGGGTCTATGGTACTCAGGTCTAGACCTACTTGGGTCTATGGTACTCAGGTCTATGGTACTCAGGTCTATGGTACTCAGGTCTAACCTACTTGGGTCTATGGTACTCAGGTCTATGGTACTCAGGTCTAACCTACTTGGGTCTATGGTACTCAGGTCTATGGTACTCAGGTCTAACCTACTTGGGTCTATGGTACTCAGGTCTATGGTACTCAGGTCTAAACTACTCAGCTGCCACCTCATCTCTTGACTGATGAAGAACTGTAAATCTCTGTGTAAAGTCACGGGTTCACGCTCTCCCCTGGGAAAAAAAAAAGTCACAGTTACAGTTTTTCTTTTTATAATTTGATTCCATTTGTTTTGGGGTTTTTTTTTTTTGTGCTGTGGCCAGAACTTGGTGACGTGAACAACATGGCTCATTAACATCTTCACCCGAGCTTCAGCAGCAATGAAGCCCGCTGGAGACAAAATCAGCCAACGCTATATCAGGACCAGTACGGATATATGTGGTTAATAAAACAAATTAAAAAGTAAAAGCAGTGTTGTGTACAAACACATTGTTATTCTCATTCTTCACATTTCCACATTTCTTTTGTCCCATTCTATATTTGCTCCATGAACCGCTAATGTAATGAAACCATGCCTTGAGCTCCGCCTCCTATCGTGTCTTTTTTCTGCCAAGTCTCAACGATGTACTGAAGTAAAGACGTTCCAGTTGGAGTTTTCCTCCCTACTTTCCCGGTATTAAGACTCTTCAGGTCAAGTTGCAGATCTTTACTTCTCAAGTACGGACTGTCGTCAGTAACCTCACGAAGAAGGCTGCAGCGTTAAACGAAGCGTCTCTGTGTGCATGAGAAGGAAATTCCTGCAAAGCTTTGTGGGTTGAATCAACAGAAACGGGAGGTTTCACAATAAAAACACCAGCACCGCTGACATAAGACCCTGGAGGGGTCGAGTTTCCTCAATCATCTGCATCGCTCCTTCTTCACAACCACTGCATCCCCGAGCAGCTGGAGCCACGCTGCGTACTCTGTGGTGAAATAACGGCTGTAGAGGAGATGAGATGTGAGGATAAATATTTGGATGGGGCGGGGTGAAAATTTAAGATGGCAGTAAGATATTTTCCACATGTGGCTTCATCATCCAGTGGTTTGGTGCGGGGATAGATGCCAGATGCCTTATGCAACGCACACACAGAATCTGGGGGATGTTACATACTAAAAGTGTGGCTTTGAAAGTGAATTTTTTTTTTTTTTAATTTAGGTCCGTCCAAAGCATTTGCCTGCTTCAAACTAAGGATGCACGACGATATCGGCATGGCCGATCAAGACTGAAAGATAAAACGTCTGCAAAAAAAACAACAAGTGATGGATGGATGACAAATGATCACAAAGTTGCTGCGTGCAGCAAATACTCACCGTTGTTCATGGGAGGAGTCAAAACCCACAGCTTCAACACCGCTAACTTAATAACTCATGTCATTTATTAAATAAGGCAAGAGAAAGAAGAGCCATCAGCAGCTGCTTGTTAACTCTGTTAACGGAGGCAGAAAGTTGGACCTCCTCCAGGGCAGAAGGCATCAGAAACTCCTGAGATTTACATTGTTTCTTTGTTAAGGGAATGTGTTTGTATCAGTCCCATCACCGTGACGACAAGAGCATCACAGTTTAACGTCTTCATAAAGTAGGTGCGTTGATATTGGCAGCAGCAACAATCTGTTTCCAAATATCAGCATATTTAATCCCTTGTATATATAATTCAAATTAAATCAGTTTTCGTCAAACGTAGCCACACTGTCACTTAAGTTGGATGATATATTTGACTCTAGAGCTGAGCGATTTTATCGATTCTGCTATATATATCGATATTTTTTTCCCCCCAGAGAATATCGATTTTTCAGCCGTGGGTATCGATATTCTAAGCTTATTCCAAAACCCCCGTGTCCCACCTTTAAAAGCTTGCAAGCAACAATTTGCACTGTTTAGATAAAATATTATTTTTCTCAACAAATCTTTTATTCATTGTGTCCAGCATTTGCAAGCTGCCTGTCAGCCATATAATGTGTAATTGATGCTTTCAGTTCAATTAATTCAAACAAAGTCATTGCAACACTCACAAGATGTCACCAAAATCACTTTGTACCTTTAAAATCTTTCAGAAAATGATGTAAATGTATTGTATCGTGAGCCGAATATTGTGTATCGTATCGTATCGCGAGACTAGTGTATCGCAAAAGCTTAAAATAAGCTTATTTTGATGTAACTCAATCACTACTTTACAGCAAACACACATGTTGGTGTGTTCCTGATCATGTTATGTCTCCACTATCACCCAAACGCGGTCATGTGACAACTATCAGTGCTGTCATTGGTTAACAGCAGTCGAGCTGGGAAGCAAGGCAACACAACAGCTACTCGTTGACTCTTTTCTACGCGGATGTAGAATTGACCAATCAGGCCTGTTGCACCTGTCGACACGCCTCCATGAGTTGATTGAATTAAGTAGCTTAAAAAGTAGCTTAAGTAGCTTAAAAACAAAATTGACCGTTAGTATTAATCGGTTAGAGTTACTGTTATCGGTTAACGGTTAACCATGTGCATCCCTAATATAATGTCTTCACTGTAGCCCAAACGCGGTCATGTGACAACTATCAGCGTTGTCATTGGTTAACAGCAGTCAAGCTGGGAAGCATGGCAACACAACAACTACTCGTTGACCCAGAGTTGGCCGTTTATCTCCGTGGTAGCTGTTTGGACCACTCTAGACTTTAACCAACTGTTTGGTGCTACGATCCTGAGTAGACGTACGTGTATGTAACTCACTCTGGAATTGATCGGATAATTAAAAATGAAGTAGAATCAATAATACAACTGGTATCTCATCTTGTCCAACTCTGACACAGAGCACATGTCAAGACACATAAGAGCAGAGGCTTGTAAACTGAACCAGACTTAAATGTTCTGACAGGACCACCAGATTACGTGAAGCTTTTTGTCCATTTTGATGACCATCACGTGTGTAATAAGGGAGTGAAGGAGGAGGAGGATGAATAAATCGTAATATAAACCCTGCAGCTGGGACTGAACCGGGGAAACTCACACTGATGGTCTGCAGATGTACACACAGCATAAATCTGAAAACGGGCCTCCAACACGCACATGCCGTCAACGAGGCACGGCCGTTTAACGTGAAGTGTTAACTGTGTCAGAGAGCAGAGGAGGAACATGGGTATTTACCGCATCTGATACATGTAAACAGGAACCGCAGACGCATCTGGAAAACATTCACACCGACGGCACGGCGGCAGGTGTGGAGGAGGCGACATGAATGTCTGATGGGACCAGCAGGCTCACGCACGGCAGCTTTGACGGGCAACTGGTCACATATGCTTGGGGGAGTTGGGGGGGGGGGGGATGTGCTTCTCTTCCCTCAGGAGAATGAAAAAAATACGACTTTAACTCCCTGCTGCTGTTCATCAATAACAGCTGCCTGCAGTGACTGCACTGCTGCCATCGTGAGCTCCACATCGCAGACAGCTGAGCCGATTCAGGCGCCGCAGGAAAAGCTGATCGGGACGGTCCGTTTGAAACTCTGCAACTGTGACTAGGCTCTTGCCGATTGTGCTAGCATAATTTTTGGCATAATCTGAGGAACTGAGTATAACTTTTGCCCTTTTTCCAAAAGTAGCACTGCTAGCATAATCTGTATATTTTCTTGTCTTAATAGCACAATTTTAGAATAATTCAAGAAAACAAAGATCTCAGATACTAAAAACGATAGATTACTATTTACAGTTGGTTCCATTACTTGCAAGCAAGTGTGATGCTTCAATATAACAAGCGCTAATTAACTGTTAGAGGACGAATTAGAGAAGTCAAACCGGACTGTGTGGTTCAGAAACGAGCGAGATTATTCAATGTTAAATTTGTTATCCAGGGCTTTGTCAGAAACTGCATGGTTTAGTTTTCACTGTATTTGTTTTTAGTTGTTTTGAAACACAGCGCGTGCTGCTAGCGCGCACAGTTCGTTGTTTACTCGAAATTTGCATACTTTACCATGGTAACTGGAGGCCATTTGAGTGCAAAACCTTGCAGAAACTGTGTCACGCTCTGCTACACGCGATGGTTAGCAAGCTATCCACACATAGTTATCCACCACACTATCCAGGCTTTGTGCAACCTATTTTTGTTCGCTGGATAACTATCCGCTGAGTAGCAGATTTATCCGCCGTATAGGCCTAACCACTGGATAAAGTTACCCACGTTTTGAACAACCGGGCCCAGAACGTCAGGCCAGGGTTAATAAAATACATTTCCAAACTTGTCTAGTGAGTTGTGAAGCTTGTGCACAGAATAATTTTTTTTTAAAGTAGCATAATTTTGAAAAGCGAGCATAATTTGAGTATAATTTGGGCAAAAAACGAGCACTGCCACTAGCATAATATGCCACCTTTACTAGCACAATCGGAAAATGCCTAGCTGTGACTGTAAAGGTTTTCTGCAGCTTATCTCGTCCTTCCGAGTGTCTGCGGTGTGAAATAACTCCTCATGCTAATATCTATGTTCAGCAGGAAGGTCCGGACCCAAACGTTTGAATATCTGCTTCTCACGTCTGATAATAATTCACAAACCGCTGAACTGCCTCACAGATAATAGATTAGTCTGCATGCTGTAATGTGTACTGCGCTGTTAAAATGCACAAATATTAGCGGAACATCCAACATCCATATAACCACAGGCAGACAGCGGCGACACCAGTCATTAGTGACAAAGCTCGTCTGTTAAAATGGTCCAATGTGTTTGGACGTCTTGAGTGACAGACAAATTAAAAAACGACTCTCTGTAGCAGTCAATCACATTTCTTTTTTTTTCTTTTTTTTAACCCCCAATTACATGCAACGATTTTCCTCAATTCTGAGGTCAATATTACAGAATGACGTTCTAAAAACGAAACACTTGCACCAAATCAAACCTGCACTTAAAACTAAAAAAAAAAAAAAAAATTTTTAAGTGCCTGGATTTCTTTGTGAATGTCAAGCTGATGGACAAGGACACTTCCCCATCACGAGCACATATGAGGTGGCGACATCCCTGGAAGACCTCTCTGCTACCAGGACGGTCCGTTGAAGGAGAACAGAACCAGATGCTGGGAGGGACCACATCTGCCAGAAACCAGCTGGAGACAGAGGTCCATTAACTGAGGAATCAGCAAAGATCGAGCCTCCTATAATGTCTTCAGACTGAAGTATTTAAATGAAGTTTTATTGAAATTGTAAAGCCACATGTAAAGCTCCTTCCACATGCTCCAACTCTGCTAACTTAAACACTCTCATCTCCTTTTGTGATCACATACTTTTTTTTCCAACAAAAAATCTGTGAAAAAAAGGGAAACACTCCTCTTCTCGTAGCTTACATTATGAATGTTTTTCCATTTAACTCATGAAAAAATTCAAATGAAATGATGAGTTCCCCTAAGATTAGTCTCTCTTTACATTCTGGTTCTCATCTTTAGAAATTTCCTTCAACGAATGGAAAAGTAATTTAAAACGCCACAGAGAGGCCGAACAGGCAGCATGAGAGTAACTAAACTTCCACCAAGAGGAGACGTATCCATTTTTCACGCTGGGTAACACCCAACCGAGGAGACTTTAGTATCACAGCCAGATGGAAAAGCACAGATAAGGACACCGTGATGAGGCAGAAGATCCGGACATATACGGGTCTCTGTGTCCTCTGACCCAGACAACCCTGCTTTGCTCAAACACTCACGAAATCTGATAAATTGCAGGCTATAAGACTCTGCTGAATTTACTGCCTGTTTCAGTTACTTATGGCACTGCTTTATTTTTATTAGCTTTTATTTAAACCAGGTTGGTCCCACTGAGATCAAAGATCTCGTCTACAAGGGAGACCTGGGCCTCCAGCGGCTACTCATCTAAAACGGACCGACATCAGCTTTAACTGGAGCAGAACCTACTTTAAAGGCATACTAAGTTCTGTGGTTCTTTCTAGGGCCAATAACAAGAAATGATGACGTCATCCCAATAAGTCCGATATCACAACGAATAGCCCCAATAACATACATATTTCTGTCAACACAGCAGTGCCTCGCTCCCACTGAGTCTTGAATGACCAGCAGTGAATGTTATGTTTAAGTGACGTTGGCATAATCAGAAAAACGATTACTCACTCAGGAAAATCAAGAATACCCCCTCATGCCAGAAAACAACTCGTTAACTCAGGTCATAATTTTGGTAGTTGCTGACTTGAATTGATATTCGCAGTATTCTCCCACATGTTACACATAAAAAAGAAAAAAATAGAAAAGGCTGAAAGAACGACTAGCAAACGAGGGAACGGAGGAATTTACATTGCACCTTGAATGCAGCCTGCAGCACAGCGTACTGATCACAACAAACATGACGGCGTGGAACTTCGTTAAAGTTTCAGAAGAAGATAGTTTGGTGGTTATTTGTGACGAATCCTCCGAGTGAATTCTACGAGGAGGGAAGCACAAGCTTTAATACATAAAACCTGATCAGCCACCTACAACATAACAATCACTTCCATGGAGTTTTGAAATTGCACTAACAAGAGCTAACGGAAGCTAATGCTAACACGCGCAAGCCAGCAGCAGTCTCCCCTCCCCCTCATTCCTCTCATCTAAAACTTCCATTAGATTAAAAAATTAAAAAAATAAAAACTACTGAACCTCATTTACTTTAAAGGTATTAATTTAAATGTAACCGCAAGCCAAAATCCTTTAAATGTTAATCTTTTTCAGTTTGTAATTGTGATGCATGTATTTCCATTAGTTCAAGGAGCCTTTATTTCTTTTATTTCAGTCAGTAATGAACCTTATTTAAGTTGAATGTGAGATATCAAATAGGTTTGTATGATAGCTTTACGAAAATGTTTGAGAGGCTTGCCGATAGTTTTTCATTGGGAAAATTAAATATCTTCATTTAAAAATTAAAAACTATTTTATATTTTGTTCATAGTATTGATGTAATGATCTTAGGTATATGTGTGTTATCAGTTATCGGTATCAGCCTTCAGGAGCTGAAAGTTATTGGTTATCGGTATTAAAAAACAGTTATCGTGCATCCCTAGTTCTTTCCTTACATTTCTCTTGTTTCTCATGAGGATCTTTAGTATAAATTTCGTATAAATTCAAGGGATTGTCAAGGTTGGTAAAAGAAAAAAATTGCATGGGAATTAAAAGGAGGACTGACGTGATGCCTGGAAAATCTGCAAGAACGAGATGAGATCTGAGAGAGCGCAACCAAAAATATTCCGTTAAAAACCAGAGTACCATCCCGGGTTAGACCGGTCCAGTCCACGTTGGCGTACGACACAGGCACACAGGACGACTGCGATGAACAGGGACTCCCACGCATTAGTTCGAGTGGCAAGGCGTCAAACCACCTGAATCATACGTAACATGTCAAAAAACTAATTCCCTGTCCAACAGGAACTAGGCCACCGCATCCTCTTTAGTCCTTTTTCTTCCCTCAGCTGTTGCCGCAGAGGAAACCCTGCACTGATACTACGTCTTTGGTGCCTCTGTTACGGACCTTTGTCACCCTGGTTTTTGAGCTCTCGCTACGCCACTGCAACTTGCGTGCACGAGACACCCGTCAGACCAGGGGTCTCCAGATCCAGTCCTCAAGGGCCCCTGTCCTGCAGGCCTTTGGTGTTTCCCTGCTTCAGCACACCCGGTTCAAACGAATGGGTCGCTAACAGGTTTGCTGACGAGCTAACGGCGATCCAGTCATTTTGTACAGTGCTAAGACTTCCAAAGATGACAGATTATTTTAACTTCATAAGACTAATGAGTCAGAGTTGTTAATCAAGTCTCCAAACTAGGGATGGAACGGTTACCGGTGTTACGATAAAGCGTGGTAAATTTTTACATGATAACGATTACCGTTTATGTTTGACTTCATCTCATTACTGAGGTCGATTAGCGGGGGATATTTAATATCAGCCTCATTCAAGTCTGCAAGCGACTCGCGACTGTGTCTCGCGTGAATTTGTAGCTTGTAACATTGGTTTCGTAATGTTAGCATGGCGGAAACTGGTGATAGCACGCAGGACATTTACCAACCTACTGAAAGGACGAAATCTGAGGTCTGGGCATATTTTGTTTTTTTGTTTTTTAAGAATGCAGAGGGACAACTGGTGGAGGACAGTTATCCTGTCTGCAGAGTACTTGTTTACATTTTATTGTAATTTGTAGAAGCAACTTGAAGGAGCTAAGGCTAATGCTTCAAGCTCCTGAGATGTTTGACCAAGAGTAACCTGGTCGACGCGCTTCGCTAACTCGCATTTCGTAAACGTCACCGTTGCGCGTTGATCGGAAAAGGGCCGGAATGATGTTCTTCTGATGCAGTTAAAATATCAATTTATTCCATTAACTGATCCGACAACCATAACGCCAGCAGTTAGCGCCACAGCGGTCAAAAACCTTTTGCCCTTCCGGGTCAAACACCTGACCAATAACAGGCAGCTACCTTTATACCTGACCCTCAGGTAACAATACAGCGACACCCACAGACACACAGAGTGAACTAGAATTCAGAACAACATATTTGGCTCTGACACAACTGTTTCTTTATTTGCACATTTATACGTATTTAAGGTTCAGCTTAAAGTCCAAAGTTTATATCATTTGAACTTTGCACTATAATTTTTGTTCCTGATAATTGCATATTTTGACCTACTATGGTTGTTAAAGTGTTTATTTAAATTTGCAGCAGACAAATTAGCTTTGTTCCTGTTATTTATTTTGTTGATTTAAAATAAAACCTCTTTCTGTGCCAGTTGTTTCCCCTTTTAATGTAAAATTTTGGCTTCTGATGTTTTAGTCTGACAAATTACCAGTCTGGTGAATCCCGATGGCGTCAATGGGAGCCGGTCTCAAGTTCTCAGAGGCGCCACCCTTCAGCACACAGGGCCCAAAACCATCTGGGGCCAGTAGTTCAGTACCGGTCACAGCAGGACACCCTCATCTCTAGACCGTGACGGGTCAGAGCGCTTTTCACGGAGCACAAAGAGGCCTTCCAAGTATTCAGTTTGGTCGTAACGTTCTGGCCGACGGCTGTAATTATCCGCTTCCTAACTGGAATATTACATTTAAACGCAACTTTGCTTTGCAAGTTAAGTGCATCACGAGTAACAGCTGGAATGCAGTGTCTTATTTTGGACATTAGTAAATCCCTAAACAGAGCTTTTAAAGGCAGCCCTGGATCCTGGTTTCAATGCCGGTCGGATCTAAAAGCATCGCTGTAAAGCCAGAACTCCACTGATTTTATTTAATTTGAATCTGGTGGGCGGACTACAAAAGAAAACGATGGCGCGAGAGCTCTGCAGCTGCTGGTGATATAAAGTTGCACGCACGCTGGGGAGAAAAAACAGACTCTGCTGCCAGCTGAACTGCACGGCGGGAAAAAGGCGGACGCTCGGGTTTGACGAGAGCAGCAAAAATTAAAAAAGAAGACGAATGGTTTTTCTGTTAAAACGGTGGCGTAGCTTTAACGGGCCTGCGCCGCCTTTCTCCAGGAACGCCGCGGAGCACAGAGGTCTTGTCTTTGCACGTCCTGTTTGTTTGGAGGGATGAAGTATTTGGCCTCCACGGATGAACGGACAGGATGTTTCAGGAACAAATCCAGCTATCTGGAAAGAGCTCTGGGCTTCGCGCGTGGGAGAGCCAAATCAAGACTGAGATGTTTGGACGGCGGTCCAACGGGGAGAGGGGAAAACAGACGCTCAGAGTCGATGACTGGACGTTCAGTCTGCATCTCCGCAGAGCTACTAATAGAGCCATGAACCGCAGCTAGAGGAACGTTGTTTTAATCACAGCGGCGACGGCAACGCTATCATTTCAACACTAAAGTACTGCAGGAGGGAATTCCTCAGTTATGGAAAACTGCAGCCTCTCTTTTCCCAAACTCTCTGCCAAAGTCTCCCCACAAACACTGCGCAATATGAAAGCATTTGTTTCTCTGCGGGGGGGGGGGTTCTTGCTCTGCAGGCACCTCCAAGTCATCTGAAAGTGTTCATCTGAACACATCTCCCCCACCTGACGTGTGGAAAACGTGGTCGTCCGAGCAACTGAGGAGACCTTGAAACCTCGGCGTCAACAATCCTTGAGAGATAAAAATAAAAGCGAGCGACGTCACCTCCCAAAGAGCTGCCGCAGAGCACGTTATCCAACAGACGTTCAATAAAACATGGCCTGCTCCAAAAACAGCCGAGCCACCAAGGAAAAGGTTTCTGTGGTGTCAAGAGAAGGTCAGCTGTTAATTACAGGGTTGGTGGTCAGTCTCTGAACCCCCCCACTCCACCCCCCGATGAGTTTACGCAAAACAACCGGAGCCAAAATGTCCAAATATTAGGGGGAAAATGATGAAGCGTCTGCTCTGGATGTCACGCTTCCAACATGTCAGGAGCTGGATACTTGCAAACTCGACAACATTAGGAACGCCGCCGTGACACGACTGCACGTCCTGACGTTTAGGGGCCCCTTAAGAGGCAGACTAACATTTAATGTACTTTAGTTAGGGATGCACAATAACTGTTTTTTAAAACCAATACCGATAACTTTCAGCTCCTAAAGGACGATACCGATAACACACCACATATACCTAAGATCATTACATTAATACTATGAACAAAACCAAAAATAGTTTTGACTTTTTAAATGAAGATATTTAATTTTTCCAATGAAAAACTATTGGCAAGCCTCTCAAACATTTTCTTAAAGCTATCAAACAAACCTATTTGATATCTCACATTAACTTAAATAAGGTTCATTACTGACTGATATAAAAAATAAAGGCTCCTTGAACTGATGGAAATACATGCATCAGAATTACTAACTGAAAAAGATTAACATTTAAAGGATTTTGGCTTGTGGTTCCATTTAAATTAATACATTTAATTAAAGTAAATGAGGTTCAGTAGTTTTTATTATTTTTTTTTTAATCTCATGGAAGCTTTAGATGAGAGGAATGAGGGGAGGGGAGACTGCTGCTGGCTTGCGCGTGTTAACATTAGCTTCCGTTAGCTCACGTTAGCGTGATTTCAAAACTCCATGGAAGCGATTGTTATGTTGTAGGTGGCTGATCAGGTTTTACGTATTAAAGCTTGTGCTTCCCTCCTCGTAGAATTCACTCGGAGGATTCGTCACAAATAACCACCAAACTATCTTCTTCTGAAACTTTAATGAAGTTCCACGCCGCCATGTTTGTTGTAAACAGTACGCTGTGCTGCAGGCTGCATTCAAGGTGCAACGTAAATTCCTCCGTTCCCTCGTTTGCTAGTCGTTCTTTCAGCCTTTTCTATTTTTTTCTTTTTTATGTGTAACATGTGGGAAAATACAGAGAATATCAATTCAAGTCAGCAACTACCAAAATTATGACCGAGTTAACGAGTTGTCTTCTGGCATGAGGGGGTATTCTTGATTTGGGAGCGGAGTGGAGACGAGACTTGATGTTGGCTTGCCCACATTAGCTCACGTTAGCGTGATTTTAAAACTACATGGAAGCGATGGTTATGTTTAAGGTGGCTGGTTGGGTTTGACATATTAAAGCTTGTTTTATTTTTCCCTCCTTCGCTTGGAGCTTTTGTCACAAATAACCAGCGAACTATCTTCTTCTGAAACTTGAACGAAGTTCCATGCAGTCGCCTCCATGTTTTTTTTTTGTTTTTAAATCAATGCACTGTGCCGCAATACTGCATTCAAGGTGTAATGTAAATTCTTCCGTTCCCTCGTTTGCTCGTCGTTCTTTCGGCCTTTTCTATTTTTTTATGTGTAACATGTGGGAAAATACTGTGAATATCAAAGTCAGCAACTACCAAAATTACAGGGATGTCGACGGGAAATTGGAGGTTACATTGCTAAGCGGTATGGGAAGCAGGACCTAGTGATGTCCACGCCGGGGACGAGGCAGACAAGCGTACATTTCCTACCTACATTTACCGGTGGTGAGAAGCGCTGTATATTTCTTCAGCGTTGTCTGACATGTTGCTAGCCGCTCTCTCAGCTACATAGCTGACGTCACAACGGGCATGTGAGAGTTCACGCGTCTGTTGCCACAACGATGGCAGGTCTGGGTCGCTGGACCTCAGGAAAACCGATTCGCGGCCGTATATATGGGACATCTGACCGTTCGTAGTGTGTTTTTACCGATCCAGTTCTCTATGACCGATGCACTCGGACCGATAACCGATTCAAATTGGCTTTATCTTTAGACCCCTAATAAATACGTTTTAAACAAAATTCAGGTAACAATAAATAAGTACAATAAGGAATAAACATCTCTCCTGTGAATTTAAAGCTAATAATCATCCATCCAAACAAGAAAGGGAGAAGTAATATCAGAAAATATGTGCTTCGGGCTTACTTTGACCGTTGATTTGCCCCTCGCCCCAAAATTATTAAACCGGATTTACACGTATCTCAAAAATGACCCCCAGGATGGAAAAAAACTCGGAAATCCGCAGATCCGCGGAAAATTGACACCCCTGAAATTATGACCAAGTTAACAAGTTGTTTTCTGGCATGAGGGGGTATTCTTGATTTTCCTTATTGAGTAATCGTTTTTCTGATTATGCCGACGTCACTTGAACATAACATTCACTGCCGGTTATTCAAGGCTCAGAGGGAGCGAGGCACTGCTGTGTTGACAAAAATATATATGTTATCGGGCCTATTTGTCATGATATCGGACTTATCGAGATGAAGTCATAACTTCCTGTTATCGGCCCGATAGTTATCGGGTCGATAATTATTGTGCATCCCTAACTTTAGGGACAGAGGGCACCTCAGGACTGAACTTAACCCTTTAGGCGCTGGAGTTTTTTCAAGAAAATATTCAATTTTGATATCAAGATTTTAAAAGGCTCTAACTTGAAAGAAGTTTGAGATAGAGGTTTACTATCAATGAGAAAATTGTTCAGTATGACTCAAAGTTTGTGATAGGAGTGAAATTATTCAAATAATTTGCATATTATGACGTCACAAGGTGGCGGACATATTGGGAAATGTTCAATTTTGATATCAAGGTTTCAAAAGGCTATAACTTTTAAAGTGGTTTGAGATAAAGGCATACTGTAAATGAGAAATATCTTCAGTATGAACCAAAATTTGGGATGGAAGTAGATTTGTCATCTAATTTGATTATTGTGACATCACCAGGTGGCAGGCATAGAAAACATCCATTTTTGTTTTCAAGATTTCAAAAGGCTGCAATTTGAAAGTGGTTTGAGATAAGGGCATACTATAATTGAGAAATATTGTTGAAGCAAAATTTGGGCTGTAAGTAAATTGTCAACTAATTTGCATATTGTGACATCAGCAGGTGGCGGCCATGTTGGAAAATGTCAATTTTCTTATAAAAGATTCCAAAAGGGTATAATTTGAGCGGTTTGAGATAAGGGAATACTTTCAACAGTCAATGTGAAATATATTCAGTATGAAATAAAATTTTTGATAGAAATAAATTCACTGATCCAATTTGTATAATCTTTAGGCACTGTTTGGGGGGCCATATAGAATTGTATTATTTTCAAAGACCTTCAATGATCAAGATGGCACCGCTTGTAGTTTTTCAGTGTGTGTGGTATCTTTCATTGCAAGGCACAGCACAAAGACCTACTCCACACTGACGGATGTTTCACGGGTGATGAGGCTCCAGAGTTCATCATTCAGAAAAAGAGAGATGAAATCAAGTGGCTCAAAATTTGTCAGATCGTCTCCACAATAACCAACAGGCTCATCAAAATTTGGGATCCACTTTAGATATTATTCCTCTCCTCTCAAGAATTCCCAGCCATCATTATTATAATCATTGCCGCCGTGATTTGTGGTGGGCCGGTGAACGCCATCTCCACCGCCATTACCGGTGTATTTTCTCCCGCGTCTCCCACAACCGTGGCTGTTTTCATCCCCGCTACATTCACGCATAATCGCGGTGTTATGAGACCCTCTGACATCCCGACCACGTCCTCTGCTTGGTTTTTGCAAGCACACTGAGGTGAAGCACCTGTTATACTGTCTGATGGTTGTGAACTATGACAGGCGGACCCGCCGTCACTACTAATGTCAGTTTCATCGTCATTGAACAACTCTACGTTTTCCTCCTCGGAGTCGGAGTCAGCCAGTAACTGACGAAGTACTTCGTCGATGGTAAACCGACCTCTCGGCATCGAAAGTAAATGAAAAAAAAAAACTTTTTCGCTCTGTTCTGCTCTCGCTCCGGTCAGCACTACTACCGCTGCTGCACCGCCGCCTCTCTGCGACGGAGGGTACTTTGCAAACTATTTTTCTCTGAAACTTTGAATGGCACCACCCCCAAAAAATCTACTCAGATTACAGGCACACATGTCTCCTATCTCCTGGTGAAAAGTAGTGACACGATTCGGCACCACATTTATAGATACAGCCTGTTTTATTCAGCAATGTTCCTTGTCGCAATATTGCGACTTTGGCGCTTAAAGGGTTAAAAACCAAATGAGGTGCTGACACCCTCGACATCTCTTCTCTCCCACCACAAATCTTGAGATCATTCTGTAGTAAACATAAAGCCCAAAATGTCAGAATTAGTCACTCTGATGACATCACAATGACATCATGAAGTTATTTTTGCAGAGCGGTTTGGTGCGTGAGTCACTGCAGGTTGTCCGTCTGTCTGAGAATCATGTGTTTATCATTAAACAGAGAAAGGATGAGGCGACCTGCTTTTACAGCACACGTGATTTTTAAAGCATTTTACTTTTACGTTTCTCAGTGAATCATTGTTATTAATGAATCTGGGCTCGTCAGACGTGCTTTCCAGAGAGCTACGCGTTCCCACCTCCAGTGGAAACATTTATTCAGTCACACTCATGGACAAAAATGTGCTCAAGATGGTGACACACAAAACAGAATTTCTTGCATTAAACATTCACAGCGCTGGTGAAGAAAGTAAGTGAACCCACAGACTAATTACTTCAGTGAAAGCTAGAGTCAGATGCTAAAAGGCTCAAACATATTAGGAAGACAGGAAAAAAATATACGATCAACAGCGGTTCTCCAAACGCTGCTGTGCACCTGGAGTTTCTCCAAGAGCACCTTGGTGATACCAACAAGTATAAAAAAGTCATTCAATCTCAGATCTCAACACGTTGCTGCAACATCACCGCTCTTCTGTTCAACACCTGCTGCTCATATTATCCAGCTCTGACATGACAAACCAGCTCAAGTTTCAAACACTGGTGCCGTAGTAGGATGCAATGAGAAAACAGTCCATGTGGAGGAACTGAGTTTTTTATTTAGTTGGGTTTAACTTGGATCCCAGGTTTAACGTCTGGAGTGACGGTTCATGCTTCCTGAGTTGCATTGTTTGTTGATGAATTAATCATAAGTGTGATTCTGAATTTAAGAAAAACCCTGCAGCTTCGGCAGCAGAACCAGGCTGTTGTCTCAGTGACGTCGGCGTCTTTCGACTGTCCGCTGTCTCACCTATTCACCGGTCCTCCTCTAGTCTTTAGACGAAGCTTAGTAGAAACTGGGTGTCGCAGCAGGACGACGACGCCAAGCTTGGAAGCAGATTCACCACAAAATGGCTTCGGTCAAAGAAGATCTGCCTTTTGCAGAGCCCAGACCCTCAACCCCATAGAGATGCTGTGAAATGATCTCAAGAGACCCGTTTTACACATGCTTTTGAACCGAAGAAGTAATGTGAGAAGGAATGGTCAAACATTTCTCCAGAACATCCTGCAGCTCTGATCTGGACCTACTGAAGGTAGGTCTTTGACCACCTGGTCAGTGGACTTCTCAACCCTAACCCTAATCTGGACCTACTGAAGGTAGGTCTGGACCTACTAAAGGTAGGTCTTTGACCACCTGGTCGGTGGACCTCTCAACCCTAACCCTAATCTGGACCTACTGAAGGTAGGTCTTTGACCACCTGGTCGGTGGACCTCTCAACCCTAACCCTAATCTGGACCTACTGAAGGTAGGTCTTTGACCACCTGGTCGGTGGACCTCTCAACCCTAACCCTAATCTGGACCTACTGAAGGTAGGTCTTTGACCACCTGGTCGGTGGACTTCTCAACCCTAACCCTAATCTGGACCTACTGAAGGTATGTCTGGACCTACTGAAGGTAGGTCTTTAACCACCTGGTCAATGGACTTCTCAACCCTAACCCTAATCTGGACCTGCTGAAGGTATGTCTGGACCTACTAAAGGTAGGTCTTTGACCACCTGGTCAGTGGACCTCTTAACCCTAACCCTAATCTGGACCTACTGAAGGTAGGTCTTTGACCACCTGGTCGGTGGACCTCTCAACCCTAACCCTAATCTGGACCTACTGAAGGTAGGTCTTTGACCACCTGGTCGGTGGACCTCTCAACCCTAACCCTAATCTGGACCTACTGAAGGTAGGTCTTTGACCACCTGGTCGGTGGACCTCTCAACCCTAACCCTAATCTGGACCTACTGAAGGTAGGTCTTTGACCACCTGGTCGGTGGACCTCTCAACCCTAACCCTAATCTGGACCTACTGAAGGTAGGTCTTTGACCACCTGGTCGGTGGACCTCTCAACCCTAACCCTAATCTGGACCTGCTGAAGGTAGGTCTTTGACCACCTGGTCGGTGGACCTCTCAACCCTAACCCTAATCTGGACCTACTGAAGGTAGGTCCAGAGAAGAGTCAACCAGCTATTCACTCATCGAATTAACTTTCTTTTTTCCCCCCCACCAACACTGAGAATGTGTTTGTTGAACAAAGCCATTAAACAAAGAATTATAAGCATTTGTTACTAATCAGCTTAAGCAGATTTTGTTGGACCACTGTTGGGGCACAGATGAAGATCGGATCACAGCAAATTAACACGGAGAACCAGTTAATTCCAAAATGATTCGCCTACCATACACCCTTGTTCATGCCACCGTACTTCAGTCCTGCGTGGATGTTTGATGAATAACAAAAGCTAAACAGCCACGTCAGAGGATCTGACTGATATTTAGGACGATTATGTAGCCAAGATTCTCGTTAGGAGTTCATCGATGTCACTTATATGTTACATACGTGGTGCTACGACCTGCAGTCAGTTAGCGTAGCGCTTTACCTTGATCCTTGTCTGAATCTAACCTGATACTTAGTTTCCTCTGATCAAAGACTGTCAAACTGTTAATCGTGTCATTCGGTTCTCAGATGAGACCATTTCATTCTAAGGTTTGAACATCCCTTTGAGTCCGGCAGGTTTAGATGAACATCTCAACACTCACCCTCCTGGTGTTGTCCAGAACTTTGGGGTCGGGCTGGCCGTAGTTGGGGGGGTTGGCGTGCGGGTCGTAGCCCAGCCTGGAGAGCATGGGAGCGATGACGGCCATGTCCCTGACCACATCAGGTGGGATCTTTCCCACCCACTTGGACAAGGCTTCCACGTTGACTGGCTTGATGACCTGGTCGGTGGACCTCTCAACCCTAACAAGAAACAGAAGAACGATGACCTGAGATGAGATAAGTCTGTAATTATAATGCTAAAAGAGGGCCATTTAATCACTAAATGGTTACATACAGTACTCTTATATTGAAAAAACAATCTTTCATTAAAAAAAAAGGTAACTGGACATGATAAAGGTGTTCAGTTTTGAATATACTGCAAAAAGAAGTTCATCTACAGATCCATTTGAGACTTGCAATCTCAACCAAATGAAAAGGTTAACATGCATCAATCCATCTGGGTACCACACCGGACATGGCCCAGATTTTTTTTAAAAAAAAGTTAATAAATAGACAATCCATCTGTGTGCATCTAACTGGCTCTAACCGGATCATGAAACCAGAGTTGAGATCTGAGGCTTCCCCATCTCAGCAGGCCACATCCTGAATAAATGACCTCTCCTTCTCCTTTCATTCTCCAGCATCACCTTTCACGTGATTCACTATCCCCCAGCTGCCTGTCTCAAACATCACCGAGACTCTCCAAACTCATTTAATCTAATTTCTTTACACTCAGTCAGTTTCAAAAGAACAAGTCAGCATGCTGCACTAGGTCAACAGCTTTTTTGATTAAACTACTGTCAATGTGTCTACTTGCAAGCAACGTACAGGAAAAAAAAATGCTTTGAGATGAACTAAACCCCCAAAACATCCCAAGATGTTACTGAATTTGAGAACAACTTGTTCACTGGTAACAGTGACATTTAAACCATTTATAATTATTATTAGTACTACTACTTGGTATAAAAGCTATTTCACCATAATTTCACACCTATCACCAATGCATCATCAGGAGCAGCCTCATTTTAGCTTTTCTCTTTTATCCACGAACATGAACGTCGGGTTAACTGGTGGCTCTAAAGCGGCTCAAAGGTCGTCTGTCTATATGTGGCCCCTGGAGGGTCTGGTCTCAACAGGGCTAGATAAAGCCTAATAAATGTGGTTCCTAATAAAAAACAACAAAAACCTTCATTGACTTTGACACCCAGGACCCAGTATTCGTACCCTTGTGTCATCTCAATGGTGGGTTGTCGTGGTACTGCAGGTGTGGGAGGCCATTAAAATAAACAAATATGTTTTAAATAGGGATGCACGATAACTGTTTTTTAAAACCGATACCAATCAGCTCCGAAAAGGCTGATACCGATAACCGATAACACACACATATACCTAAGATCATTACATCAATACTATGAACAAAACCAAAAATAGTTTTGGCTTTTTAAATGAACAGATATTTATTTTTCCAATGAAAAACTATTGGCAAGCTTCTCAAACATTTTCATAAAGCTATCAAACAAACCTATTTGATATCTCACATTAACTTAATTAAGGTTTATTACTGACTGATATAAAAAATAAAGGCTCCTTGAACTGATGGAAATACATGCATCAGAATTACAAACTGAAAAAGATTAACATTTAAAGGACTTTTGACTTGAGGTTCCATTTAAATTAATACCTTTAATTAAAGTAAATGAGGTTCAGTAGTTTTTATTTTTTAATCTAATAGAAGCGTTTAGATGAGAGGAATGAGGGGAGGGGAGACTGCTGCTGGCTTGCGCCCGTTAGCATTAGCTTCTGTTAGCTCACATTAGCGCGATTTCAAAACTCCATGGAAGTGATTGTTATGTTGTAGGTGGCTGATCGGGTTTTACGTATCAAAGCTTGTGCTTCCCTACTCGTAGAATTCGCTCGGAGGATTCATCACAAATAACCACCAAACTATCTTCTTCTGAAACTTTAACGAAGTTCCACGCCGCCATGTTTGTTGTGATCAGCACAATGCAGGTTGCATTCAAGGTGTAACATAAATTCCCACGTTCCCTCTTTGCTAGTTGTTCTTTCAGCCTTTTCTAGTTTTTTCTTTTTTTTATGTGTAACATGTAGGAGAATACTGCGAATATCAATTCAACTCAGCAACTACCAAAATTATGACCGAGTTAACGAGTTCTTTTCCAGCATGAGGGGGTATTCTTGATTTTCCTGATTGAGTAATCATTTTTCTGATTATGCCAACGTTACATGAACATAACATTCACTGGTGAAATTTTATTCAGGTCTCAGAGGGAGCGAGACACTGCCGTGTTGACAAAAATATATATGTAATCGGGGCTATTCGTCGTGATATCGGAGTTATGGGGATGATGTCATAATTTCCTGTTATCGGCCCGATAGTTATCGTGCACCCCTAGTTTTAAATCGATTTTTTTTTTATAAATATGTTTTTAATTACTGTATAGTATTCATGGCATGAATTAAAAAATACTTAGATGTAATAAAACAAACCAGTTGGGTGTTATTCCACTGTAATCTTAACTTAATATGACAAGCGTCACCGTATTTGTTGACCTTTTACACTGATATCAGAACGTAGCTCCTAGTCCTGTATATTGATCACAGTTGTGTTTAAAGGTTTCGGTGGGCCGCTGAGATTTTTCACATGTCAAATTGGGCCTTGGTATTCGGAAGTTTGGGAACGGCTGCTATAAATGATAACTGACGTACTCAGATTAAAATGTCTCTCCTGTGACGACGTTCGTATTAAAACGGTTTAACAGCAGTCTCATTAGCAATTCTGGTTTTCATCTGTAGATGAGAACGTAGTTCCCAGTGGAAAAGAAGCTAAAAACAAAAGGTTTCCACTGTTAAACACTTACACCCCCACAACCCACATGTAACACTTCATTTTTAGCAAAAAAGAAAAAAAAAAGGTTTTAAACATTTTTGTAATTATTTGAGTAACGGCAGAACATCCGCCTGTCATCTCAGTAAAATCTGTGATGAATTGGTCAGAACGCTGCAGCACCAGCGGAAAGGAGACGCTGAAGTAAACTACACTGATCAAGCACAACTTTATGACCACTGACAGGTGAAGCGGGTAAACGCCGCTCATATTGTTACGCTGCCATGCTCTGCTGGCAAAACCTGCATCCTGGCCTTCACATTTAATCCTATTTTGGTTCTGGGCACCTACCAAACCGTTTCTGCAGACCAATTACACCCTCGACATGGTCACATATTTCCCCTGCAGGAGCCGCCTCCTCCAGCAGGTCAGCAGTTTGCCCCCTCTACAAATGTTTTTTTTCCTTTTCTTTAGGGAGTGTTCAAGGAACAAGATTCAAGACTCCCTTATTGTCAACGGAGGAAAGAAGAGTGCCGTGGCGGGGTGTGGTCGCCGCTCAGCAGCACCGAAGAGATGCTGCTGCCGATTTGCTAATCATGTCTCTTGTATTTAGGAGAACCACGCTGGGACCAAGGAGGTCTGGAACAGCCAGCTGCTGAAAAACACCCAAAATAACCCAGTACGACCATCGCGATTGTGTGTGTGTTGCTCAGTTGGGCAGAATGAAGCCCGAGCGGCAGAATCACGTCATGCTGAGGTGTTCATCTGGTCTTCAAGCTCGACAGACGTGACCTGATGACATCCACAGAGACCCCAAAGGGCCCAATGGATCGACTGACAAGGGCACCGGGTACTTCAGGAGACCCTCAGGTGTTCTTTGTGCAGACACTGATTGCAGTCACAGTCATAATGTTCTGCTTGATTGCTGTAAATAAGCCATGATATTTAGGGGTGCATGATAACTATTGGGCCGATAACAGGAAATTATGACGTCATCCCGATAAGTCCAATATCACGAAGAATAGCCCCGATAACATATATATATATTTGTCAACACGGCAGTGCCTCGCTCCCTCTGAGTCTTGAAAAACTGGCAGTGAATGTTATGTTCAAGTGACATTGGCATAATCAGAAAAACGATTACTCAATAAGGAAAATCTAGAATACCCCCTCATGCCAGAAAACAACTCGTTAACTCAGTCATAATTTTGGTAGTTGCTGACTTGAATTGATATTTGCAGTATTCTCCCACATGTTACACATAAAAAAAGAAAAAACTAGAAAAGGCTGAAAGAACGACTAGCAAACAAAGGAACGTGGGAATTTACGTTACACCTTGAATGCAGCCTGCAGCACAGCGCTGATCACAACAAACATGGCAGCGCAGAACTTGGTTAAAGTTTCAGAAGAAGATAGTTTGGTGGTTATTTGTGACGAATCCTCCGAGTGAATTCTACGAGGAGGGAAGCACAAGCTTTAATACGTAAAACCTGATCAGCCACCTACAACATAACAATCGCTCCCATGGAGTTTTGAAATCGCACTAATGTGAGCTAACGGAAGCTAATGCTAACGTGCGCAAGCCAGCAGCAGTCTCCCCTCTCCTCCCCTCTCCCTCATTCCTCTCATCTAAAGCTTCCATGAGATAAAAAATAAAAAACAAAAACTACTGAACCTCATTTACTTTAATTAAAGGTATTAATTTAAATGGAACCACAAGCCAAAATCCTTTAAATGATAATCTTTTTCAGTTAGTAATTCTGATGCATGTATTTCCATCAGTTCAAGGAGTCTTTATTTTTTTTATATCAGTCAGTAATGAACCTTATTTAAGTTGATGTGAGATATGAAATAGGTTTGTTTGATAGCTTTAAGAAAATGTTTGAGAGGCTTGACAATAGTTTTTCATTGGAAAAAATAAACATCTGTTCATTTAGAAAGTCAAAACTATTTTTGATTTTGTTCATAGTCTTGATGTAATGATCTTCGGTATATGTGTGTGTTATCGGTATTAAAAAACTGTTATCGTGCATCCCTAATGATATTTACAGAACTCTTGAGTTTTAGACACAGAAAAGACGACAAACGGGCATACAAATGTATGAAACCAGTCAGGAAGTTAAAAAGTGGCGAACTTATTGATCACTGGAACAAGTTCAGCAGCAGCTTTAGTCTTATTCCATTAATCCCGCGGCCACGCTCACCTCTAAACCAGCGTAATCTGTGTAAACCCAGATGAAGGAGCGCATGAAAACACAGGTTTAGGCCCAGACTGCACGCACCTGACAGAAGCAGCAGTTACTTTGAGGTTCTCATTACAAAATAAACAAAAAATTAAAACTGTATGAGATTCCCTCTCAAGTACACTGACGCATAAATACCACAGGAGTTTCAGCATAGATTCAGATTTTTATTTTCCCAGTCAGTTCTTGCTGAAACAAAGCTTCTTCTGGGGCATTAAATCCAAAAAGCTGCTTCTTTCTGGCTTTTTCCTGGCATTGAGGTTGGTCTCTTCCCCCACATGTTCATTGACCACCTGCTGTCCAGTTGCTCTGCTGCAGCGTTTCCTAACTGACTCTATACTTCAATGCAGCAATTCACTTTCCGCTAATCCATTTACTTTGCAACTGAATCTTTACACTGTATGGGTATATCTCCTGCATGATTAATAGAGTGAGCTGGTTTTGTCATCTCAGGAGGACGGTAGAGATGCTTTCTGAGAGGCAGGCCATGATCCAAATGCACTCTGCAATAAAAGGGGAGAGAATCACTTTAGGTAACTCCATCAAGGCCCAAGAGGCTGCTAAGTCTTCTGTGCAGAGCTTCAGCATCCTGTTAGATCCAGGGAAGAGGAAGACCAAAGAACTTAAGGTTTTCAACAACTCGAACTGTTGGTTTCAAAATGGAGTCTTAGGAAATAAACACGGAAACTTCATAAAATTATGAGGTTATGAGGAATACACATGATGGATTAAGTAACAGAGGAAAAATTATTCCCAAAGAATCCAAAGGTTTGGTGCAGAGGAGACCTGCCAACTCTGCAGCTCCCCAAATCTTCTCTAGATGCAAATCAGCAGTAACGTAGGGGCACCACGACCAGGTCCTGCAGAGGCACCACAACCAGGTCCTGCAGAGGCACCACGACCAGGTCCAGCAGAGGTACCATGACCAGGTCCTGCAGAGAAAGGTGCCTCTGCAGGACCTGGTCGTGGTGCCTCTGCTGGACCTGCTCATGGTGTCTGCAGAGGCACCACGACTAGGGATGTTCCTGGCGACTAATTTCCCTGTCGACTAAACATAAATTTTAATTAAGACTAGTCGACCAGTCTAAAAAAAAAAAGGAAAACAATGTCAACTCGGCCTGAGTGTGGCTTGCACCGCTAGCATCAGCAGCCGTCGACAGATGTTAATCTCTTGCAGATTAACATCCAAATGCTTGAGTTGAATGTGGTTGCGCATTGCTCCAGTCGAGTGATTGTATGCCAGTTGTTTCTGACACAGTCTACATACTACCTTGTTTTCATTTTCTAGATTAACCGCGCTGGTTTTGCGAGAGGCCATCTTCCACCCGTGCCGTTTTAAAACTCCAGTCTACTCGAGCATTGCCGCGGAGAGGGGGACTGCTGTCTGACGGCTCTGTAGCCCCAGCTAGTGGCGGGCGGCTGTATGACAGTTAAGCGGCCTTGTACATGAATAAAACACAAATTGGTTTTAAAACGACTAATATTTCTGGTGCCGACTAGTAAGTGGGCGGACGTTTAATTGTTTAGACGACTAATCGCGCGCATCCCTAACCACGACCGGGTCCCGCAGAGAAAGGTTCCAGGAACATCACAGCAGTGGATCCAGTTCATACATGAAAGGAGTAAAGGCCCAAACAGCAGCACCAAGGAGTTGTCCTTCCTCTCTCCTTGCCACCATTTGGCTTGAAGAGTTTTTTCTCCCGCTGTGGGAGTTTTTTTTTTTACCTGCCATTATCCTTGATTTGGATTTAATATTATAATTTTAGTTAATGATATTTGCTCGGGGTCATGATCTGGGCCTCTGTAAAGCTAACGCTACCAACCTGCAGTCCGATGTCATACTCTCGTCTACTATGACAAGGACGGGCATCATGGTAGAACTCGCCATGCCCATGGGAGGAAGGGACAGAGGACGCCTCCGAGAGGAAGAAAGGGGAGGATAGAGGGTACTTGGCTACTCTGGAAATGGGATGCAAAGGCTACGTGGGAACTTCTACCCAGCAGTTCCAGAGACTGTGAGGGTTGGGCCGGCCTGGAGGGGGCGGTAGGGAGACGTTCCTGTCACTGCCCCACTACCCTGAGGTGTTGAGGGATTAATGGAGTGAAACGTCCTTGAGGGGTGGCTCCCAGACGAACACCCATCAGCCAGCCAGCGGCACCATCGGAGGTGCGGACCTGTGCTTACAAATGGCCAGTACCTTGTGACACAATTATCCAAAATTAATGAAAAATGGCACCGACAATCAGTGAATTTGGTGTGCTTTGTCATCATACCAGATTTGGTGAAATTCCATCCAGGTGTATCGATATCCTATGAACCAGTTGAGCATATACATATACCGGGCTAGTTTGTAATAACTTAAGTGCCTACTGGTCTACTGGTATCTACAGATGTGAGTGAACTTCTGAGGTGCTTCCAGACTGTCATGAACTTTGTCGTCCATCATCTCAAGACATCAGTGACGAAAGGTCATCAAAAGAACTAATTTCTGATTTAGCATTCTGACTTTCTTTGAAGCCAGATTCTGCAATCTTTCATCTACGGGCGGTGGTGTTGAAACCATTTGGATAACCACTGGTGCAAATCTGTTTTTACCCTCACTGGACAAATTTTATGAAAACCACACTCTTTCATGTCTCAATTTATAATTACAACCGCTGCACTGAACTGTCTAATGTGCATCTAGTCTGAGGCTGAAATCCAAGTAGGCTGTCCGCAGCAATGAAAAATACAATCCATAGGTTTAAATATTCCATTTGTCTGATGTAAGTTTGACATTGAGCTTGAGTTATTTGTTTTCTTTCTGATAAACAAGTCTCTTCTCAGCTTTAGATGAAATATGACTAAAAAAAAAACAACCTTTCAGCTTGTCACATGACCACTTCTTCTCACGCTGATGCTTTTAATGGCCCCCCAGCTCGTCAATTATTAATTTCTTGGCCTCTTTTACTCGGGGGTGGTGTTCTGCAACACCAATGGCTGATCAGAGGGATTCGCACTAGAACATCAAGACTGCACAGAGGATAGAGATGGGCAGGAGGGTCTGAGAGTCTCGCTGGTCGAGGATAAGTAATGGAGCACGTCTCTTAGCAGACGAGTCCTCCATTAAATCTAGGCTTTGTAATTGATGTTAATGCTAAGGCGAGGTCCCCCTCTGGGGCCTTGCTACCCACTGATAGAGATTTTCATTTAGATAGAGACCCAAAGCTGCTGGACGTTGGAAAGTGGGAGTGCTGGTGATTGCAGTGTGTTAGAGGCATCCTCTTCCAGGTGTCAGAGGGGTTGACTTTAATGCACTGAACTTGGATGGAAGCAAGATGATTGTAAAAGGCAGCCGAGCTGCCTTAAAGCCTACTTATGGGCTGGGTCTCTCCAATCTAACTGTATCAAGACCTATTTAGTGGAGAAGTCATGGCCAAACAACAGACATGAAAGCATTTACTGCATAGACAGCAAAGTTAAGACACTGCCATTTAGATAAGGGTTCGGCAATATTGAGACATGTTTTAAAAAGAATGGTGATGGACAATATTCACAATGTGTCTTCTATCAATATCTGCTAACATGATGTTGGTGATTTTAATCTGTTTAGTACACCAGGTCTTTGCATTTGCATTTGTTTGCTTCTCTCTGACCATCTCTGCTCTGTAATGTATTACACATCTGAACTGCTAACGAAGCCCTGATTTAATAGCGGTAAGACATAGAAATACAACAGGTTGATTGATGATGCATGAAGACAAATTCCTACATTTATCTTGCCTTTGGTTTCTCTGCAGAAAGTACAGACTCAAGGTTTCATGCTGTTAATATGTATGAGTTTTACATCTCTATTCGGACGGGCAGACGCTTTATTAATCCTGTGAGGGAAATTGTTTCATCACAGCATCAGACCCAAGAGTATAACAGCTATATAATTGCTGCATAATAAAACAGAAAAAAGGTAGAAATTGTGTACATTTAAGGTAAGTTTGTCCCATTCTTCCTGCAAATGCATCCCAATGTGTTCAAGTTTGCTACATAGTTCTCTGTTGGGACAAGTCAGGACGGGACAGGACTGCAGGTGGGCCAGGACAGAACAGGACTGGAGGCAGGACGGGACAGGGCGGGACTGGACTGGACTGCAGACAGGCCGCTCCAGAAGCCACGCCCTCTTCCTCCTCAGCCCTGCCTTTGTAGCATGTGTAAGACGGCCATTGAAAAGCTGTGCTCTTGATGGCAGCATATGTTGTTACATGATGTTTTTTAATTCGGAATTAAATAATTCCGAATTAAACTATTTTCCTTCAAGTTTACATGGAAATAGTAATTCCTAATAAAGGTTTACATGGAAAACACGTTTGTTCGGCTTTATCCAACTCCGCTTTAGGTCTGGGGGTTGGGAAGGGTTCTGATTGGATAGGGGGGGCGCGGACGTCTTTACATCTACCGGAAGAAAACAAACTTAGCAACAACTCGGTTAGCAACAACATTCCACTTATTTTTGACCTGGGTGGCGTCTCTACCTGTGAAACCTCCTTCATTTAACCTAGCCGCTACAACTTTGAAAAGCTCACAATTTTTATGTTTCCTGCCATCTGTTCTTTTAATTATTTCCAGTTCCTCCAAGCTATTTATTAAATAAATTGTCTCTGCTCTTGACCACCGTTTACTGCGTGCTGCCATCTTGAAACTTTGTTTTGAAAACAAGCCCAGCGTGGAATATAAGCGTCATCGCGACAGACGTGCAAGAGAACTAGCATGCGCAGAAAGACGGGAATTAATTTAAAGTGGAATGAGTGTATACATGACCGCGGAATTATTCTATTCGGAATTAAAATCAGAATAAACCAGGCACTTACTTCGGAATTAAGTTTAATTTGGAACTGACATTTTCATATGGAATTAGGTGTTTACATGGTAACTTTTATTCGGATTTAACTTTAATTCTGAATTAAAGAGGAATCAAACTTCCCATGTAAATGCACTGAATGAACTTTTCTGCATCAACACCGTCATCACAGGTGGAAATGAGTTTACCAAGAACACCGACGTATATAACCCCTCACCATTACAGAGCCTGGCTTTTGGACTTGTTGCTGATAACGGTTGTACATCCTTTTTCCATCCACCCTGAACCATCATTTGTAAACGTAGCTCTGTTGTTGTCGTCCCAGAGTAACATGACCAAGTAGCTGTTCCATAACTGGAAGTGAGCAATGAAACTTTCTGAGCACAGAAAAATGAGCTTTGTGAGCACAAATATAATGTTCTGAAGAGGGTCGGGAATTCATCAGAATTCATCATGACCGATGCCATTATCGATTCTGCTCATCAATCTGGTTCTTTAGCGATTCTCTTATCAGCTCCAGACTGAGTTTTATTAAGGAAACAAGTACGCCTGCACAGGCTTTTAGCCTCAACACGGCTGCTTTGTAATCCAACAAGGACACGGCCAACAGGTCAGCAAGATCTGTGCAGATTACAGCAACGTCTCCACTTCAACTACAAGTCTGTCACTGCATCGTAGCATGTCAAAATTCATGTCTTATGTCTCATAATTGATTTGAGATATATATATATATATATATATATATATATATATATATATATATATTTTAACCACCCGCCTGCATCAACAATGGAATCGACAAGTCCGGAGGCGTCCAGTTCTTCTTAAAATCTGGAACTAGTTCAGAGTTGGAACCGGTTTCTGATTTTCCCCTCTAGTTTTGATTAAGTGAGGAAAGAATACCTCAGTCCGACTGAGAAAAAAAAATGCAAGTATGCAAGTTAGATGAAGGAAAAATAAAATAAAGGAAGCTCATATCGTGGAGTCATCGACTGATGCTCCATGATGTGACACATGCGTTTGCTCAACATCCAACACTAATGAGCAATGTATCAGCCTGAGTTTGCGGTTCAGGACAGGTGAGAAAAATAATAAAATTCTGCCTAAAGACCACATGAAACAGCCGTTTGAACTGACAGGAAGCGGTTCAGAATAAATGGATCAAAAAGCAAAATTTTAGGACAGTGATGCTCATCTTTAGTGCACTGGTCCAGGTCCCTGTCCATTAATAATTGATGTACATCAACTTTTGGAGGATGATGAGTGCACTAAATGACCACAGACCTGCATTTGAATCCCCAAGTGTTCTCATCTTTTTATTTTTCCGTACATTTTGTCTACTTGCAAGTGTGTTACGCTTGTGTTCGACAGATATTTTCATTCAGATGTGAGCCATGAAGAGGACGCTCAACCGCCTGGATAAGCGATGATACAGATGGTAAGAGACTCGAGGGCTCTGTGGCCTTCCTGAGGTCATTAAGGGTCCTGACCATCGAGCTGCATCAGCCCAGTGTTGAAACAGCATGCACGATGAGTCTCAAGAGTCCCAGTGGCAGTCTTGAGTCTTGAGAATTCATTCATTTTTTATTTTTTTAATGACCATTGCTATCTTATGTGGAGTAAAATGCTCCGTTGGTTCAACATCTTTAGCGCCGAGTGTGGAATGAAATCGCGTCGCACACTTGTCGCCAACCACAGCTCAGATTTAAACTAAGATTAGATGAATAAAAAGGATGACGTTCATTTTGTCTGGAATTTACCATCGAGTAAAAGTAAAACCTTGAGGCATCGTGGCGGTAACTTGGGTGAAGCGGCCTCAGGAGGTGGTTTTTCCTTTGGTACTCTGGTAGGAGCACAACGGTACCTGCACACTGGAGCAACACTCAGACAATCTGCATGTAGGTGAACATGACGTAGGAAGAAGGGGTGTTCCTGGCGACTAATTTCCCTGTCGACTAAACGAAAATTTTAATTAAGACTAGTCGACTAGTCTAAGAAAAAGATGCGCTCCAGCCTGGAAGTTATCAGTTTGCGTCCCGGTACGTTGTATTCGGGCTCAACATATTCCATTAGCTTCCTGAAGCCTTTACCTTCCACAAAGTTAAGTGGAAGCATATCTTGCGAAGTCATTATCGTGATGAGCTGCGTTATCCTCTCAGACCGGACGGGAGAACACGTCTCCGGGTAAACAATGTCAAATCGGCCTGAGTGTGGCTAGCACCGCTAGCATCAGCAGCCGTCGTCTCGTGCAGATTAACATCCAAATGCTTGAGTGGAATGTGGTTGCGCATTGCTCCAGTCGAGTGATTGTACGCCAGTTGTTTCTGACACAGTCTACATACTACCTTGTTTTCATTTTCTAGATTAAAGTACCGCCAAACCGCGCTGGTTTTGCGAGAGGCCATCTTCCCACCGTGCCGTTTTAAAACTCCAGTCTACTCGAGCATTGCCGCGGAGAGGGGGACTGCTGTCTGACGGCTCTGTAGCCCCGACTAGTGGCGGGCGGCTGTATGACAGCTAAGCGGCCTTGTACATGAATAAAACACAAATTGGTTTAAACGACTAATATTTCTGTCGCACGCATCCCTAGTAGGAAGAAGAAGAATACCATTTGGAGCGTAGCCATGACGTGCTTTGGTCCAAATACCACAGAAGGAGAGCACATAGGAATCACAACGTGATGTCGTTACACCTCTTGCACCCATCATGCTGGATGGGTCCGGTTCTAGATCAGTTCTAGAGCTTTGGGCTGCATGAAAATAAAAAAATGTTGATGCAGATGCACTACCTTTACCCTCAGGGCCACGGTCTCCAAACCAGACATCATCGCGAGGTCTCACCACCACCACATCACAGCGTGCCTGCCAGTTAATCAGCAAGATAATCTGGTGTGTTGGCCGAGGCCAGAGGATCATGACCAGTTAAGATTAAAATCCGGCCGGTCCTGATCTGAAGTCCAATGTATCCATTTACTGCAGAAGAACCGGATGAGTTCAAGGGGCTTTAAGAGGCCAAACTGCAGGATGGGTTTGGGTTTTAATAAGAAACATGACTGTTTTCATCAGCAGACGTTATCAAAATGTGGAACAAATGTCTCCAGAGGATATTGAGTGTTTTCTGGGCCAACGTGGCAGGAAGAGGAGAAGCAGACCTCCCAAACCAATGAAAAGAAAACAACTTTGTCACCAGGCAGGAGCACGTGGTAGAGCTGCATCGAATCCAGCGGTGTAGACATCGTGAGCAGGGTCCTCACTGTGCAACAGTGGCAGGATGTTTCATTTCCAGATGAAATGTAATGATGGAAAGACTTTGTAAAAACACAGCGAGGGTCAGAGGTGCATGAGTGTTTCTGAACGTCGGCAGGAACTTAAAAGACGACACAGAAGGTGAAATCCCACTGCAGCTTGACGCAGTGCTTACCTACGTGTCAACCATTTCAAGGTAATAGCCGATCCATTTTTCTCCTCCCCTGCAGGCTTTTAACAGAGTTCAAAACAAGCAGACATGTCCAAGCTCATTTCAGTCACACTGGGAATGCGATATGGCCGGCCTGGCATCCATGCGGAGCTGGAGAGCCTGGCACAATCCACATCCTCTTACAACACCACATATTTATAATGTCAGCCGCGACCCACTTAATGCCTCTGCAGCTGTAGGAGAAGGGAAACCTCCGTAGACACTGCTGCCTCGTACGTGGACGGGTCCGTT